>OU342746.1:29596343-29662811 GCA_910589775.1 Avena eriantha | reverse complement strand
TGATCTCTAGAGACTCCATTTGTGTCAAACCATGGTGGTCAGAAAGCCAAAGAGCCCTCAGAATATGCAAGTGCCACATGGGGATTGTGAACCAGTTTGACAGAAGCTGTTGCATCACCACACCCAACTAGAGTGTGCTGTGTGGTCTTGTGGAGCATAAAGAAGGTCTGGTTTTGAGAATATATAACACCATGCATTGATCTCTAGAGACTCCATTTGTGTCAAACCATGGTGGTCAGAAATCCCAAAGAGTCCCTAGCATAAGCAAGTACCACATGGGGATGGTGACCTCGTGTGATCGAAGCAGTTGCATCACCATACCCAATCGGAAGTGTGTGTGTGTGGTCATACGGATCGTAAAGAAGGTGTGGTTTTGAGAATATATAACACATTCATTGATCTCTAGAGACTCCATTTGTGTCAAACCATGGTGGTCAGAAAGCCCAAAGAGCCCCTGGAATATGCAACTGCCACATGGGGATGGTGAACCACTGTGCTAGAACCAGTTGCATCACTGCACCCCAACTAGAGTGTGTGTGTGGTCATGTGGATCATAAATAAGGTGTGGTTTTGAGAATATATAACATATGCATTGATTTCTAGAGACTCAATTTGTGTCAAACCATGGTGGTCAGAAAGCGCAAAGAGCCCCTGGAATATGCAACTCACACATGGGGATAGTGAACCAGTGTGACACAAGCAGTTGCATCACCACACCCAACTAGAGTGTGTGTGTGGTCATGTGGATCATAAAGAAGGTGTGGTTGTTGAAAATCTATATAACACATCTATTGATATGTAGAGACTCTATTAGTGTCAAACCATGGTGGTCAGAAAGCTCAAAGAGTCCTTGGAATATGCACCCGCCACATGGGGATAGTGAACCAGTGTGACAGAAGTAGTTGCATCACCACACGTAACTGGAGTTTGTGTGTGGCAACGTGGATCATAAAGAAGGCGTGCTTTTGAGAATATATAATACATGCATTGATCTCTAGAGACTCCATTTGTGTCAAACCATGGTAGGAAAAAATCCCAAAGAGTCCCTGGAATATGCAACTGCCATATGGGCATGGTGAACCAGTGTGACAGAAGGAGTTGCATCACCACACCCAACTAGAGTGTGTGTGTGTGGTCATGTGGATCATAACGAAGGTGTGGTTTTGAGAATATATAAAACATGCATTAATCCCTATAGACTCCATTTGTCTCAATCCATGGTTATCCAAAAGCCCAAGAGCCCCTGGAATATGCAATTGCCACATGAGGATGGTGAACCAGTGTGAGAGAAGCAGTGCATCACCACACCCAACTGTAGTGTGTGTGTGGTCATGTGGATCGTAAATAAGGTGTGCTTTTGAGAATAAATAACACATGCATTGCTCTCTAGAGACTCCATTTATGTCAAACCATGGTGGTGAGAAAGCCCAAAGAGTCCCTAGAATATGCAACTGCCATATGGGGATGGTGAACCTGTGTGACAGAGGCAGTTGCATCACCACACCCAACTGGAGTGTGTGTGTGGTCATGTGGATCATAAAGAAGGTGTGGTTTTGAGAATATATAACATATGCATTGATTTCTAGAGACTCACTTTGTGTCAAACCATGGTGGTCAGGAAGCCCAAAGAGCCCTTCGAATATGCAACTCACACATGGGGATAGTGAACCAGTGTGACACAAGCAGTTGCATCACCACACCCAACTAGAGTGTGTGTGTGTGGTCATGTGGATCATAAAGAAGGTGTGGTTTGAAAATCTATATAACACATCCATTGATATGTAGAGACTCTATTAGTGTCAAACCATGGTGGTCAGAAAGCTCAAAGAGTCCTTGGAATATGCAACCACCACATGGGGATAGTGAACCAGTGTGACAGAAGCAGTTGCATCACCACACGTAACTGGAGTTTGTGTGTGGTCACGTGGATCATAAAGAAGGCGTGGTTTTGAGAATATATAATACATGCATTGATCTCTAGAGACTCCATTTGTGTCAAACCATGGTGGGAAAAAGCCCAAAGAGTCCCTGGAATATGCAACTGCCATATGGGCATGGTGAACCAGTGTGACAGAACAGTTGCATCACCACACCCAACTAGAGTGTGTGTGTGTGGTCATGTGGATCATAACGAAGGTGTGGTTTTGAGAATATATAAAACATGCATTAATCCCTATAGACTCCATTTGTCTCAATCCATGGTTATCCAAAAGCCCAAAGAGCCCCTGGAATATGCAATTGCCACATGAGGATGGTGAACCAGTGTGAGAGAAGCAGTTGCATCACCACACCCAACTGTAGTGTGTGTGTGGTCATGTGGATCGTAAATAAGGTGTGCTTTTGAGAATAAATAACACATGCATTGCTCTCTAGAGACTCCATTTATGTCAAAACCATGGTGGTGAGAAAGCCCAAAGAGTCCCTAGAATATGCAACTGCCATATGGGGATGGTGAACCTATGTGACAGAGGCAGTTGCATCACCACACCCAACTGGAGTGTGTGTGTGGTCATGTGGATCATAAAGAAGGTGTGGTTTTGAGAATATATAACATATGCATTGATTTCTAGAGACTCACTTTGTGTCAAACCATGGTGGTCAGAAAGCCCAAAGAGCCCCTCGAATATGCAACTCACACATGGGGATAGTGAACCAGTGTGACACAAGCAGTTGCATCACCACACCCAACTAGAGTGTGTGTGTGGTCATGTGGATCATAAAGAAGGTGTGGTTTTGAAAATCTATATAACACATCCATTGATATGTAGAGACTCTATTAGTGTCAAACCATGGTGGTCAGAAAGCTCAAAGAGTCCTTGGAATATGCAACCGCCACATGGTGATAGTGAACCAGTGTGACAGAAGCAGTTGCATCACCACACGTAACTAGAGTTTGTGTGTGGTCACGTGGATCATAAAGAAGGCGTGGTTTTGAGAATATATAATACATGCATTGATCTCTAGAGACTCCATTTGTGTCAAACCATGGTGGGAAAAAAAACCCAAAGAGTCCCTGGAATATGCAACTGCCATATGGGCATGGTGAACCAGTGTGACAGAAGCAGTTGCATCACCACACCCAACTAGAGTGTGTGTGTGTGTGGTCATGTGGATCATAACGAAGGTGTGGTTTTGAGAATATATAAAACATGCATTAATCCCTATAGACTCCATTTGTGTCAATCCATGGTTATCCAAAAGCCCAAAGAGCCCCTGGAATATGCAATTGCCACATGAGGATGGTGAACCAGTGTGAGAGAAGCAGTTGCATCACCACACCCAACTGTAGTGTGTGTGTGGTCATGTGGATCGTAAATAAGGTGTGCTTTTGAGAATAATAACACATGCATTGGTCTCTAGAGACTCCATTTATGTCAAACCATGGTGGTGAGAAAGCCCAAAGAGTCCCTAGAATATGCAACTGCCATATGGGGATGGTGAACCTGTGTGACAGAGGCAGTTGCATCACCACACCCAACTGGAGTGTGTGTGTGGTCATGTGGATCATAAAGAAGGTGTGGTTTTGAGAATATATAACATATGCATTGATTTCTAGAGACTCACTTTGTGTCAAACCATGGTGGTCAGAAAGCCCAAAGAGCCCCTCGAATATGCAACTCACACATGGGGATAGTGAACCAGTGTGACACAAGCAGTTGCATCACCACACCCAACTAGAGTGTGTGTGTGGTCATGTGGATCATAAAGAAGGTGTGGTTTTGAAAATCTATATAACACATCCATTGATATGTAGAGACTCTATTAGTGTCAAACCATGGTGGTCAGAAAGCTCAAAGAGTCCTTGGAATATGCAACCGCCACATGGGGATAGTGAACCAGTGTGACAGAAGCAGTTGCATCACCACACGTAACTAGAGTTTGTGTGTGGTCACGTGGATCATAAAGAAGGCGTGGTTTTGAGAATATATAATACATGCATTGATCTCTAGAGACTCCATTTGTGTCAAACCATGGTGGGAAAAAAACCCAAAGAGTCCCTGGAATATGCAACTGCCATATGGGCATGGTGAACCAGTGTGACAGAAGCAGTTGCATCACCACACCCAACTAGAGTGTGTGTGTGTGTGGTCATGTGGATCATAACGAAGGTGTGGTTTTGAGAATATATAAAACATGCATTAATCCCTATAGACTCCATTTGTGTCAATCCATGGTTATCCAAAAGCCCAAAGAGCCCCTGGAATATGCAATTGCCACATGAGGATGGTGAACCAGTGTGAGAGAAGCAGTTGCATCACCACACCCAACTGTAGTGTGTGTGTGGTCATGTGGATCGTAAATAAGGTGTGCTTTTGAGAATAAATAACACATGCATTGCTCTCTAGAGACTCCATTTATGTCAAACCATGGTGGTGAGAAAGCCCAAAGAGTCCCTAGAATATGCAACTGCCATATGGGGATGGTGAACCTGTGTGACAGAGGCGGTTGCATCACCACACCCAACTGGAGTGTGTGTGTGGTCATGTGGATCATAAAGAAGGTGTGGTTTTGAGAATATATAACATATGCATTGATTTCTAGAGACTCACTTTGTGTCAAACCATGGTGGTCAGAAAGCCCAAAGAGCCCCTCGAATATGCAACTCACACATGGGGATGGTGTACCAGTGTGACACAAGCAGTTGCATCACCACACCCAACTGGAGTGTGTGTGTGGTCATGTGGATCATAAAGAAGGTGTGGTTTTGAAAATCTATATAACACATCCATTGATATGTAGAGACTCTATTAGTGTCAAACCATGGTGGTCAGAAAGCTCAAAGAGTCCTTGGAATATGCAACCGCCACATGGGGATAGGGAACCAGTGTGACAGAAGCAGTTGCATCACCACACGTAACTAGAGTTTGTGTGTGGTCACGTGGATCATAAAGAAGGCGTGGTTTTGAGAATATATAATACATGCATTGATCTCTAGAGACTCCATTTGTGTCAAACCATGGTGGGAAAAAAGCCCAAAGAGTCCCTGGAATATGCAACTGCCATATGGGCATGGTGAACCAGTGTGACAGAAGCAGTTGCATCACCACACCCAACTAGAGTGTGTGCGTGTGGTCATGTGGATCATAAAGAAGGTGTGGTTTTGAGAATATATAAAAAATGCATTAATCCCTATAGACTCCATTTGTGTCAATCCATGGTTATCCAAAAGCTAAAAGAGCCCCTAGAATATGCAATTGCGCCATGAGGATGGTGAACCAGTGTGAGAGAAGCAGTTGCATCACCACACCCAACTGTAGTGTGTGTGTGGTCATGTGGATCGTAAATAAGGTGTGCTTTTGAGAATAAATAACACATGCATTGCTCTCTAGAGACTCCATTTGTGTCAAACCATGGTGGTCAGAAAGCCCAAAGAGTCCCTAGAATATGCAACTGCCATATGGGGATGGTGAACCTGTGTGACAGAAGCAGTTGAATCACCACACCCAACTGGAGTGTGTGTGTGGTCATGTGGATCATAAAGAAGGTGTGGTTTTGAGAATATATAACATATGCATTGATTTCTAGAGACTCACTTTGTGTCAAACCATGGTGGTCAGAAAGCCCAAAGAGCCCCTCGAATATGCAACTCACACATGGGGATAGTGAACCAGTGTGAGACAAGCAGTTACATCACCACACCCAATTAGAGTGTGTGTGTGGTCATGTGGATCATAAAGAAGGTGTGGTTTTGAAAATCTATATAACACATCCATTGATATGTAGAGACTCCATTAGTGTCAAACCATGGTGGTCAGAAGGTCAAAGAGTCCCTGGAATATGCAACCGCCACATGGGGATAGTGAACCAGTGTGACAGAAGCAGTTGCATCACCACACCTAACTGGAGTGTGTGTGTGGTCACGTGGATCATAAAGAAGGCGTGGTTTTGAGAATATATAATACATGCATTGATATCTAGAGACTCCATTTGTGTCGAACCATGGTGGTCAGAAAGCCCAAAGAGTTCCTGGAATATGCAACTACCATATGGGCTTGGTGAACCAGTGTGACAGAAGAAGTTGCATCACCATACCTAGCTGGAGTGTGTGTATGGTTATGTGGATCATAAAGAAGGTGTGGTTTTGAGAATATATAACACATTAATTGATCTCTAGAGACTCCATTTGTGTCAAACCATGGTGGTCAGAAAGCCCAAAGAGCCCCTGGAATATGCAACTGCCACATGGGGATGGTGAACCAATGTGATAGAACCAGTTGCATCACTGGACCCAACTAGAGTGTGTGTGTGGTCATGTGGATCATAAAGAAGGTGTGGTTTTGAGAATATATAACATATGCATTGATTTCTAGAGACTCAATTTGTGTCAAACCATGGTGGTTAGAAAGCGCAAAGAGCCCCTCGAATATGCAACTCACACATGGGGATAGTGAACCAGTGTGACACAAGCAGTTGCATCAACACACCCAACTAGAGTGTGTGTGTGGTCATGTGGATCATAAAGAAGGTGTGGTTTTGAAAATCTATATAACACATCTATTGATATGTAGAGACTCTATTAGTGTCAAACCATGGTGGTCAGAAAGCTCAAAGAGTCCTTGGAATATGCAACCGCCACATGGGGGTAGTGAACCAGTGTGACAGAAGCAGTTGCATCACCACACGTAACTGGAGTTTGTGTGTGGTCATGTGGATCATAAAGAAGGCGTGCTTTTGAGAATATATAATACATGCATTGATCTCTAGAGACTCCATTTGTGTCAAACCATGGTAGGAAAAAATCCCAAAGAGTCCCTGGAATATGCAACTGCCATATGGGCATGGTGAACTAGTGTGACAGAAGCAGTTGCATCACCACACCCAACTAGAATGTGTGTGTGTGGTCATGTGGATCATAAAGAAGGTGTGGTTTGGAGAATATATAAAACATGCATTAATCCCTATAGACTCCATTTGTGTCAATCCATGGTTATCCAAAAGCCCAAAGAGCCCCTGGAATATGCAATTGCCACATGAGGATGGTGAACCAGTGTGAGAGAAGCAGTTGCATCACCACACCCAACTGTAGTGTGTGTGTGGTCATGTGGATCGTAAATAAGGTGTGCTTTTGAGAATAAGTAACACATGCATTGCTCTCTAGAGACTCCATTTATGTCAAACCATGGTGGTGAGAAAGCCCAAAGAGTCCCTAGAATATGCAACTGCCATATGGGGATGGTGAACCTGTGTGACAGAGGCAGTTGCATCACCACACCCAACTGGAGTGTGTGTGTGGTCATGTGGATCATAAAGAAGTTTTGGTTTTGAGAATATAAAACATATGCATTGATTTCTAGAGACTCACTTTGTGTCAAACCATGGTGGTCAGAAAGCCCAAAGAGCCCCTCGAATATGCAACTCACACATGGGGATAGTGAACCAGTGTGACACAAGCAGTTGCATCACCACACCCAACTAGAGTGTGTGTGTGGTCATGTGGATCATAAAGAAGGTGTGGTTTTGAAAATCTATATAACAGATCCATTGATATGTAGAGACTCTATTAGTGTCAAACCATGGTGGTCAGAAAGCTCAAAGAGTACTTGGAATATGCAACCGCCACATGGGGATAGTGAACCAATGTGACAGAAGCAGTTGCATCACCACACGTAACTGGAGTGTGTGTGTGGTCACGTGGATCATAAAGAAGGCGTGGTTTTGAGAATATATAATACATGCATTGATCTCTAGAGACTCCATTTGTGTCAAACCATGGTGGGCAAAAAGCCCAAAGAGTCCCTGGAATATGCAACTGCCATATGGGCATGGTGAACCAGTGTGACAGAAGCAGTTGCATCACCACACCCAACTAGAGTGTGTGTGTGTGGTCACGTGGATCATAAAGAAGGTGTGGTTTTGAGAATATATAAAAAATGCATTAATCCCTATAGACTCCATTTGTGTCAATCCATGGTTATCCAAAAGCCCAAAGAGCCCCTAGAATATGCAATTGCGACATGAGGATGGTGAACCAGTGTGAGAGAAGCAGTTGCATCACCACACCCAACTGTAGTGTGTGTGTGGTCATGTGGATCGTAAATAAGGTGTGCTTTTGAGAATAAATAACACATGCATTGCTCTCTAGAAACTCCATTTGTGTCAAACCATGGTGGTCAGAAAGCCCAAAGAGTCCCTAGAATATGCAACTACCATATGGGGATGGTGAACCTGTGTGACAGAAGCAGTTGCATCAACACACCCAACTGGAGTGTGTGTGTGGTCATGTGGATCATAAAGAAGGTGTGGTTTTGAGAATATATAACATATACATTGATTTCTAGAGACTAACTTTGTGTCAAACCATGGTGGTCAGAAAGCCCAAAGAGCCCCTCGAATATGCAACTCACACATGGGGATAGTGAATCAGTGTGACACAAGCAGTTACATCACCACTCCCAATTAGAGTGTGTGTGTGGTCATGTGGATCATAAAGAAGGTGTGGTTTTGAAAATCTATATAACACATCCATTGATATGTAGAGACTCCATTAGTGTCAAACCATGGTGGTCAGAAGGTCAAAGAGTCCCTGGAATATGCAACCGCCACATGGGGATAGTAAACCAGTGTGACAGAAGCAGTTGCATCACCACACCTAACTGGAGTGTGTGTGTGGTCACGTGGATCATAAAGAAGGCGTGGTTTTGAGAATATATAATACATGCATTGATATCTAGAGACTCCATTTGTGTCAAACCATGGTGGTCAGAAATCCCAAAGAGTTCCTGGAATATGCAACTACCATATGGGCATGGTGAACCAGTGTGACAGAAGAAGTTGCATCACCATACCTAGCTGGAGTGTGTGTATGGTTATGTGGATCATAAAGAAGGTGTGGTTTTGAGAATATATAACACATTAATTGATCTCTAGAGACTCCATTTGTGTCAAACCATGGTGATCAGAAAGCCCAAAGATCCCCTGTAATATGCAACTACCACATGGGGATGGTGTAGCAATGTGATAGAACCAGTTGCATCACTCCACCCAACTAGAGTGTGTGTGTGGTCATGTGGATCATAAAGAAGGTGTGGTTTTGAGAATATATAACATATGCATTGATTTCTAGAGACTCAATTTGTGTCAAACCATGGTGGTCAGAAAGCCCAAAGAGCCCCTGGAATATGCAACTCACACATGGGGATAGTGAACCAGTGTGACACAAGCAGTTGCATCACCACACCCAACTAGAGTGTGTGTGTGGTCATGTGGATCATAAAGAAGGTGTGGTTTTGAAAATCTATATAACACATCTATTGATATGTAGAGACTCTATTAGTGTCAAACCATGGTGGTCAGAAAGCTCAAAGAGTCCTTGGAATATGCAACCGCCACATGGGCATAGTGAACCAGTGTGACAGAAGCAGTTGCATCACCACACGTAACTGGAGTTTGTGTGTGGTCACGTGGATCATAAAGAAGGCGTGCTTTTGAGAATATATAATACATGCATTGATCTCTAGAGACTCCATTTGTGTCAAACCATGGTGGGAAAAAAGCCCAAAGTTTCCCTGGAATATGCAACTGCCATATGGGCATGGTGAACCAGTGTGACAGAAGCAGTTGCATCACCACACCCAACTAGAGTGTGTGTGTGTGGTCATGTGGATCATAAAGAAGGTGTGGTTTTGAGAATATATAAAACATGCATTAATCCCTATAGACTCCATTTGTGTCAATCCATGGTTATCCAAAAGCCCAAAGAGCCCCTGGAATATGCAATTGCCACATGAGGATGGTGAACCAGTGTGAGAGAAGCAGTTGCATCACCACACCCAACTGTAGTGTGTGTGGTCATGTGGATCATAAATAAGGTGTGCTTTTGAGAATAAATAACACATGCATTGCTCTCTAGAGACTCCATTTATGTCAAACCATGGTGGTGAGAAAGCCCAAAGAGTCCCTAGAATATGCAACTTCCATATGGGGATGGTGAACCTGTGTGACAGAAGCAGTTGCATCACCACACCCAACTGGAGTGTGTGTGTGGTCATGTGGATCATAAAGAAGGTGTGGTTTTGAGAATATATAACATATGCATTGATTTATAGAGACTCACTTTGTGTCAAACCATGGTGGTCAGAAAGCCCAAAGAGCCCCTCGAATATGCAACTCACACATGGGGATAGTGAACCAGTGTGACACAAGCAGTTGCATCACCACACCCAACTAGAGTGTGTGTCTGGTCATGTGGATCATAAAGATGGTGTGGTTTTGAAAATCTATATAACACATCCATTGATATGTAGAGACTCTATTAGTGTCAAACCATGGTGGTCAGAAAGCTCAAAGAGTACTTGGAATATGCAACCGCCACATGGGGATAGTGAACCAATGTGACAGAAGCAGTTGCATCACCACACGTAACTGGAGTGTGTGTGTGGTCACGTGGATCATAAAGAAGGCGTGGTTTTGAGAATATATAATACATGCATTGATCTCTAGAGACTCCATTTGTGTCAAACCATGGTGGGCAAAAAGCCCAAAGAGTCCCTGGAATATGCAACTGCCATATGGGCATGGTGAACCAGTGTGACAGAAGCAGTTGCATCACCACACCCAACTAGAGTGTGTGTGTGTGGTCATGTGGATCATAAAGAAGGTGTGGTTTTGAGAATATATAAAAAATGCATTAATCCCTATAGACTCCATTTGTGTCAATCCATGGTTATCCAAAAGCCCAAAGAGCCCCTAGAATATGCAATTGCGACATGAGGATGGTGAACCAGTGTGAGAGAAGCAGTTGCATCACCACACCCAACTGTAGTGTGTGTGTGGTCATGTGGATCGTAAATAAGGTGTGCTTTTGAGAATAAATAACACATGCATTCCTCTCTAGAGACTCCATTTGTGTCAAACCATGGTGGTCAGAAAGCCCAAAGAGTCCCTAGAATATGCAACTGCCATATGGGGATGGTGAACCTGTGTGACAGAAGCAGTTGCATCAACACACCCAACTGGAGTGTGTGTGTGGTCATGTGGATCATAAAGAAGGTGTGGTTTTGAGAATATATAACATATGCATTGATTTCTAGAGACTCAGTTTGTGTCAAACCATGGTGGTCAGAAAGCCCAAAGAGCCCCTCGAATATGCAACTCACACATGGGGATAGTGAATCAGTGTGACACAAGCAGTTACATCACCACACCCAATTCGAGTGTGTGTGTGGTCATGTGGATCATAAAGAAGGTGTGGTTTTGAAAATCTATATAACACATCCATTGATATGTAGGGACTCCATTAGTGTCAAAAATGGTGGTCAGAAGGTCAAAGAGTCCCTGGAATATGCAACCGCCACATGGGGATAGTGAACCAGTGTGACAGAAGTAGTTGCATCACCACACCTAACTGGAGTGTGTGTGTGGTCACGTGGATCATAAAGAAGGCGTGGTTTTGAGAATATATAATACATGCATTGATATCTAGAGACTCCATTTGTGTCAAACCATGGTGGTCAGAAAGCCCAAAGAGTTCCTGGAATATGCAACTACCATATGGGCATGGTGAACCAGTGTGACAGAAGAAGTTGCATCACCATACCTAGCTGGAGTGTGTGTATGGTTATGTGGATCATAAAGAAGGTGTGGTTTTGAGAATATATAACACATTAATTGATCTCTAGAGACTCCATTTGTGTCAAACCATGGTGGTCAGAAAGCCCAAAGATCCCCTGTAATATGCAACTGCCACATGGGGATGGTGAACCAATGTGATAGAACCAGTTGCATCACTGGACCCAACTAGAGTGTGTGTGTGGTCATGTGGATCATAAAGAAGGTGTGGTTTTGAGAATATATAACATATGCATTGATTTCTAGAGACTCAATTTGTGTCAAACCATGGTGGTCAGAAAGCCCAAAGAGCCCCTGGAATATGCAACTCACACATGGGGATAGTGAACCAGTGTGACACAAGCAGTTGCATCACCACACCCAACTAGAGTGTGTGTGTGGTCATGTGGATCATAAAGAAGGTGTGGTTTTGAAAATCTATATAACACATCAATTGATATGTAGAGACTCTATTAGTGTCAAACCATGGTGGTTAGAAAGCTCAAAGAGTCCTTGGAATATGCAACCGCCACATGGGGATAGTGAACCAGTGTGACAGAAGCAGTTGCATCACCACACGTAACTGGAGTTTGTGTGTGGTCATGTGGATCATAAAGAAGGCGTGGTTTTGAGAATATATAATACATGCATTGATCTCTAGAGACTCCATTTGTGTCAAACCATGGTGGGAAAAAATCCCAAAGAGTCCCTGGAATATGCAACTGCCATATGGGCATGGTGAACCAGTGTGACAGAAGCAGTTGCATCACCACACCCAACTAGAGTGTGTGTGTGTGGTCATGTGGATCATAAAGAAGGTGTGGTTTTAAGAATATATAAAACATGCATTAATCCCTATAGACTCCATTTGTGTCAATCCATGGTTATCCAAAAGCCCAAAGAGCCCCTGCAATATGCAATTGCCACATGAGGATGGTGAACCCGTGTGAGAGAAGCAGTTGCATCACCACACCCAACTGTAGTGTGTGTGGTCATGTGGATCATAAATAAGGTGTGCTTTTGAGAATAAATAACACATGCATTGCTCTCTAGAGACTCCATTTATGTCAAACCATGGTGGTGAGAAAGCCCAAAGAGTCCCTAGAATATGCAACTTCCATATGGGGATGGTGAACCTGTGTGACAGAAGCAGTTGCATCACCACACCTAACTGGAGTGTGTGTGTGGTCATGTGGATCATAAAGAAGGTGTGGTTTTGAGAATATATAACATATGCATTGATTTATAGAGACTCACTTTGTGTCAAACCATGGTGGTCAGAAAGCCCAAAGAGCCCCTCGAATATGCAACTCACACATGGGGATAGTGAACCAGTGTGACACAAGCAGTTGCATCACCACACCCAACTAGAGTGTGTGTGTGGTCATGTGGATCATAAAGATGGTGTGGTTTTGAAAATCTATATAACACATCCATTGATATGTAGAGACTCTATTAGTGTCAAACCATGGTGGTCAGAAAGCTCAAAGAGTACTTGGAATATGCAACCGCCACATGGGGATAGTGAACCAATGTGACAGAAGCAGTTGCATCACCACACGTAACTGGAGTGTGTGTGTGGTCACGTGGATCATAAAGAAGGCGTGGTTTTGAGAATATATAATACATGCATTGATCTCTAGAGACTCCATTTGTGTCAAACCATGGTGGGCAAAAAGCCCAAAGAGTCCCTGGAATATGCAACTGCCATATGGGCATGGTGAACCAGTGTGACAGAAGCAGTTGCATCACCACACCCAACTAGAGTGTGTGTGTGTGGTCATGTGGATCATAAAGAAGGTGTGGTTTTGAGAATATATAAAAAATGCATTAATCCCTATAGACTCCATTTGTGTCAATCCATGGTTATCCAAAAGCCCAAAGAGCCCCTAGAATATGCAATTGCGACATGAGGATGGTGAACCAGTGTGAGAGAAGCAGTTGCATCACCACACCCAACTGTAGTGTGTGTGTGGTCATGTGGATCGTAAATAAGGTGTGCTTTTGAGAATAAATAACACATGCATTCCTCTCTAGAGACTCCATTTGTGTCAAACCATGGTGGTCAGAAAGCCCAAAGAGTCCCTAGAATATGCAACTGCCATATGGGGATGGTGAACCTGTGTGACAGAAGCAGTTGCATCAACACACCCAACTGGAGTGTGTGTGTGGTCATGTGGATCATAAAGAAGGTGTGGTTTTGAGAATATATAACATATGCATTGATTTCTAGAGACTCAGTTTGTGTCAAACCATGGTGGTCAGAAAGCCCAAAGAGCCCCTCGAATATGCAACTCACACATGGGGATAGTGAATCAGTGTGACACAAGCAGTTACATCACCACACCCAATTCGAGTGTGTGTGTGGTCATGTGGATCATAAAGAAGGTGTGGTTTTGAAAATCTATATAACACATCCATTGATATGTAGGGACTCCATTAGTGTCAAAAATGGTGGTCAGAAGGTCAAAGAGTCCCTGGAATATGCAACCGCCACATGGGGATAGTGAACCAGTGTGACAGAAGTAGTTGCATCACCACACCTAACTGGAGTGTGTGTGTGGTCACGTGGATCATAAAGAAGGCGTGGTTTTGAGAATATATAATACATGCATTGATATCTAGAGACTCCATTTGTGTCAAACCATGGTGGTCAGAAAGCCCAAAGAGTTCCTGGAATATGCAACTACCATATGGGCATGGTGAACCAGTGTGACAGAAGAAGTTGCATCACCATACCTAGCTGGAGTGTGTGTATGGTTATGTGGATCATAAAGAAGGTGTGGTTTTGAGAATATATAACACATTAATTGATCTCTAGAGACTCCATTTGTGTCAAACCATGGTGGTCAGAAAGCCCAAAGATCCCCTGTAATATGCAACTGCCACATGGGGATGGTGAACCAATGTGATAGAACCAGTTGCATCACTCCACCCAACTAGAGTGTGTGTGTGGTCATGTGGATCATAAAGAAGGTGTGGTTTTGAGAATATATAACATATGCATTGATTTCTAGAGACTCAATTTGTGTCAAACCATGGTGGTCAGAAAGCCCAAAGAGCCCCTGGAATATGCAACTCACACATGGGGATAGTGAACCAGTGTGACACAAGCAGTTGCATCACCACACCCAACTAGAGTGTGTGTGTGGTCATGTGGATCATAAAGAAGGTGTGGTTTTGAAAATCTATATAACACATCAATTGATATGTAGAGACTCTATTAGTGTCAAACCATGGTGGTTAGAAAGCTCAAAGAGTCCTTGGAATATGCAACCGCCACATGGGGATAGTGAACCAGTGTGACAGAAGCAGTTGCATCACCACACGTAACTGGAGTTTGTGTGTGGTCATGTGGATCATAAAGAAGGCGTGGTTTTGAGAATATATAATACATGCATTGATCTCTAGAGACTCCATTTGTGTCAAACCATGGTGGGAAAAAATCCCAAAGAGTCCCTGGAATATGCAACTGCCATATGGGCATGGTGAACCAGTGTGACAGAAGCAGTTGCATCACCACACCCAACTAGAGTGTGTGTGTGTGGTCATGTGGATCATAAAGAAGGTGTGGTTTTAAGAATATATAAAACATGCATTAATCCCTATAGACTCCATTTGTGTCAATCCATGGTTATCCAAAAGCCCAAAGAGCCCCTGCAATATGCAATTGCCACATGAGGATGGTGAACCCGTGTGAGAGAAGCAGTTGCATCACCACACCCAACTGTAGTGTGTGTGGTCATGTGGATCATAAATAAGGTGTGCTTTTGAGAATAAATAACACATGCATTGCTCTCTAGAGACTCCATTTGTGTCAAACCATGGTGGTCAGAAAGCCCAAAGAGTCCCTAGAATATGCAACTGCCATATGGGGATGGTGAACCTGTGTGACAGAAGCAGTTGCATCACCACACCCAACTGGAGTGTGTGTGTGGTCATGTGGATCATAAAGAAGGTGTGGTTTTGAGAATATATAACATATGCATTGATTTCTAGAGACTCACTTTGTGTCAAACCATGGTGGTCAGAAAGACCAAAGAGCCCCTCGAATATGCAACTCACACATGGGGATAGTGAACCAGTGTGACACAAGCAGTTACATCACCACACCCAATTAGAGTGTGTGTGTGGTCATGTGGATCATAAAGAAGGTGTGGTTTTGAAAATCTATATAACACATCCATTGATATGTAGAGACTCCATTAGTGTCAAACCATGGTGGTCAGAAAGCTCAAAGAGTACTTGGAATATGCAACCGCCACATGGGGATAGTGAACCAATGTGACAGAAGCAGTTGCACCACCACACGTAACTGGAGTGTGTGTGTGGTCACGTGGATCATATAGAAGGCGTGGTTTTGAGAATATATAATACATGCATTGATCTCTAGAGACTCCATTTGTGTCAAACCATGGTGGGCAAAAAGCCCAAAGAGTCCCTGGAATATGCAACTGCCATATGGGCATGGTGAACCAGTGTGACAGAAGCAGTTGCATCACCACACCCAACTAGAGTGTGTGTGTGTGGTCATGTGGATCATAAAGAAGGTGTGGTTTTGAGAATATATAACACATTAATTGATCTCTAGAGACTCCATTTGTGTCAAACCATGGTGGTCAGAAAGCCCAAAGAGCCCCTGTAATATGCAACTGCCACATGGGGATGGTGAACCAATGTGATAGAACCAGTTGCATCACTCCACCCAACTAGAGTGCGTGTGTGGTCATGTGGATCATAAAGAAGGTGTGGTTTTGAGAATAAATAACACATGCATTGATTTCTAGAGACTCCATTTGTGTCAAACCATGGTGGTCAGAAATCCCAAAGAGTCCCTAGAATATGTTAAAGCCATATGGGGATGGTGAACTAGTGTGACAGAAGTAGTTGCATGACACAACCCAACAGGAGTGTGTGTGTGGTAAGTGGATCATAAAGAAGGTGTGGTTTTGAGAATATATAACACATGCATTGATTCTAGAGACTCCATTTGTGTCAAACCATGGTGGTCAGAAATGCCAACGATCCCCTGGAATATGCAACTTCCACATGGGGATTGTGAACTAGTGTGACACAAGCAGTTGCATCACCACACCCAACACGAGTGTGCGTGTGGTCATGTGGATCATAAAGAAGGTGTGGTTTTGAAAATCTATATAACACATCCATTGATATGTAGAGACTCCATTAGTGTCAAACCATGGTGGTTAGAAAGCTCAAAGAGTCCCTGGAATATGCAACCGCCACATGGGGATAGTGAACCAGTGTGACAGAAGCAGTTGCATCACCACACCTAACTGGAGTGTGTGTGTGGTCATGTGGATCATAAAGAAGGCGTGGTTTTGAGAATATATAATACATGCATTGATCTCTAGAGACTCCATTTGTGTCAAACCATGGTGGTCAGAAAGCCCAAAGAGCCCCTAGAATATGCAACTCACACATGGGGATAGTGAACCAGTGTAACACAAGCAGTTGCATCACCACACCCAACTCAAGTGTGTGTGTGGTCATGTGGATCATAAAGAAGATGTGGTTTTGAAAATATATAAAACATGCATTAATCCCTATAGAGTCCATTTGTGTCAATCCATGGTTATCCAAAAGCCCAAAGAGCCCCTGGAATATGCAATTGCCACATGAGGATGGTGAACCAGTGTGAGAGAAGCAGTTGCATCACCACACCCAACTGTAGTGTGTGTGTGGTCATGTGGATCATAAATAAGGTGTGCTTTTGAGAATAAATAACACATGCATTGCTCTCTATATACTCCATTTGTGTCAAGTCATGCTGGTCAGAAATCCCAAAGAGTCCCTAGAATATGTTAAAGCCATATGGGGATGGTGAACTAGTGTGACAGAAGTAGTTGCATGACACAACCCAACTGGAGTGTGTGTGTGGTAAGTGGATCATAAAGAAGGTGTGGTTTTGAGAATATATAACACATGCATTGATTCTAGAGACTCCATTTGTGTCAAACCATGGTGGTCAGAAATCCCAAAGAGCCCCTGGAATATGCAACTTCCACATGGGCATTGTGAACCAGTGTGACACAAGCAGTTGCATCACCACACCCAACTCGAGTGTGTGTGTGGTCATGTGGATCATAAAGAAGGTGTGGTTTTGAAAATCTATATAACACATCCATTGATATGTAGAGACTCCATTAGTGTCAAACCATGGTGGTCAGAAAGCTCAAAGAGTCCCTGGAATATGCAACCGCCACATGGGGATAGTGAACCAGTGTGACAGAAGTAGTTCCATCACCACACCTAACTGGAGTGTGTGTGTGGTCACGTGGATCATAAAGAAGGCGTGGTTTTGAGAATATATAATACATGCATTGATCTCTAGAGACTCCATTTGTGTCGAACCATGGTGGTCAGAAAGCCCAAAGAGCCCCTGGAATATGCAACTCACATATGGGGATAGTGAACCAGTGTGACACAAGCAATTGCATCACCACACCCAACTCGAGTGTGTGTGTTGTCATGTGGATCATAAAGAAGGTGTGGTTTTGAAAATCTATATAACACATCTATTGATAGGTAGAGACTCCATTAGTGTCAAACCATGGTGCTTAGAAAGCTCAAAGAGTCCCTGGAATATGCAACCGCCACATGGGGATAGTGAACCAGTGTGACAGAAGCAGTTGCATCACCACACCTAACTGGAGTGTGTGTGTGGTCATGTGGATCATAAAGAAGGCGTGGTTTTGAGAATATATAATACATGCATTGATCTCTAGAGACTCCATTTGTGTCAAACCATGGTGGTCAGAAAGCCCAAAGAGCCCCTAGAATATGCAACTCACACATGGGGATAGTGAACCAGTGTGACACAAGCAGTTGCATCACCACACCCAACTCAAGTGTGTGTGTGGTCATGTGGATCATAAAGAAGATGTGGTTTTGAAAATATATAAAACATGCATTAATCCCTATAGAGTCCATTTGTGTCAATCCATGGTTATCCAAAAGCCCAAAGAGCCCCTGGAATATGCAATTGCCACATGAGGATGGTGAACCAGTGTGAGAGAAGCAGTTGCATCACCACACCCAACTGTAGTGTGTGTGTGGTCATGTGGATCATAAATAAGGTGTGCTTTTGAGAAATAACACATGCATTGCTCTCTAGAGACTCCATTTGTGTCAAGTCATGCTGGTCAGAAATCCCAAAGAGTCCCTAGAATATGTTAAAGCCATATGGGGATGGTGAACTAGTGTGACAGAAGTAGTTGCATGACACAACCCAACTTGAGTGTGTGTGTGGTAAGTGGATCATAAAGAAGGTGTGGTTTTGAGAATATATAACACATGCATTGATTCTAGAGACTCCATTTGTGTCAAACCATGGTGGTCAGAAAGCCCAAAGAGCCCCTGGAATATGCAACTCACACATGGGGATAGTGAACCAGTGTGACACAAGCAGTTGCATCACCACACCCAACTAGAGTGTGTGTGTGGTCATGTGGATCATAAAGAAGGTGTGGTTTTGAAAATCTATATAACACATCAATTGATATGTAGAGACTCTATTAGTGTCAAACCATGGTGGTTAGAAAGCTCAAAGAGTCCTTGGAATATGCAACCGCCACATGGGGATAGTGAACCAGTGTGACAGAAGCAGTTGCATCACCACACGTAACTGGAGTTTGTGTGTGGTCATGTGGATCATAAAGAAGGCGTGGTTTTGAGAATATATAACACATGCATTGATATCTAGAGACTCCATTTGTGTCAAACCATGGTGGTCAGAAATCCCAAAGAGCCTCTAGAATATGCAACTGCCATATGGGCATGGTGAACCAGTGTGACAGAAGCAGTTGCATCACCACACCCAACTAGAGTGTGTGTGTGTGGTCATGTGGATCATAAAGAAGGTGTGGTTTTAAGAATATATAAAACATGCATTAATCCCTATAGACTCCATTTGTGTCAATCCATGGTTATCCAAAAGCCCAAAGAGCCCCTGCAATATGCAATTGCCACATGAGGATGGTGAACCCGTGTGAGAGAAGCAGTTGCATCACCACACCCAACTGTAGTGTGTGTGGTCATGTGGATCATAAATAAGGTGTGCTTTTGAGAATAAATAACACATGCATTGCTCTCTAGAGACTCCATTTATGTCAAACCATGGTGGTGAGAAAGCCCAAAGAGTCCCTAGAATATGCAACTTCCATATGGGGATGGTGAACCTGTGTGACAGAAGCAGTTGCATCACCACACCTAACTGGAGTGTGTGTGTGGTCATGTGGATCATAAAGAAGGTGTGGTTTTGAGAATATATAACATATGCATTGATTTATAGAGACTCACTTTGTGTCAAACCATGGTGGTCAGAAAGCCCAAAGAGCCCCTCGAATATGCAACTCACACATGGGGATAGTGAACCAGTGTGACACAAGCAGTTGCATCACCACACCCAACTAGAGTGTGTGTGTGGTCATGTGGATCATAAAGATGGTGTGGTTTTGAAAATCTATATAACACATCCATTGATATGTAGAGACTCTATTAGTGTCAAACCATGGTGGTCAGAAAGCTCAAAGAGTACTTGGAATATGCAACCGCCACATGGGGATAGTGAACCAATGTGACAGAAGCAGTTGCATCACCACACGTAACTGGAGTGTGTGTGTGGTCACGTGGATCATAAAGAAGGCGTGGTTTTGAGAATATATAATACATGCATTGATCTCTAGAGACTCCATTTGTGTCAAACCATGGTGGGCAAAAAGCCCAAAGAGTCCCTGGAATATGCAACTGCCATATGGGCATGGTGAACCAGTGTGACAGAAGCAGTTGCATCACCACACCCAACTAGAGTGTGTGTGTGTGGTCATGTGGATCATAAAGAAGGTGTGGTTTTGAGAATATATAAAAAATGCATTAATCCCTATAGACTCCATTTGTGTCAATCCATGGTTATCCAAAAGCCCAAAGAGCCCCTAGAATATGCAATTGCGACATGAGGATGGTGAACCAGTGTGAGAGAAGCAGTTGCATCACCACACCCAACTGTAGTGTGTGTGTGGTCATGTGGATCGTAAATAAGGTGTGCTTTTGAGAATAAATAACACATGCATTCCTCTCTAGAGACTCCATTTGTGTCAAACCATGGTGGTCAGAAAGCCCAAAGAGTCCCTAGAATATGCAACTGCCATATGGGGATGGTGAACCTGTGTGACAGAAGCAGTTGCATCAACACACCCAACTGGAGTGTGTGTGTGGTCATGTGGATCATAAAGAAGGTGTGGTTTTGAGAATATATAACATATGCATTGATTTCTAGAGACTCAGTTTGTGTCAAACCATGGTGGTCAGAAAGCCCAAAGAGCCCCTCGAATATGCAACTCACACATGGGGATAGTGAATCAGTGTGACACAAGCAGTTACATCACCACACCCAATTCGAGTGTGTGTGTGGTCATGTGGATCATAAAGAAGGTGTGGTTTTGAAAATCTATATAACACATCCATTGATATGTAGGGACTCCATTAGTGTCAAAAATGGTGGTCAGAAGGTCAAAGAGTCCCTGGAATATGCAACCGCCACATGGGGATAGTGAACCAGTGTGACAGAAGTAGTTGCATCACCACACCTAACTGGAGTGTGTGTGTGGTCACGTGGATCATAAAGAAGGCGTGGTTTTGAGAATATATAATACATGCATTGATATCTAGAGACTCCATTTGTGTCAAACCATGGTGGTCAGAAAGCCCAAAGAGTTCCTGGAATATGCAACTACCATATGGGCATGGTGAACCAGTGTGACAGAAGAAGTTGCATCACCATACCTAGCTGGAGTGTGTGTATGGTTATGTGGATCATAAAGAAGGTGTGGTTTTGAGAATATATAACACATTAATTGATCTCTAGAGACTCCATTTGTGTCAAACCATGGTGGTCAGAAAGCCCAAAGATCCCCTGTAATATGCAACTGCCACATGGGGATGGTGAACCAATGTGATAGAACCAGTTGCATCACTCCACCCAACTAGAGTGTGTGTGTGGTCATGTGGATCATAAAGAAGGTGTGGTTTTGAGAATATATAACATATGCATTGATTTCTAGAGACTCAATTTGTGTCAAACCATGGTGGTCAGAAAGCCCAAAGAGCCCCTGGAATATGCAACTCACACATGGGGATAGTGAACCAGTGTGACACAAGCAGTTGCATCACCACACCCAACTAGAGTGTGTGTGTGGTCATGTGGATCATAAAGAAGGTGTGGTTTTGAAAATCTATATAACACATCAATTGATATGTAGAGACTCTATTAGTGTCAAACCATGGTGGTTAGAAAGCTCAAAGAGTCCTTGGAATATGCAACCGCCACATGGGGATAGTGAACCAGTGTGACAGAAGCAGTTGCATCACCACACGTAACTGGAGTTTGTGTGTGGTCATGTGGATCATAAAGAAGGCGTGGTTTTGAGAATATATAATACATGCATTGATCTCTAGAGACTCCATTTGTGTCAAACCATGGTGGGAAAAAATCCCAAAGAGTCCCTGGAATATGCAACTGCCATATGGGCATGGTGAACCAGTGTGACAGAAGCAGTTGCATCACCACACCCAACTAGAGTGTGTGTGTGTGGTCATGTGGATCATAAAGAAGGTGTGGTTTTAAGAATATATAAAACATGCATTAATCCCTATAGACTCCATTTGTGTCAATCCATGGTTATCCAAAAGCCCAAAGAGCCCCTGCAATATGCAATTGCCACATGAGGATGGTGAACCCGTGTGAGAGAAGCAGTTGCATCACCACACCCAACTGTAGTGTGTGTGGTCATGTGGATCATAAATAAGGTGTGCTTTTGAGAATAAATAACACATGCATTGCTCTCTAGAGACTCCATTTGTGTCAAACCATGGTGGTCAGAAAGCCCAAAGAGTCCCTAGAATATGCAACTGCCATATGGGGATGGTGAACCTGTGTGACAGAAGCAGTTGCATCACCACACCCAACTGGAGTGTGTGTGTGGTCATGTGGATCATAAAGAAGGTGTGGTTTTGAGAATATATAACATATGCATTGATTTCTAGAGACTCACTTTGTGTCAAACCATGGTGGTCAGAAAGACCAAAGAGCCCCTCGAATATGCAACTCACACATGGGGATAGTGAACCAGTGTGACACAAGCAGTTACATCACCACACCCAATTAGAGTGTGTGTGTGGTCATGTGGATCATAAAGAAGGTGTGGTTTTGAAAATCTATATAACACATCCATTGATATGTAGAGACTCCATTAGTGTCAAACCATGGTGGTCAGAAAGCTCAAAGAGTACTTGGAATATGCAACCGCCACATGGGGATAGTGAACCAATGTGACAGAAGCAGTTGCACCACCACACGTAACTGGAGTGTGTGTGTGGTCACGTGGATCATATAGAAGGCGTGGTTTTGAGAATATATAATACATGCATTGATCTCTAGAGACTCCATTTGTGTCAAACCATGGTGGGCAAAAAGCCCAAAGAGTCCCTGGAATATGCAACTGCCATATGGGCATGGTGAACCAGTGTGACAGAAGCAGTTGCATCACCACACCCAACTAGAGTGTGTGTGTGTGGTCATGTGGATCATAAAGAAGGTGTGGTTTTGAGAATATATAACACATTAATTGATCTCTAGAGACTCCATTTGTGTCAAACCATGGTGGTCAGAAAGCCCAAAGAGCCCCTGTAATATGCAACTGCCACATGGGGATGGTGAACCAATGTGATAGAACCAGTTGCATCACTCCACCCAACTAGAGTGCGTGTGTGGTCATGTGGATCATAAAGAAGGTGTGGTTTTGAGAATAAATAACACATGCATTGATTTCTAGAGACTCCATTTGTGTCAAACCATGGTGGTCAGAAATCCCAAAGAGTCCCTAGAATATGTTAAAGCCATATGGGGATGGTGAACTAGTGTGACAGAAGTAGTTGCATGACACAACCCAACAGGAGTGTGTGTGTGGTAAGTGGATCATAAAGAAGGTGTGGTTTTGAGAATATATAACACATGCATTGATTCTAGAGACTCCATTTGTGTCAAACCATGGTGGTCAGAAATGCCAACGATCCCCTGGAATATGCAACTTCCACATGGGGATTGTGAACTAGTGTGACACAAGCAGTTGCATCACCACACCCAACACGAGTGTGCGTGTGGTCATGTGGATCATAAAGAAGGTGTGGTTTTGAAAATCTATATAACACATCCATTGATATGTAGAGACTCCATTAGTGTCAAACCATGGTGGTTAGAAAGCTCAAAGAGTCCCTGGAATATGCAACCGCCACATGGGGATAGTGAACCAGTGTGACAGAAGCAGTTGCATCACCACACCTAACTGGAGTGTGTGTGTGGTCATGTGGATCATAAAGAAGGCGTGGTTTTGAGAATATATAATACATGCATTGATCTCTAGAGACTCCATTTGTGTCAAACCATGGTGGTCAGAAAGCCCAAAGAGCCCCTAGAATATGCAACTCACACATGGGGATAGTGAACCAGTGTAACACAAGCAGTTGCATCACCACACCCAACTCAAGTGTGTGTGTGGTCATGTGGATCATAAAGAAGATGTGGTTTTGAAAATATATAAAACATGCATTAATCCCTATAGAGTCCATTTGTGTCAATCCATGGTTATCCAAAAGCCCAAAGAGCCCCTGGAATATGCAATTGCCACATGAGGATGGTGAACCAGTGTGAGAGAAGCAGTTGCATCACCACACCCAACTGTAGTGTGTGTGTGGTCATGTGGATCATAAATAAGGTGTGCTTTTGAGAATAAATAACACATGCATTGCTCTCTATATACTCCATTTGTGTCAAGTCATGCTGGTCAGAAATCCCAAAGAGTCCCTAGAATATGTTAAAGCCATATGGGGATGGTGAACTAGTGTGACAGAAGTAGTTGCATGACACAACCCAACTGGAGTGTGTGTGTGGTAAGTGGATCATAAAGAAGGTGTGGTTTTGAGAATATATAACACATGCATTGATTCTAGAGACTCCATTTGTGTCAAACCATGGTGGTCAGAAATCCCAAAGAGCCCCTGGAATATGCAACTTCCACATGGGCATTGTGAACCAGTGTGACACAAGCAGTTGCATCACCACACCCAACTCGAGTGTGTGTGTGGTCATGTGGATCATAAAGAAGGTGTGGTTTTGAAAATCTATATAACACATCCATTGATATGTAGAGACTCCATTAGTGTCAAACCATGGTGGTCAGAAAGCTCAAAGAGTCCCTGGAATATGCAACCGCCACATGGGGATAGTGAACCAGTGTGACAGAAGTAGTTCCATCACCACACCTAACTGGAGTGTGTGTGTGGTCACGTGGATCATAAAGAAGGCGTGGTTTTGAGAATATATAATACATGCATTGATCTCTAGAGACTCCATTTGTGTCGAACCATGGTGGTCAGAAAGCCCAAAGAGCCCCTGGAATATGCAACTCACACATGGGGATAGTGAACCAGTGTGACACAAGCAATTGCATCACCACACCCAACTCGAGTGTGTGTGTTGTCATGTGGATCATAAAGAAGGTGTGGTTTTGAAAATCTATATAACACATCTATTGATAGGTAGAGACTCCATTAGTGTCAAACCATGGTGCTTAGAAAGCTCAAAGAGTCCCTGGAATATGCAACCGCCACATGGGGATAGTGAACCAGTGTGACAGAAGCAGTTGCATCACCACACCTAACTGGAGTGTGTGTGTGGTCATGTGGATCATAAAGAAGGCGTGGTTTTGAGAATATATAATACATGCATTGATCTCTAGAGACTCCATTTGTGTCAAACCATGGTGGTCAGAAAGCCCAAAGAGCCCCTAGAATATGCAACTCACACATGGGGATAGTGAACCAGTGTGACACAAGCAGTTGCATCACCACACCCAACTCAAGTGTGTGTGTGGTCATGTGGATCATAAAGAAGATGTGGTTTTGAAAATATATAAAACATGCATTAATCCCTATAGAGTCCATTTGTGTCAATCCATGGTTATCCAAAAGCCCAAAGAGCCCCTGGAATATGCAATTGCCACATGAGGATGGTGAACCAGTGTGAGAGAAGCAGTTGCATCACCACACCCAACTGTAGTGTGTGTGTGGTCATGTGGATCATAAATAAGGTGTGCTTTTGAGAAATAACACATGCATTGCTCTCTAGAGACTCCATTTGTGTCAAGTCATGCTGGTCAGAAATCCCAAAGAGTCCCTAGAATATGTTAAAGCCATATGGGGATGGTGAACTAGTGTGACAGAAGTAGTTGCATGACACAACCCAACTTGAGTGTGTGTGTGGTAAGTGGATCATAAAGAAGGTGTGGTTTTGAGAATATATAACACATGCATTGATTCTAGAGACTCCATTTGTGTCAAACCATGGTGGTCAGAAATCCCAAAGAGCCCCTGGAATATGCAACTTCCACATGGGCATTGTGAACCAGTGTGACACAAGCAGTTGCATCACCACACCCAACTCGAGTGTGTGTGTGGTCATGTGGATCATAAAGAAGGTGTGGTTTTGAAAATCTATATAACACATCCATTGATATGTAGAGACTCCATTAGTGTCAAACCATGGTGGTCAGAAAGCTCAAAGAGTCCCTGGAATATGCAACCGCCACATGGGGATAGTGAACCAGTGTGACAGAAGTAGTTCCATCACCACACCTAACTGGAGTGTGTGTGTGGTCACGTGGATCATAAAGAAGGCGTGGTTTTGAGAATATATAATACATGCATTGATCTCTAGAGACTCCATTTGTGTCAAACCATGGTGGTCAGAAAGCCCAAAGAGCCCCTGGAATATGCAACTCACACATGGGGATAGTGAACCAGTGTGACACAAGCAGTTGCATCACCACACCCAACTCGAGTGTGTGTGTTGTCATGTGGATCATAAAGAAGATGTGGTTTTGAAAATCTATATAACACATCTATTGATAGGTAGAGACTCCATTAGTGTCAAACCATGGTGGTCAGAAATCTCAAAGAGTCCCTGGAATATGCAACCGCCACATGGGGATAGTGAACCAGTGTGACAGAAGCAGTTGCATCACCACACCTAACTGGAGTGTGTGTGTGGTCACATGGATCATAAAGAAGGTGTGGTTTTGAGAATATATAATACATGCATTGATCTCTAGAGACTCCATTTGTGTCAAACCATGGTGGTCAAAAATCCCAAAGAGTCCCTGGAATATGCAGCTGCCATATGGGCATGGTGAACCAGTGTGACAGAAGCAGTTGCATCACCACACCTAGCTGGAATGTGTGTATGGTCATGTGGATCATAAAGAATTGTGGTTTTGAGAATATATAAAACATGCATTAATCTCTATAGACTCCATTTGTGTTAATCCATGGTTTCCAAAAGCCCAAAGAGCCCCTGGAATATGCAATTGCCACATGAGGATGGTGAACCAGTGTGAGAGAAGCAGTTGCATCACCACACCCAACTGTAGTGGGTGTGTGGTCATGTGGATCATAAAGAATGTGTGCTTTTGAGAATAATAACACATGCATTGATCTCTAGAGACTCCATTTGTGTCAAACCATGGTGGTCAGAAATCCCAACGAGTCCCTAGAATATGCAACAACCACATGGGGATGGTGAACCAGTGTGATCGAAGCAGTTGCATCACCACACCCAACTGGAGTGTGCGTGTGGTCATGTGGATCATAAAGAACGTGTGGTTTTGAGAATATATAACACATCCATTGATATGTAGAGACTCCATTTGTGTCAAACCATGGTGGTCAGAAAGCCCAAAGAGTCCCTGGAATATGCAACTGCCATATGGGGATAGTGAACCAGTGTGACAGAAGCAGTTGCATCACCACACCCAACTGGAGTGTGTGTGTGGTCATGTGGATCATAAAGAAGGCGTGGTTTTGAGAATATATAATACATGCATTGATCTCTAGAGACTCCATTTGTGTCAAACCATGGTGGTCAGAAAGCCCAAAGAGCCCCTGGAATATGCAACTCACACATGGGGATAGTGAACCAGTGTGACACAAGCAGTTGCATCACCACACCCAACTCAAGTGTGTGTGTGGTCATGTGGATCATAAAGAAGGTGTGGTTTTGAAAATATATAAAACATGCATTAATCCCTATAGACTCCATTTGGTCAATCCATGGTTATCCAAAAGCCCAAAGAGCCCCTGGAATATGCAATTGCCACATGAGGATGGTGAACCAGTGTGAGAGAAGCAGTTGCATCACCACACCCAACTGTAGTGTGTGTGTGGTCATGTGGATCATAAATAAGGTGTGCTTTTGAGAATAAATAACACATGCATTGCTCTCTAGAGACTCCATTTGTGTCAAACCATGGTGGTCAGAAATCCCAAAGAGTCCCTAGAATATGTTAAAGCCATATGGGGATGGTGAACTAGTGTGATAGAAGTAGTTGCATGACACAACCCAACTGGAGTGTGTGTGTGGTAAGTGGATCATAAAGAAGGTATGGTTTTGAGAATATATAACACATGCATTGATCTCCAGAGACTCCATTTGTGTCAAACGATGGTGGTCAGAAAGCCCAAAGAGCCCCTGGAATATGCAACTCACACATGGGGATAGTGAACTAGTGTGACACAAGCAGTTGCATCACCACACCCAACTCGAGTGTGTGTGTTGTCATGTCGATCATAAAGAAGGTGTGGTTTTGAAATTCTATATAACACATCTATTGATATGTAGAGACTCCATTAGTGTCAAACCATGGTGGTCAGAAATCTCAAAGAGTCCCTGGAATATGCAACCGCCACATGGGGATAGTGAACCAGTGTGACAGAAGCAGTTGCATCACCACACCTAACTGGAGTGTGTGTGTGGTCACATGGATCATAAAGAAGGTGTGGTTTTGAGAATATATAATACATGCATTGATCTCTAGAGACTCCATTTGTGTCAAACCATGGTGGTCAAAAATCCCAAAGAGTCCCTGGAATATGCAGCTGCCATATGGGCATGGTGAACCAGTGTGACAGAAGCAGTTGCATCACCACACCTAGCTGGAATGTGTGTATGGTCATGTGGATCATAAAGAGGGTGTGGTTTTGAGAATATATAAAACATGCATTAATCTCTATAGACTCCATTTGTGTTAATCCATGGTTGTCCAAAAGCCCAAAGAGCCCCTGGAATATGCAATTGCCACATGAGGATGGTGAACCAGTGTGAGAGAAGCAGTTGCATCACCACACCCAACTGTAGTGTGTGTGTGGTCATGTGGATCATAAATAATGTGTGCTTTTGAGAATAAATAACACATGCATTGCTCTCTAGAGACTCCATTTGTGTCAAACCATGGTGGTCAGAAATCCCAACGAGTCCCTAGAATATGTAACAACCATATGGGGATGGTGAACCAGTGTGATCGAAGCAGTTGCATCAGCATACCCAATCGGAGTGTGTGTGTGGTCATGTGGATCATAAAGAAGGTGTGGTTTTGAGAATATATAACACATGCATTGATATCTAGAGACTCCATTTGTGTCAAACCATGATGGTCAGAAAGCCCAAAGAGCCCCTGGAATATGCAACTTCCACATGGGGATTCTGAACCAGTGTGACAGAAGTTTTGGCATCACCACACCCAACTGGAGTGTGTTTGTGGTCATGTGGATCATAAAGAAGGCGTGGTTTTGAGAATCTATAACACATCCATTGATCCGTAGATACTCCATTTGGGTCAAACCATGGTGGTCAGAAAGCCCAAAGAGTCCCTAGAATATGCAACTGCCATATGGGGATGGTGAACCTGTGTGACAGAAGCAGTTGCATCACCACACCCAACTGGAGTGTGTGTGTGATCATGTGGATCATAAAGAAGGTGTGGTTTTGAGAATATATAACACATGCATTTATTTCAAGAGACTCTATTTGTGTCAAACCACGGTGGTCAGAAAGACCAAAGAGCCCTTGGAATACGCAACTGACACATAGGGATAGTGAACCAGTGTGACAGAAGCAGTTGCATCACCACACCCAACTGGAGTGTGTGTGTGGTCATGTGGATCATAAATAAGGTGTGGTTTTGAGAATATATAACACATGCATTGATCTCAAGAGACTCCATTTGTGTCATACCATGGTGGTCAGAAATCCCAAAGAGCCCCTGGAATATGAAACTGCCACATGGGGATGGTGAACCAATGTGATAGAAGCAATTGCATCACCACATCCAATATGGGTGTGTGTGTGATCATGTGGATCATAAAGAAGGTGTGGTTTTGAGAATATATAACACATGCATTGATATCTAGAGACTCCATTTATATCAAACCATGGTGGTCAGAAATCCCAAAGAGCCCCTGGAATATGCAACTGCCACATGTGGATTGTGAACCAGTGTGACAAAAGCTGTTGCATCACCACACCCAACTGGAGTTTGTTTGTGGTCATGTGGATCATAAAGAAGGTATGGTTTTGAGAATATACTAGTCGAATGCCCGTGCGTTACTACGGTTTTTTTGCACCATATTATTTGGTAACACGTCTCAATTCTATATTAATTAATTAATACAAACCACACGAGTAATCAAATAAAGATAGAAAGAAAGTTTCACTTTGTGGAATCTTCATTTACAGATTTTAAATACGTGCAAATGCAGACTATCCAACACAATTTCCCATGGTAAATGATCACTGGTAGTATAAATTACCAAGAAAAAAGGTTCACATGAATGCACCACTGATACAAGTATTTACCACGAAAATAAGTTAGCTCTAAATAAATGACATACTTCAAATGCACATATATCAAATACATGTTTGTAACCACTACATTTTTATTAAGATGCCCGCTAAACCAACAATAGTAAAGATAATCATCAAGCACTAAGGACTTCCTTGTATACTATGTTTTGTGTGGTTGATACTAATGACTCTGATCTTTTTTGCTTCTTTGAATTCTTAGTCTCGTCCTTTCTCTTGTCATGACCGGCGAGGATCTTAATGTTGGTCTTTGCGGTGGCTCTAGACAATGCCACGTAGAGCTGACCATGGGAAAATACCGCTTCTAGTAGGTACACACCGAAAATTGCGATGGTCTGCCCTTGTGCTTTGTTAATTGTGATCGCAAAACTAAGTCTGATCGGGAACTACTTCCTCTAGAATCTGAATGGGAACATTTCAGCGTTAGAGGGGCAGAGTGGTATTCGAGGAAGAAACACCCTTCGCCCGGCGTGTTGTCCCAACATGATCTCTACGTCAATGGCGTTCCTCTGAAACCCACATACCACGAGCCTTGTGCCGTTACACAACCCATTAGCTGGGTCGATGTTCCTTAGCAGTATAATGGGACATTTTATCTTCAGCTTAAGTGCATGTGGGGGGCAGACCATTAGGACTCAGATCATTTAGGAGCTCGAGTGAGTAGAAGCCATGTGGATCATCTTCTGCATTGTCGAAGCTATGGTATATCTTCTCCTCTCCCTGGAACCGCTCTGTCATATGCATGTTTATCACATTGACATTGTCATTCTTGGTAGAGAGGATTGGTCGAGATGTCATGTAACCCGGATCTGTCATGTTGTGGTCCAGGGCAGGAAACACATGGTCGATTAGCTTCCACATATCGGTGACCTCGCCTGTCAAAGGCACGCATATATCTTTAGGGAGCCGGATGTTGCCTTCCTTTTCTGTTTCCTTAGTCCCATTACCTACCTTCAATAGGTAATTTGCGAACCATTGATCGTTATGTGCCCTCATGTTTCGAATGAGCTTTAGCGGGCACATCCACTACCACATGTATGAACTCCGTAGGGTCGCATCGACTATCTGACCTCCACCAGCATCATGATTGGTTCTCGGTAGTTGCGCAACGTCCCAAGACACATTATCTTTGGGGATATTTTGATGTCAACCGAGTTCCCCCTTGGGGAAGAAGAGGGGGTATGAGAGAGGGTCATAGCACCCCTGTGTGGCATGTATGCTATACCTCTCGTTGTTGTTCCCGTAGAGGGTAATGCTGCGTTTAAACCTATTCGCTAGGTGGCTCCCCTCGACCCAGATGGCAGCCACCTCTGACGAGATTGGTAGATTATATGTTAGTTGGTCTAGCTTCTGGTCGGTGTTTAGTTCTATCCGATAATCCTGGAGGTTGTCCCTGTTTGCACCCAAACTCCTTAATTGTTGGGAGTATGGTTTTGCTCTCATGATGTCCGTCAATTTCCAGACAACCTCCTAGTCCAGTTGCTCGGTGGCTTCCTTGCGATGAATCAGGCTAGGATCATTATCGTAGAAGCACAACTGTAGATGATTGGGACTAGAGCCTAGCCCAAACAAATGGACATTGTGGTACATTTGAGCCGCTTGCCTGAAATGTGTAAACCCTAGACCTCATATTGGTGCAACTGTTGTCAAGGGTTACACCAAGCGTTGTGAAGGAGAAGTGGCCGTTGAAGAATCCGATGCTCTCCCGAAAATGCCGACAATCTGCATCTGTGCTCGACCATAACCTCATCAACTCTGGGATATGTTCTTGTCCAGACAACTTGATATCCCCTTTGAGACAACAGAAACCAGGGGGCTCACGCTCAAACCTCTTGGCCTTGCAGAATTTGCAATTTGGGACTTGCTCCAAGATGTGCATACTTTCTGGGAGGTTTGAGTACACAAAGTCAAAAGGATCAACAGAGCCAGCTCCGAACAAGTCTGATGGTTCATCTAGTTCCATGTCATCAGAGTCAGAACCTACAGGCATAAGCATGTCACAAAGGATGTTCATATTATTAACCTATAGCAGAGTGGGCATGTGGAAAGTCTAGTGCACATACCTTCAGTAGCATATAGGTAATACTCCTCGTCCATGAGGTCATCAGGGTTGGCATTTTCATCCATGATTCTGCTAAGGAAGGCCTCCATGTCATCTGTAACATTTTTCAAGCCCTCAAGTAATGGTCTAGTGAGTATTAACAGAAGAAGAAGACTACATATTGGAGAATCACCGTCGGTTCCAATCGTGTAGCCCGATGAGCTCCCTAAAGCAGCTCCCTCTTTGGCAGGTGATGAGTTTCTACTCGATGTTGGGTTTAATATAGCCAAAACAGATGTATCTAGGCATGGCATTGCGATAGATTCAGCACATGGGGTGTTTCTCCTAGCAGCAGGGTTTGCCTTGCGTTGAGCTTGCAACGCCTCCCTCTTCTCCTTAGGTATCATCTGCCTGCTAGCTCTTCTGTTCGCATTCAACTCTTGCCTCTCTTCTAGTGATATATTTTGCCTGTACTGTCTTTGGTGTGCATTGCTTTCCTCAAATGATAAACTTTGGCTAGCTGTCCGCCGACGTTCGTTTACTTTTTCCTTTCTTCAGCAGAAATATTCTGCCTATTAGCCCTTTGTCGCATGTTCCTCTCGTCGATCACTTTGTTTTGCCAAGCTGCTCTTCTACGTGCATTAATATTCTCCTTTTGTTCTGTCGTCAACACTTTGTTTTGTCAGGATGCTCTTCTACACGCATTAATCTCTTCCTTTTGCTCGGTCGTCAAACTATTTCAACGAGCTCTATCTTGTCCACGTCTTCCTCCATTTCCATCTTCTAAAATATTTGCAATTTGTCACACTTGGTCTATCATCTTAGTAGTAGAACTTCCGACGACATCATTGGCACGTTCGCTACCTGTTTGGTGTAGCACAATTACAAAACTAATTATACGTGATACCAGGCGGAAACATTATATATTTTGCTAAAGGACAAAGCGCATACCATTTGAACCTTCACCTCGGATTATCACGGTGCTGGTAAGGTTACTTTGGAACTGAGTTGTGCATGGAGTACGAAATTCAGTATATCCTTCTTCCTCATCGGACGATGAAATAACTGGAGTGTTTGAAGGTTCATATATGGAAAACCTGGTAGGAGGATGTGCCACATAGCCGGTGCGTGATTGTGTGGCAGCCCCATGCTCATTTACGACTGGTCGAGCAATAATACAGAAACACCTCCCCAGATTAGTATCATTTAGTATGTAACATGTGATGGGGCAATTTTGTACTGAATATTAAAGAGTTAGTATATTGCAACCTTCTTTTCCTTTCCGCGATGGTTGGTTTAGATGTGACATGTTTGCAACACTATTTGTAATCTAGTCCTCGCAACACATTTGGTAATCTACAGAAAAAATACGTTGGCTTAAAGCCAATGGTTTCACTTGCTATTGGCTTCTTTATTCTTCCTTGCTTCACTTCATATCCCAATTTTCTCTGGTCTTAGGTTTTTTGCTGCTTCATAGTAACCAAGTTTCAGATAAGTAAACTTACTGATAGCTCAATGTTGCTTGAGTTTATAGTAAAGATTAAAGATATATAAAAGATAAAAGTAAAAGGAACCACTATTATAGCAGATCAAACAGGGGCATAAAGGAAAACTGATATCCTAAGATTTGAAATAAAGAAACTGCAAATAATTTTCTGTTTCCTGAATCGTGACCCATGGAAATGACAAGTTATATCTTTTATACGGTGCCACACAGAATTTTGAAAAGAGTTAACGATATATTACGTCTTGATTTCAAGATGGTACCAATATTGGTACAGTGTTACGTGCCAAGAATGGAACAGACAAAAACAAACACAACACGGTCCAATACAATAGACTCGTACACATTTAATTACAAGATTGTACGTAATCCTTCAAGAAAGTGCCATAAACTCCGAGCAAATGGTATGTACAAGTAAACAGTATGGATGCAAGCCTTCACACGATAGGTTCTTTTAAACAATATCAAACCCAAGAAATACTTCAATGATTCCGTTTCCTCACCAAATTACAGTACACATAGAAATCATATATCATACAGGTTTCCTAAATTACAATTGTGAATGGATAATCCAACCATGTATGGTTCCTACATCTAATTCATGTTGCGTGCATCTCTTTTAGCCAGCATCATCGCCAGAAACACCCACATCTTCTCAAGAAACCTTTGCACAAAGGTCGTGTCAATCGCTCCACTAATTATTTTTTGGCGGATATCTGCATATTTACATTTGAATTTAATATACACATATTACTAATCAGTAGTTGTGTTAATATTCTATAAGTTGGTGTTGTGTTAAAATAACTCACTCTGGAGAGGACGTGTTGCAGGATGAGCAGGGTTGAATGCAAACTTTGTATGCTCAGAAGTATTCAGATCACCTATTGTTAGGCTTGACAAATATAATTATCCTAGTGTTTGAATGAATAAGTTAAAATATACAACATATGTTGATGTAGCAAATTTATTATCTTTCTCCAGCATGGTTGCCCTCAGCCGTTGACCACAGAAATGAGTTCTGAATAAATTAATGACCCCAAATGCCAATAGGAGTAAGATCGCCCTATAGTTTGACGATTTTGAAATATTATTATCTTTAAAATATCATCTTTACTAACATGCTATAAGTCAATTGCATTATTTATATGTACTAACTGTGCATACCATGCATCCATGAAGATAGCTTCTCTATACTTGGTGAATGTTCCAAAACATTAGAGTTCACAATAGTGAACGACTATACCAACTATGTCTGTACAAAATATCATTAGTTGTCGAATAGTGAAGTTGTATTAGTCTTGATGAGTATTACAGGGGAATGGTATATGGTACATACCTACACAGGTTTTGTTTGGACGCTTGCCTACTTCCCAAAATGGCATCAAATGCTTTGGGAGTTTTGCGAACTCGATAGGCAGAGAGGGCTCAACCACTGTCTTTCGATCAAAATGGCATTCAAACAGATGCCCAATGTGTCTAAACTCGACGTCTTCTGCATTAGGACTAATTGCAACACTATGAATGGTATATTTGCAACCAGGTTGCAATATGTGGTTGAACTGTTCTACTTCCGCAAACCCCCAAACACTTGCTTCGATTTTTGCGCCCTTTAATGTGTTTGAGAAGAATGGTAAGGTTGTGATAAGCACATGTTAACATTTTTGGAATTTATCAAGACTATTTTGTACATACTGTCTTATCCAACAGAATGAAGCAAATGTTGTCACCATATTTGTTGGGAAGATATTTCACTTATACCCTCACGTGAATGCTCCACTTTGAGAAGATATCACCATATTCAATATTATCGAAATCCTTAAACCTAGGAGGCCGTGGGGTTCCGGTGATGTCCGCATAAGTCCGCCTACTTGTAAGTTTAATGGTTGTCATCTACATAGTAAAGATACTAAAGGTTTAATGGTTGCGCACTGCCATGGAAACCCTTCCCATCCCCAAAAATGCATGAAGGATATTAGCACAATACAAAAAGTGTATACCACAACCAAAGACATTTATCTAAGAAGCAGTTCACAAATATGTTGGAAATAAATTAAAAACAATTGTAGGCAGAGAGCATGATTACCAGGCAGAAATGACTGACATAAAAGGAACCACAAGACTGTATGGAAAAGATAATCAACATGTGCTAAGATGTAGCTCTATGTCAGTTATAAGCTTGGCCCACATTATTTTATAGGTGAGGATACGAAAAAATTGTCTGGGTTCAAAGATCTCCTAGTAAAAAGAGGATTAATTTTTCAAAGCAACTACCCATTCATTTATAATGCTACTCGTAAACAATTGAGTTCAAAGGGGTGCATCCAGAACACATCAGACAAACTCAAATTGTTTCAAGTAAGCCCTATAATAAGAACTCGTGTGTATGCAGCAGGCAAATAGATAACCTTGAATATCCTATATGCACTCCGATATTAAAATTGCGGCGTAGCTACTGACCCGGTAAGAGGAAACGGATCTGAGCAGAAGGCTGCAGAGATGACAAACTCCAGTGTGTACCTCATAATCTCCTCCACGATGGTACGATACCCCCCTCTAGAACCACAGCCTCCACCTAAAAGATCTATTAATCAAACTCAAATGGCATGAATAACAACTTGGAGAACATATCAAAGAGTGGAGCAACCATTTAGATTTCACATGTATATTCAAATGAATCCTTACTTACAAAGCTCTACATAGTTTAGTTGTCTTATTTTATTTAATATGTAGTTGTTGTACGATTATGGGTCCTCTTGACAATGAGGAATTGACTGTCGGACAAATCGTCTATCCTTGCATGCAGTGTCCCTAAGAAGCAGATCTTCTATCCTTACTTCCAAAGCTCTACATAGTTAGATGTCCAAGAATGTCTAATAAGCAGGTGAAAATCTAAACACAACAAATTCAGATAGAGTGCAATATGGTCGGGTAAAAACTTTGCAAGGTAACTTTTGGCAACATACATATAACCCCAAGAGTAGCAAAGAAAATACTTTAAATACCTACTCCCTTGTAGTGATAATAATCTAGTGTGTTTCTATTTCCAACCCAACCAACAAATTTACATGCATGACAATGTTCATATCACACTATAAACCTAGCTAGTGTTTCATGCAAACTTGTAGCCATTTTGACAACTGAGCAGATAAAAGTCACCATCCTAGACTCTCATGAAAAGCACAGGAGAAAAGAAAAAACCTGACAACAATCAAAGAAGAATATAACACGGTTGATTTGTGCTTGGGTAGCTCTTGCAGGAATGAAGATAATTGTGCTAGATATACAGTGTTGTTGGTCATGCTGCTAAGAAAATTATGGCCGCTGAAAACGTAGAACATGAAAGAACTCATGTGTATGAAGCAGGCAAAATATACAAATTTTATATTCTTATAGCTATGAACAATCCATACAGGAAACCAACAAAAAAATAACATGGTTGTCATGTAGTTGCTCTTTAGCACGGAGGCTCTATGTGAGACACGTTTATCTATTATTCAAAAATTTGTCTATTATTCAAAAAATTCTCTAGCCAATTATACAACCATGACTAAACCTCTTGCATGCTCATACTTACGTCATCGACCATCAGATATTTTTGGGAGAGCATCAGATACTTAGGCTTAAACCAATCAAAATTCCAACAACTCAAGTATGAACGACCACAAAAGTAATGTTCCTTAACGACATCAATCAACGAATCATCAACAAATGTCTGTTACCTCCTGAACCAGCACAAGGCAGCGGATCCAAGCACCAAGTTGCGGGGGCGAAACTCTCCGTGTACCTTGCAGGTGCCTCGGATGGTACGCTGACCCAGAACCACCTCTTTCACCTGCACGCCATGAATCGATCGATCAATCAAACCCAACGAGCAAGAAAATACATATGTCACTTAAGATGCATGTCATATTTATTTCATTAATGAGCTAATGAACTTTACTGATCTAGAAATGAACTTTACTGAACAAGTGCAAGTTAGTAAAGCTCATATGAAAAAGCTGGAATAGACAATACTACAGCAAAAGTTTGATCATCTATGTACTTATGCCACATACGACGTCAGGGTCGGTAGCGAGATAGGTACCTTAAACAAGCATTATTTTTTTATTAATGCATATAGAATTCAGAAAATGCAGGGGATGAAATAGAGTCCCTGAAGCTATTTTATCTTCTATATTAACTACCGTGTTGTTGAATCATTACTGTAAAAAATGTTGTTCAATTCAGGAAAGTAAAGAATAGAATGCTGACCCAGAAGATAAACAACACTACTCATATGCTGTCTCCTCCCCCACGTGAATTTCTGAAAATCTACACACACGGTGCTTATCATGAAACAACACACTGAGGTGGATGGGGTTTCACAATTAAAAATGATCTTTGTAATCTATTTGCTTCGGGAACATGTTTCCAAGACCTTTATCACGGAAGCCCTCGCCAACAAGAATGGGACACAATCATATAATCCTAGAGACTGACTCCATGGTACTGAAGCTGTCTATTTAAACTGAAGATTACAATATTTGCATCGCTAGCTGGTTGTACATGATGAGTGCGCACAAATATCCATTACCTCATGACCCTTCTATAGAAAGCGGATCCGAGCAGAAGGTTGCAGATGCCAGACTATTTTCTACTCGGCAAGCGCCTCTGGAACCACCTGTCTCCACCTGTAGAATCGATCATCAAATTTCATAGTACGTAAAGAGCATGCAAGAGAAGCAGTAGTGTGGAAAACACATGAGGAGCGGAGCAGACTAACTGTTCTACATCGGAAGTGGCGTGCCTAGTGGCGGTGGCTTCGACAACGATTCTGTGGTCGGAGAGGCGGCCATTGGTCTAGTCGCCGTATTCGAGAGAGGAGACGAGAAGCGAGTGTAGGTAAAGGAAGAACTTTGGGGGATAGGGGCGTTATGTACTACGGGAGGTCCAAACTACCAGGACCTCCACGACTGGAAGTCCCCACGTGCGAAGCTGATGGGTGGTTACACACGCGCGGAGCTGACCAGCGGTTGCTCAGCCATGGAGCTGCAGCAGTTGCCATGGACATTCGGCGAGGCTAGGGGATTGGGGAGGCGATACCCATGGAAGAGGGACGTGGCGCGATGGGGCAGGCAGCACGGCAGGCGATGGCCGGAGCCGGCGTGGGGCGAGTTGGGATCGCCTATGCCGAAGGAGATGGAGGAGGAAACTGAGAGAAGGGGATCGTGGTCTAGCGGATCGTTTTTTCTGGTCGAGGACATAGGGACGGGACAGTACTCATGCGTTTTTGCCGATTTTTATTCCGTGCGGTTTTCTCAACCTCTATTCCTAGCGTGCATGATGCACCCTTATCCACTCGTGCGAGGTGCGTTTTTCCTTCCCCTTTTTCTGTTACCTGCGGGTTGGAATCATAGGACGGACGAACCAGCTATCACAGACGCCACAACTTTCCCTTTAATGAATAGTAGAGATAACACATGCATTAATCTCTAGAGACTCCAATTGTGTCAAACCATGGTGGTCAGAAAGCCCAAAGATCCCCTGGCATATGCAAATGCCACATTGGGATGGTGAACCTGTGTGACAGAAGTAGTTGCATCACCATACCCAACTGAAGTGTGTGTGTGGTCATATGGATCATAAAGAAGGTGTGGTTTTGAGAATATATAACACATCCATTGATCTCTAGAGACTCCATTTGTATCAAACCATGCTGGTCAGAAAGCCCAAAGAGCCCTTGAAATATGCAACCGCCACATGGGGATAGTGAACCAGTTTAACCGAAGCAGTTGCTTCACCACACCCAACTGGTGTGTGCGTGGTCATGTGAATCGTAAAGAAGGTGTGGTTTTGAGAATATATAACACATGCATTGATCTCTAGAGACTCCATTTGTGTCAATTTTTGATGGTCAGAAATCCCAAAGATTCCCTAGAATATGCAACTGCCATATGGGGATGGTGAACCAGTGTGACAGAAGCAGTTGCATCACCACAACCAAGTGGAGTGTGTGTGTGGTCACGTGGATCATAAACAAGGTGTGGTTTTGAGAATATATAACACATGCATTGATCTCTAGAGACTCCATTTGTGTCAAACCATGGTAGTCAGAAAGCCCAAAGAGTCCCTAGAATATGAAACTGTCATATGCGGATGGTGAACCAGTGTGATAGAAGAAGTTGCATCACCACACCCAACTGGAGTGTGTGTGTGGTCATGTGGATCATAAATAAGGTGTGGTTTTGAGAATATATAACACATGCATTAATCTCTAGAGACTCCATTTGTGTCAAACCATGGTGGTCAGAAAGCCCAAAGAGCCCCTCGAATATGCAATTGCCACATGGGGACGGTGAACCGGTGTGAGAGAAGTAGTTGCATCACCACACCCAACTGGAGTGTGTGTGTGGTCATGTGGATCATAAAGAAGGTGTGTTTTTGAGAATATATAACACATGCATTGATCTCTAGAGACTCCATTTGTGTGAAACCATGGTGGTTAGAAAGCCCACGAGCCCCTGGAATATGCAACTACCTCATGGGGATGGTGAACCAATGTGACAGAAGCAGTTGCATCACCACATCCAATTGTAGTGTGTGTGATCTTGTGGATCATAAATAAGGTGTTGGGGGGATACCCCCGGGTAGGGTAACACCAGGGTATAAGGGCCGAGTTAGCCGGGGTACGGCACGGTCAAAGCGAAGTGCTGTTCGCGTCACCTCAAGGCAGGCCGAATCACGGTGCGACCTGACCTGTAGGGCATTTCCTTGACAATGGTCCAGCCGGCATAAGATTTATGCCGGCCATGTCCATCTGTTTTGCAGGTAAATGGGTAAGCAGGATTAGCTATATGCTAGCCGAATTATCTTAGCTTCTAAGAGAAGGAATCCCTCGCTGGTCAAAAGGTGGCTTTATAAGCTGTAGCGTGCGCAAAGTAAAGTAAAGAAGAGGACCAGCGGGTCAGGGGCGACCAAGGTTACACGGGCAAAGCCGGATGACGTATCCCGTTCCTGGTGACGCCAAAAGACGAGGATGACTCTGCGGGTTACGTCCAAAGTCCGGACGAGCCATTAAAGAGGAATAAAGAAGCATCTAGCTTTGCACGAGGAGCATATTCGTAGAATATGCCGCCACCTGTGCCCTAGAATTGTAACCTGGGCTCCCCTATATAAGGAGCACCGGGGCCTCCATAGAGATGGATGGCAAATAGAGGAATCAATCTCTGTCTAAGGTAGAACTCTAGGGCTAGTTTGTGGGGAGTAAGAGACATTGTCTCCTTCTTGCTAAGAGCCTCAAGAGCGCTTGTAAACACCATTGATAGAGAGAATACAAGAACTTCCGTGCGGGGAATCACCACGCTCTCCCTCCCTAGATTCCCCTAGCACTCATTGGCCCCATCTTTAGACTATCCATCGCATCTGCCGTGACACCACCACGACAGTTGGCGCGCACTGTGAGGCTAGCGGTGCTAGCAGGGGTGAAAACCCAGACGGGAAACATCTACAGCTCCGGCGAGTGTATCGTCTCTGGCTTGGTTCAGCGCTTTGGAGCGCTTGACTACATCAGTGACAATGCGGGAAGCTTCGGTAGGAACCCTCCATCACGCAACGGTGTGTTCATCAACCTTGGCACACACAAGATCTACGTCGGCGTGGATGAGTCCTGCGTTCATCCGCAGCACATCGTCGAGGGAGGCGAGCCACCTCTCAGCACAGCTCGTGGAGTGCGTATCAACCGCCCCACTAGCAGCGTTGAGGTCCTGATGACCACGCCAGACGCAGAACCGAGCAAGGATCCGGCGCCAGAGCCAGAGGTAACACCAAAACAGACCAGGTCTAGGTTTCCTCCACTAGAGAAGCCAAAGAATGTGCTCCATCAAGCGATAGATAGCTTGGCAACACCGATAGCACCTGTAGTAGATCCGGCTTAGGTACAAGTTGAGTTAGAGGAAACTAGGCGGAAGATGTTAGCTGGGGCAAAGAAGGTATCAGAGCTGCATCAGTCTTTGAACATCACCTTGAGAGAATATGCTAAGGCAAACCACATAGATGGAGTAAAAATCCGAGGCAGAAACCTGATCACTGAGATTGACAAGGATTACGAGCCTAGGCTAGGTCGGACAGCTACGATAGTAACAGGAGGGTTGGATCGGTGCAGTACCCCGGCAAAGAACCTCAGAGCAGCAAATGCGGCCGCGTCCGAGTTAGAAGGTTTAACCGGAGAGGCCCGTCAAAGAGAGCAAGAGAGGGTAAATCACCTGTTGGGAGTTGCATGCCAACAAAATAAGGAAATAAACAAAGCTAACCCGGCACCACCGGGGGTCTCACAGGTGGTATATTTGGCCAGAAATAACCCGGGTCACGATCTAGAGGAGTCACGTCGTCTCCGGGTCACGATCCTAGGAGAGAAGAGGTAGTGGACTCCGGGAGAAGAAACAAGCAAATGGTCCCTTATGACCCGGTAAGGGCTAGAAAAGGCAAGGCAGTGCAAGTTGATGAGGATTGCCACAGTACCAGCCAAGGTGTGGCTGCCCAAGGTAACCATGACCAAGGCAATGCCGGTCAAAGAAATGCTGCAAACGGCAATGCCGGTCAGCGCAATCCCATGCGAGCGGGGCAAAATTTACCTCGGGCGCAACAAGAGCGCGTACCTCGGCAAGAAGGAAGTATGGGACAAGCGGCACAACAGCATCTTGCATGTCCGGATCAGGAAAGATACAATGATGGTTATTCGGCTATGGTCAACGATTGATACCCCAGATCGGATCACCATGTAATTGGATCACGGTTAGGAAGCAGGAACTTGCAGCCAGATGACGCGAGGTTGAAATTGGATAGGATTTATAGGTCGGAGCAAATTGAGTTACAAGGTCCACCGGGTCCGACGTGTTTTGGGCCCCAGATCATGAATGAGCGACTGGTGCCAAACTTTTAGCTGGCCAGAGGATTGGCTGATTGACTAGGCCACAACAGTCAAGATCGCAACAGGGAATTTTAGATGGGCGGTGAGGTATGTACCGCAAATGTTGGAAGGACCAGCACGAGTTTGGCTAAACAATTTTCCACCAGGACATGTTAACTACTGGCTGGATGTCCAGGAGCTGTTCGTTAGCAATTTCTTAAGCACTTACAAGAAACCCAATAGACCGCAAACCCTAGCGTTGTGCCGGCAGAGGCCGAATGAGCCAGATAGAGATTTCCTGACTCGGTGGTGCAATGTGAGAAACTCGTGCGAGAGAGTGATTGAATCACACGCTATTGGGTGGTTCGCTCAGGGGTGCAGATATGGAAGTATGATGTGGCAAAGATTGCAGCGAGATATGCCAACTACCTTGGCTGAGACAATCCGGATCGCAGATTTATATGCCTTGGGAGATCCAACGCAGCCCCGGCTAATGTCCAGCGAAGCAAACGAGGAGTATTACAACCGAGATATCTCCGGGTCATCAAGGAGGAATGATTTCCGAGGAAAAAGAAGGGATGAGCATCCAGATTATCGGTATAACTCGTAGCAGGTCGCAGCAGTGGACCGGGATCAGCCCAATGCCGGAGCAAGCCAACGCTAGAAAACTGGAGGGCAAAACTGCAGCAGAAAAACGAAGGGAGAAAGCCTTGCACCTTGGAGCAGAAAAAGCAATGGCAGGAACGAAAGGATAAGCCGAGGTAGACATTCGAGTCTATGCTAGATCAACCTTGCAAATTTCATACGCCAAGTCCGAACAGTCCAGCGAATCATACGACCTAGAAGTGTGAATGGATGAGGAAATTGGAATAGGTGGGTTCGGGGAATGCTCAGGCACCTCGGAACGAAGCACCTAGAAATTAATCACCCCGGCCACCGTTACTGACAGGGGGAAATGGACAACAACTGATGCTGCCACCACCTCCGCCGAGGTACGAAAATCCGGAAAGAAGGGACGCGGTACATCAAGTGGGAAATAACCAACAACAAGGCCAAGGTTACAACGAAAATGAAGGATGAAATGAGTACAGGGAACATCATCAAAGCTATTGCGTGTTCACTATGGAAGAGAATGACCGGAAAAGCTTACAGCGCCGACATATGGAGGTGAACGCAGTAATACCGCTTGTGTCAAGATATCTGCCTTGGGCGGATCTAGAGATTACATGGAGTGTCAAGGATCACCCAAAGATCATGCCAAGCCTAGGAACCTATGCTCTGGTCTTAGATCCGACGTTCATCGGGCCGAATCTCAACGTGAGATTTTCCAAGGTATTGATTGACAATGGCAGCAGTATCAACATTATGTACAAGGATACCATGCACAAGTTGGGGATAACAGAGAATATGTTGCAAGCGACAAGGACCACCTTTCACGGCATTGTGCCGGGTATTTCTTATGAACCAAATGGTAAGGTCCGGGTTGACGTGTTATTCGGCACAAGAGACAACTGCCACATTGAGAACTTGGAATTCGAAGTAGTGAATCTAGAAAGTGCTTATCACGCATTAATCAGCAGGCCAGCGCTGAGTAAATTCATGGCAACTACCCACGTCAGCTACCTTAAGATGAAATTGCCCGGACCAAGGGGCGTGATAATTATATCAGGGGACTTCCAGCATTCGATCAAGTGCGCATCAACCGGATCCAATTTATCCAAGTCACTCGTGATAGCTCAAGAAAAAAGGAAGACACTAGAGGTGGTGGCATTGGATCAATCAACCCGCACGGGAGCGTATCGTTCCAGGCAACTAAGGATACGAAGAAAATGCCAATTGATGATATGTTCCTAGAGCGCACCGTCACCATAGGTGCCGGGTTAAGCAGCAAATAGGAAAGCGAGTTCGCCAACTTCCTCCGTGAGAATAGGGATATCTTTGCTTGGTCTATGCAAGATCTGCAAGGTGTACCGAGGGAGTTGGCTGAGCACTCATTGCATGTAAGACCCAGGGCTAAGCCAATAAAGCAGCCTCTCAGGCGTTTTGCAGAGGACAGAAGGCAAGTTATTAGAGGTGAGATAGCAATATTACTAGCGGCCGGGTTTATCATGGAGGTACTCTATCCGGATTGGCTCTCTAATCCGGTGTTGGTGGAGAAAAAGAAAGATGATCCGAACATGGCAGTGGTATGGCGCATGTGTATTGACTACACGAACCTAAATAAGGCGTGTTCAAAAGATCCATTTCCACTCCCTAGGATAGATCAGGTCATAGACTCAATGGCCGGATGTGAGCTACTATCATTCATTGATGTGTATTCTGGTTTCCATCAGATACCCCTGAATCCGGATGATCAAATAAAGACTGCATTTATTACCCCGTACGAGGCTTATTGCTATCGAACTATGCCGTTTAGATTACGTAATGCAGGAGCAACGTACCAGCGATGTATGCAAAAGTTCTTGCATGACCAAATAGGTTGGAATGTGCATGTGTACGTGGATGATGTGGTGATAAAAACCAAGGAAAGAAATACGCTCCTTGAGGATATCCGACAGACATTCGTGAACTTAAGAAGGTTCTGAATGAAACTGAACCAGAGAAATGCACCTTTGGCGTACCAGCCGGAAAGTTACTCGGTTTCTTGGTATCTAGCTGCGGCATTGAAGCTAACTCGACGAAAATCCGGGCCATAGAAAGAATGGAATTGCCAAAGTGTCTTAACTATGTCTAGAAGTTCACTGGTTGCCTGGCATCGTTAAGTCGGTTCGTATGTTGGCTCGGAGAGAAGGCCTTGCCTCTCTTTCAGCTAATGAAAAAGGAAGATAAGTTCACATGGACACCATAGGCGGATCTTGCATTAAGGGAACTGAAAAAGATGTTATCTACCGCATCAATCCTAGCTACCACTACCAAAGAAACCAATGTTGATTTATGTTGCCGCGACCAACCGAGTCGTAAGTGTAGTGATAGTAGTGGAGCGCGAGGAGGAAGGAAAGTCGGTACAAAGGCCGGTGTATTATCTGAGCGAAGTATTGTCAGCATCAAAACAGAATTATCCTCATTATCAGAAGATGGCGTACGGTGTATATATGTCGGCCAAGAAGCTCAAGAACTATTTTGAGGAACACCCAATTAAGGTGATATGTGAGGCACCTATTTCAGAGATCATGGGTAACAAGGATGCAAGCGGCAGAATAGCAAAGTGGTCTATCGAATTAGCTCCATACGCGCCACAGTTCGATAGAAGAGATGCGATCAAGTCACAAGTTGTGGTGGATTTCTTTGTGGACTGGGCTGAAATGCAATACGAGCCACCCCTGCCAGACTCCAATTATTGGCAAATGCACTTCGACGGATCAAAACTGAAAGACGGATTAGGCGCTAGAGTAGTGCTTACCTTGCCCAAGAAGGATAAACTGAAGTACGCCCTTCATATCCATTTCAGTGCCTCGAATAATGTGGAGGAATACGAAGCACTGGTACATGGTCTCAAAGTGGCAAAGGAAGTAGGGATACGTCAGATACAATGCTTTGGAGATTCGGATTTGGTGGTGCAGCAAGTGTCTGGAAATTGGGATGCCCTAGATGCTAACATGGCCTTGTATAGGTTCCATGTCCAGAAGATAAGCGGGTTCTTCGAGGGATGTGATTTCCATCACATACCTCGGATTGAAAACGGCATCGGATACACTGTCCAAGCTAGGCTCATCCCAGCAACCAATCCCACCAAATATTGCCTTGGAGCACCTGAGAAAACCATCAATCACACCGTCACCCTAATCAGATTCAATTTATATCCCGTCACTCACCGGATCAGGAGCTGCACCTATGGAGATAGAATGGGGAAGCACCTCTGCAAACCCAGGGACTATTGCACAGTGGAAAATGAAAAAAAGCATATCGTTCTTAGAAATTGTGGAATTCAAATCACTAGCTTTAGCATCAAGAGGGAAGTTTTGTAAAAGCAACAGGAAGACTGAATGAGGAAGAGCTCCTTATGTGGTATCACTTTACCACCATCTGAAATGCGCGAAACTCCGATTGGTGGAAGCCAGTCCATGAAGATTCTCCCTTCTCTTACGTGAAATTCCCCTCTTTCGGTACCCGGGGACTATTTCAGCAAACCCGGGGACTATGCAGCTTGATCCGGCGGGAGTTATGTCGGTGGATGCAATGGAAGTGGATGAGGAACCATTTCTCGTCCGGCCTATACCATCTTGGGCCAAGCCAATTTTTTATTTCCTAAATGAGGGAATCCTGCCGGATGTTGAAATAAGTTCAAGGCAAATTCAGAGAAGGGCAAAGGCCTATACCATTATCAATGCCAAGTTATACAAAAGAAGTGTGACTGCGGTACTACAACGGTGCGTTGGTCCGGAGGAAGGACTCGACATACTCCGATATATTCACCAAGGGGAATGTGGCCACCATGCCTCCTCAAGGGCCTTAGTAGCAAAAGCTTCCCGGCATGGATTTTATTGGCCCAGTGCTTTGGAGCAAGCAGAGGACTTGGTGAGAAAATGCAATGGTTGTCAAAGATACGCCACAAGAACTCACCTACCAATGTCGGAGCTGAAAACCATCCCTATTACATGGCCATTTGCTCTATGGTGCCTGGACATGGTAGGACCATTTAAGCCGGCCAAAGGAGGGATGACCCATATTCTGGTCATGGTTGACAAGTTCACCAAGTGGATTGAAGTAAAACCGATTCAAAAATGTGATGGGGCAATAGCAGTAAGATTCCTCAAGGATATAATCTTAAGGTATGGCTATCCACATAGCAACATAACTGATAATGGGACGAATTTCGCTAAAGGAGCGTTTGCGAGATTCTGCCAGGAAAAGAAGATCCGGTTAGATGTCGCTTCAGTGGCCCACCCCGCATTGAACGGGCAAGTGGAAAGTTCCAACGGACTGGTACTATCCGGGATAAAACCCCGGCTCATAGAGCCACTGCAAAGATCAGCGGGGTGGTCGATAGAAGAGCTACCAGCGGTACTATGGAGTTTAAGAACAACTCTGAATCGATCAACAGGCTATACGCCGTTCTTTCTGGTATATGGGCAGAAGCTGTATTACCAGCCGGCATAGAGCATGATTCGCCTAGGGTCAGCCAATACACAGAAGCCGAAGTGCGCGAAGCCCGGCAGAATGATGTAGATCTACTAGAAGAAGCGAGAGAACTGGCCTTGTCCAGATCTGCCTTATATCAGCAAATTCTCCGATGCTATCATAGCCGGAAAGTAAGCCCCCGAGTTTTTCGGGAAGGTGATTTGGTGCTAAGGCTAATACAGCTCACCGCTGGCATCATAAGTTATCCCCTCCTTGTGAAGGACCTTTCGTTGTGAGCAAAGCCTTGCGCAATGATTCCTACTATCTTATTGATGCACAGCCCCAGCAAAAGAATAAGGCGGACAGGTCAGGAGAAGAATCCAAAAGACCATGGAACGTAGCACTGCTTCGTCCTTTCTACACCTAAGAGGTGGATGTATCAGAACTACTCGTATGTCGGTATGTATGTCGGCAGTGAGCTTATCGATAAAAAGTTTGCCACCCCGAGCAGAGACTCGAGGACTTTTATAACACTTGTCTTTTGTTTTCGTATTTTTTGTGTTGGCTGGGTTAAGTCGCTTATATCTTAGTTGGATTAGTAGTGTGTCAGCACCAAAAACCTAACTCTTAGACTTTACTGCTGTCCAACAAGGATTGGCTTCATGGCAAGCAAGAGAACAAGTTTGGAATGGCAAAGCACATGAAAAACAACTAAGGAAAAGAACTTACGCGGGCCGACATTGGTTTTCTGACTAATTTCAAGTTTATTCTGTTACTAAAATGCTGAACTATTTTTAGCTAATCTCAAAGTTTCAAGTATTGTTAAGTCAATTTTTTGAACCTCGGACTCCTAAGTCGAAAAAACCGAATCAAGGTAGACACGAGCCAAGTAAAAAATTGGTGGAACAAGAAAACAAAACTCGGGGACTTTGCCCACAATAATCCGATAGTAAAACTTAGTTCGGAACACTTAATCGTGGCACAACCAAACCAAAGTATTTAAGTACATCTGCACCTAGCATTCTGGGGATCTGATCAATATGATAAGTGTTTTTCAAGGAGCAGGAGCAGCAAGCGAATCATTTGTCGAGGAGGAAGGTACTCCGGAGTGCGGGGGAGGAGCGCTAGCTTCGGCTTCGTCTTCCGGGTTAACCTCATCTTCCTCCGGATCTTCAGCACCGTCGCCTAGCTCGGAGCCCACGCTCTCATTTCCTTCTCTTCCGCTCTAGAGACAACCTCGTCATCAGCGACATCAAGGAAGCTCGGCCCCTCATTCCAGGCATGGAAGAAGGAGTACTGGATGAGATTGTTCGCACAGGCCTGGCGACACGCGATCCACTTCGGATCCTCGCACCACTTTGATCCGGTGCGTAGGCGGTTGAGCAATGCCAAGTCAATTCCTTCATACCACGAGAGCGCAAATATCAGAGCAGTGTCGGCCCCAGCCCGGGTAGCAGATTCGCGCCACAAATGCAGCTGGGTGTCACATTCCATAAGTTTGGCTATAAAAACTGAGGTTTTCTTGGGAATGGTCTCATTGGGCTAGAGGCAGCCAAACATCCGCGTTGCAGCTGGGACAATATCCGCGCAAAAATTCTTCACCACCTCAAGGCGAGCGGTGAGACTCGCCAGGAGATCATCCGTGGTATAGGGGATTAGCTCGACAGCAGGGCCAACAGAAACTCCACGCTGCTAACGAGATTGGCGTACGGCAGAGGCGGCGAACGTGTCACTCTCTGGAAATTTTCCTAAGGATAATAGGAGAAACAGTGAGCGAATGGACCAAATCCGAATAGTAACAGATCAAGCAAGGGAGGAGAACTTACGAGCAATTTGGAAGAGGAGTTGCTGAAGCTCGGAATCAATGTTGGCATTGTGGACACGGAGTTTTTCGTACTCGGTGATCGCCGACGTAAGTTTGACGTCGGCTTCCTCCAGTAGGCTCTTGTCCTTAGATATTTGTGTGATTAAATGCTCCTTCTCTTCGGCAAACTCCTGGTCGGCCTTCTCCGGCACGGACTAATGAGATCTCTTAAGCCTCTGGATTTCGGCATTCAGACGAGTAATCTCCGAGTCCTGCTGCTGGAGTCGAGCTATCTCAGCGTCTTTTTTCTTCAGCTCAGCTTCGTACTTCCCTGCTTGCTCGAGGCAGTGGGTCATCAGTTCAGGCATGGGGACAATGTCGTCAAGAGCAACTACAACATGGTCCGGAGGACCCAAAATATGAGTGTCCATCGGATGAAGCATGGAAGGAATGATGATCATGTAAAGGGGATAAGTGTACCTTTGATCTCCGCAAGGTTCTTTCTCATAATTATATTCTCAGCTTCAACCTCGGCTGCAAAATTTGGACGAGAAATTCATATGGGTTCTAGGAAGTTTGAACGAACAAGGAAGAGGAATGGGAAATTACCCCTCTTCTGGTACTCCGCCAGGAGTTTACCATAACACGCACAAACATCTTTAAAGGAGTCCAGCAGGCGCTGGAACTCGGCGGTGTGGAGGTTAGTGGTAATCTGAAATAAGCACGGCAAGGGCAAAGTTCAAAGGCAGAGTAAAAACAATTCGAAGTATACAAGATCCGGGCCAAGTGGAACTTAACCCGGCTCTAGGTGTGTGGATATTCGAAGTATACAAGATCCTGGGCAAGTGGAACTTAACCCGGCTCTAGGTGTGTGGATATTCGAAGTATACAAGATCCGGGCCAAGTGGGACTTAACTCGGCTCTAGGTGTGTGGATATTCGAGGTATACAAGATCCGAGCCAAGTGGAACTTAACCCGGCTCTAGGTCTGTGGATATTCGAGGTATACAAGATCAGGGCCAAGTGGACCTTAACCCGGCTCTAGGTGTGTGGATATTTGAAGTACATAGGATACAGGCCAAGGGAACTAGACCCGGCCCAAAATTTATTGCAAATTAATGACATTATGAACAAAAACTAAGGAGCATCCCACCGAATAACAAGCTATTCCCTCGAAGGATCGGGGACTAGGGGATATATCTACAAATGCTAAGTTATGAAAAACACCAGCAGCAGAGAAAAAGGATTACCTCCATCATCCGGCCGGCCAGGGAGATAGCCTTGGTAGCGGAGTTCATCTAGGCGCTGAACTCGGCTGGGCCAAACCTTTCTAGGAGATCGTCTTGGGGGTCGACGAATTTGGCATTGTTCTAGTTTTTCACGTACTCAAGGAGTAGTGGACTATAACTCTCGCTGCTCGGAGAATGGCTCACCACTAGGCCCTTCACATGGGCCTCACGCCTGGCGGATTGAGCCGCAGCGGGGCTGGTGTGCAAAACCAGCTGTTTGCTGCCCTCTGATCCGGAAGCTGGCCCGGATGAAGCTAACCCAGAGGTCTACTTAGATTTGCCAAATGAGGATTGAGGAGCGTGTTGAAAGAATTCAGTGATTGAAGGGGCAGAACAGGTGGGGGCCGAAGGAGATTTTCCCTTGGGAGGCTTGGAAGCTCTTGCTGGTGCTGGTGCTGTTGCTGCTGGTGCTGGTGCTGCTGTTGCTACGGCTGGTGCTGGTGCTGCTGTTGCTGCTGGTGATGCTATTGCTGTTGTTGCTACTGGTGCTTCTAGTGCTATTGCTGGTACTGAAGACACTGGGGGTGGCGCCGATGAAACTGGCGCCTCAACATTGGGCACAGAGGCCGAGGAGCTAGAGAGATCTGGCATCGCCGTATCTAGATCTGGCCCACTACCCCATGCGTCGATGTTGCCTTCCTCTTGGTGAGGTGGGCTCTGGTCAGGCACGGCCGCAGAACCCTCTAGAATAGGGCTAAGCGGACGATGATCATCCTTGCAGAGGGGGAGAGGGACTGCTCCGGAGTGGGGAGGCTATGCTGGAACCGCTCTGGGAGATATCCACCGGAGCTCTAGAAAAAAGGAAGGACAGCGAGTCAAAAAGAGAGAACCAACCAAAAACAAAGGCAAGCGAAAAAAAGATCCAAAGTAGCAATGCTAAAAGGACTTAGTCGTCTGCGGTGGGAGGAGCCAGAGGTTTGGGTGCCCTCCGGACTGTGCTCTTGCCGACAGGCTTGGCCGAGGGTTTAACCCCGAACTTCTTCTGCCTCTTCTTGGCGGCGGCGCCTCCGAAGCTACGGCCGAGGTAGCCGCGCGCTTCTGGGAAGGGGCCAGAGCTAGGCCACTGGTGGCAAGCGGAGGAACCTCATGGACCTGAGCGTCCGGGTTAGCTGAACATTCGAATAATATCAGGTGTAAATAAGAGATAAGAACCGGATCAAGTACCTCAAGGACTTCAATGTCTGAATCATCATCGTCTGGCCAATCCCTTAGAGAAGAGGCCTTACTAGTGCTGCGTTTGACGACGTCCGGGGCAGGCAAGAAGGCCTCCGGATCAGTCTCCACCTCATCTCCCTCGGGGCGGTCCTCCAACCACTTGCTCGCCGGTACCTCGCCATCCTCCAGTGGTTGCTGAAGAAATTTCTGAAAGAATAGTGGCCAAGTTACAAAAGGAAACCGACATATGTTGAAGATTTGGAAAACAGAAAAGGGTAATTTACCTTTGGAGGGGGGTTGGTACGGGTGAAGGGCTCAAGTCCCCACTCCCAGGCCTCGGAGAACTCCTTCTCCATGTTAAATATGGACTTAACCCGGCGGTAAACCACCGAGTTATCCAGCTCAAAAGAAGAGGTCCGGTGAGGGTCGAGAGGACCGCTAAGATAGCAGATCTTGTGGGCTCACTTCTGGAGGGGGGAGACCCGGCTGTGGCTGAAAGTAATCATGATATCCTCCCCCCAGAGGTGATCCTTAAGAAGCTCCATGATCCGGTGGGCCACTTGATTCTCTAGAGCCGTGGCGCGTTTGGGAATGCATCCCAAAGCGAGATATCTGGAGGGTCGAGCCTGAAAGGGAGCAGCCGGATTTGGTCCTCCTTGGTGGTGTTCTGGACATAGAAGAAGGTCCAGGCCCAGCCCTTGCAAGACTCAAGCCCAGTGACCCGGGGGAACACAGACCGCTTGCGCGGAGAGATGGAGGCAGCCCCGCATTGGGTCAGGTGCTTGTCCTCCGAGGCAACCTCCAAATCTGGAACCACGTTCCTCCACAGACCAAAGAACTTAATCCAAAGTTCTTTGGTTGGCCAGAGGCTGAGGTATCCCTCAATGCCGGAGGCAAAGGAGGATAGAGAAGTGATAGCGTTTGCAGGGAGATGATGCGGTTGCAGTTTGTATGTGGAAATGAAATCGAAGAAGAAATCAGAAGTGGGGATGCTGAAGCCGAGTTGGAAATGCGACAAGAAAACCACATGTTGCCCAGATTTGGGGCGGGAGTAATCTCATCGGCGGCGAGGCGGCAGGCGACGCCGACAGGGATGCGACGGGAGGCATGCATCTCGGCCAAATCCTCCTCGCGGACGGGGGAGCCGTCCCAGCAGCCCAGTTCGAGGCCCTCTGCCCCTTCCTCCTGCTGCGCCACCACCACTGCCTCCACCTCTGTCATGGCAAGATCGAAGTTTTCGACGAGATAGTTGGAATAAAGGTAGTCGGAAGAAGGGAAACGGGAAGCGCAAGGCCCCGCGGTGGAAAGTAGCACTGGGAACGGTGGCGCTAGCGCGAAATGCTACTGGAGCACGGTCGTGGTGCCGCTCGTGGAGAAGAAAACTGGCGGCAGCGGCGGAGTCGCTGTGAAAGAGAGAGGAGTGGAGAGCGGCGCAAATGGGGGAACTTCCCCTGGGAGAGCCCCACACCTCCTACTTTACCACGCTGCACGCGCGTCGTGGGATCTATTGCGGGCAACGTGCCGCATGCAACTAGCGTGTACGAGGCCAGAACAAACCAGTCAGAGCGAGGCCACAAGAGGGGTTACAGGAGCAAATGATCCCATGACATGACATGGCGTTACGGTTAACGAGGCGCTGCAGTGATGGGACGATTACAGCAGTTATGCTTGACGTAGCGACAGTAACTGGCGCGGTAAATGCGCATGGCCCTTAAAATGAGGCAAATGATGATTACCCTCCACGTAGGATATGGAGAAGCGTACGAGAGAAGGAAAGACAACCCGGATAAAGCAAGCAAAAGACCTAGCCAACGAGGAGTGACTCGGAAGGAGCGAAAGGGTCGCAAGAAAAGAAACTCTGGGTTACGGGGTAACTCGGCCTAGGGAGTGAAAGATCTTTATAAGGGAACCTGATGTGGCCTTAACAACTAAAAAAGTTGACAAGACCGCACCAGCTTCGGGGACTAATGTTGGGGGGATACCCCTGGGTAGGGAAACACCGGGGTATAAGGATCGAGTTAGCCGGGGTACGGCACGGTCAAAGCGAAGTGCTGATCGGGTCGCCTCAAGGAAGGCCGAATCACGGTGTGACCCTGCCCGTAGGGAATTTCCTCGACAATGGTTTGGCTAGCATAAGATTTATGCCGGCCATGTCCATCTGTTTTGCAGGTAAATGGGTAAGCCGGATTACCTATATGTTAGCCGTATTATCTTAGCTTCCAAGAGCAAGAATCCCCCATTGGTCAAAAGGTGGCTTTATTAGCTGTCGCATGAGCAAAGTAAAGTAAAGAAGAGGACCATCGGGTCAGGGGCGACCAAGGTGACACGGGCAAAGCCGGATGACGTAGCCCGTGTCTGGTGACGCCAAAAGACAAGGATGACACTGCGGGTTACGTCCAAAGTCCGGATGAGCCATTAAAGAGGAATAAAGAAGCATCTAGCTTTGCACGAGGAGCATATTCGTAGAATATGCCGCCACCTGTGCCCTAGAATTGTAACCCGGGCTCCCCTATATAAGGAGCACCGGGGTCTCCATAGAGAGGGACGGCAAATAGAGGAATCAATCTCTGTCTAAGGTAGAACTCTAGGGCTAGTTGGTGGGGAGTAAGAGTTATTGTCTCCTTCTTTCTAAGAGCCTCAAGAACGCTTGTAAACACCATTGATAGAGAGAATACAAGAACTTCCGTGCGTGGAATCACCATGCTCTCCCTCCCTTGATTCCCCTAGCACTCATTGGCCCCATCTTTAGCCTATCCATCGCATCTGCCGTGCCACCACCACGAAAGAAGGTGTGGCTTTGAGAATATATAACACATGCATTGATATCAAGAGACTCCATTTATGTAAAACCATGGTGGTCAGAAAGCCCAAAGAGCCCATGTAATATGCAACTGCCACATGGGGATTGTGAACCAGTGTGACAGAAGCTATTGCATCACCACACCCAACTGTAGTGTGTTTGTGGTCATGTGTATCATAAAGAAGGTGTGGTTTTGAGAGTATATAACACATGTATTGATCTATGGAGACTCCATTTGTGTAAAACCATGGTGGTTAGAAAGCCCAAAGAGCCCCTGGCATATGCAACTGTCACATGGGGATGGTGAACCAGTGTGACAGAAGCAGTTGCATCACCACATCCAACTAGAGTGTGTTTGTGGTCATATGGATCATAAAGTAGGTGTGGTTTTGAGAATATGTAAAACATGCATTGATCCCTAGAAACTACACTTGTGTCAAACCTTGGTGGTCAGAAAGCCCAAAGAGTCCCTAGAATATGCAGCTGCCATATGGGGATGGTGAACCAGTGTGACAGAAGGAGTTGCATCCCCACACCCAACTAGACTGTGTGTGTGGTCATGTGGATCATAAAGAAGGTGTGGTTTTGAGAATATATAACACATGCATTGATCTCTAGAGACTCCATTTGTGTCAAACCATGGTGGTCAGAAAGCCCAAAGAGCACCTGGAATATGCCACTATCACATGGGGATGGTGAACCAGTGTGACAGAAGTAGTTGCATCACCACATCCAACAGGAGTGTGTTTGTGGTCATATGGATCATAAAGTAGGTGTGGTCTTGAGAATATGTAAAACATGCATTGATCTCTAGAGACTACATTTTTATCAAACCATGGTGGTCAGAAAGCCCAAAGAGTCCCTAGAATATGCAACTGCCATATGGGGATGGTGAACCCGTGTGACGGAAGCAGTTGCATCACCAGACCCAACTGGAGTGTGTGTGTGTGTTCATGTGGATCATAAAGAAGGTGTGTTTTTGAGAATATATAACACATGCATTGATCTCTAGAGAATCCATTTGTGTCAAACCATGCTGGTAAGAAAGCCCAAAGACCTCCAGGAATATGCAACTAACACATGGGGATAGTGAACCAGTGTGACAAAACTAGTTGCATCACCACACCGAACTGGAGTGTGTGTGTGGTCATGTGGATCATAAAGAAGGTGTGGTTTTGAGAATATATAACATGCATTGATCTCTAGAGACTCCATTTGTTTCAAACCATGGTGGTCAGAAAGCCCAAAGCGTCCCTAGAATATGCAACTTCCATATGGGGATGGTGAACCAATGTGATAGAAGCAGTTGCATCACCACACCCAACTGGACTGTGTGTGTGGTCATGTGGATTATAAAGAAGTTGTGGTTTTGAGAATATACAACATGCATTGATCTCTATAGACTCCATTTGTGTCAAACCATGGTGGTCAAAAAGCCCAAAGAGCCCCTGGAATATGTAACTGCCACATGGGGATGGTGAACCAATGTGATAGAAGCAATTGCATCACCACATCCAACATGAGTGTGTGTGATCATATGGATCATAAGGAAGGTGTGGTTTTGAGAATATATATAACATGCATTGATATCAAGAGACTCCATTTGTGTCAAACCATGGTGGTCAGAAAGCCCAAAGATCCCCTGGAATATGAAACTGCCACATGGGGATTGTGAACCAGTGTGACAGAAGCTGTTGCATCACCACACCCAACTGGAGTGTGTTTGTGGTCATGTGGATCATAAAGAAGGTGTGGTTTTGAGAATATATAACACATGCATTGATCTCTAGAGACTCCATTTGTGTCAAACCATGGTGGTCAGAAAGCCCAAAGAGCTACTGGCATATGAAACTACCACATGGGGATGGTGAACCGGTGTGATAGAAGCAGTTGCATCACCACACCCAACTGGAGTGTTTGTGTGGTCATATGGATCATGAAGAAGGTGTGGTTTTGAGAATATATAAAATATGTATTGATCTCTAGAGACTCCATTTGTATCAAACCATGCTAGTCCGAAAGCCCAAAGAGCCCCTGAAATATGCAACCGCCACTTGGGTATAGTGAACCGGTGTGACCGAAGCAGTTGCATCACCACACCCAACTAGTGTGTGTGTGTGTGGTCATGGGAATCATAAATAAGGTGTGGTTTTGAGAATATATAACACATGCATTGATCTCTAGAGACTCCATTTGTGACAAACCTTTGTGGTCAGAAAGCCCAAACGCTCCCTAGAATATGCAACTGCCATATGGGGATGGTGCACCAGTGTGACAGAAGCAGTTGCATCACCACAACCAACTGGAGTGTGTGTCTGGTCATGTGGATCATAAAGAAGGTGTGGTTTTGAGAAGATATAACACATGCATTGATCTCTAGAGACTCCATATGTGTCAAACCATGGTGGTTAGAAAGCCCTAAGAGTCCCTAGAATATGAAACTGCCATATGGGGATGGTGAACTAGTGTGATAGAAGAAGTTGCATCACCACACCCAACTGGAGTGTGTGTCTGTGGTCATATGGATCATAAAGAAGGTGTGGTTTTGAGAATATATAAAATATGTATTGATCTCTAGAGACTCCATTTGTATCAAACCATGCTAGTCAGAAAGCCCAAAGAGCCCCTGAAATATGCAACCGCCACTTGGGGATAGTGAACCGGTGTGATCGAAGCAGTTGCATCACCACACCCAACTAGTGTGTGTGATCATGTGGATTATAAAGAAGTTGTGGTTTTGAGAATATACAACATGCATTGATCTCTATAGACTCCATTTGTGTCAAACCATGGTTGTCAAAAAGACCAAAGAGCCCCTGGAATATGCAACTGCCACATGGGGATGGTGAACTAGTGTGATAGAAGAAGTTGCATCACCACACCCAACTAGTGTGTGTGTGTGTGGTCATGTGAATCATAAAGAAGGTGTGGTTTTGAGAATATATAACACATGCATTGATCTCTAGAGACTCCATTTGTGACAAAATTTTGTGGTCAGAAAGCCCAAAAACTCCCTAGAATATGCAACTGCCATATGGGGATGGTGAACCAGTGTGACAGAAGCAGTTGCATCACCACAACCAACTGGAGTGTGTGTCTGGTCATGTGGATCATAAAGAAGGTGTGGTTTTGAGAATATATAACAGATGCATTGATCTCTAGAGACTCCATATGTGTCAAACCATGGTGGTTAGAAAGCCCGAAGAGTCCCTAGAATATGAAACTGCCATATGGGGATGGTGAACTAGTGTGATAGAAGCAGTTGCATCACCACACCCAACTGGACTGTGTGTGTGGTCATGTGGATTATAAAGAAGTTGTGGTTTTGAGAATATACAACATGCATTGATCTCTATAGACTCCATTTGTGTCAAACCATGGTGGTCAAAAAGCCCAAAGAGCCCATGGAATATGCAACTGCCACATGGGGATGGTGAACCAATGTGATAGAAGCAATTGCATCACCACATCCAACATAAGTGTGTGTGATCATATGGATCATAAGGAAGGTGTGGTTTTGAGTATATATAACACATGCATTGATATCAAGAGACTCCATTTGTGTCAAACCATGGTGGTCAGAAAGCCCAAAGATCCCCCGGAATATGCAACTGCCACATGGGGATTGTGAACCAGTGTGACAGAAGCTGTTGCATCACCACACCCAACTGGAGTGTGTTTGTGGTCATGTGGATCATAAAGAAGGTGTGGTTTTGAGAATATATAACACATGCATTGATCTCTAGAGACTCCATTTGTGACAAACCTTTGTGGTCAGAAAGCCCAAACACTCCCTAGAATATGCAACTGCCATATGGGGATGGTGAACCAGTGTGACAGAAGCAGTTGCATCACCACAACCAACTGGAGTGTGTGTCTGGTCATGTGGATCATAAAGAAGGTCTGGTTTTGAGAATATATAACACATGCATTGATCTCTAGAGACTCCATATGTGTCAAACCATGGTGGTTAGAAAGCCCGAAGAGTCCCTAGAATATGAAACTGCCATATGGGGATGGTGAACTAGTGTGATAGAAGAAGTTGCATCACCACACCCAACTGGAGTGTGTGTGTTTGGTCATATGGATCATAAAGAAGGTGTGGTTTTGAGAATATATAACAAATGCATTAGTCTCTATAGACTCCATTAGTGTGAAACCATGGTGGTACGAAAGCCCAAAGATCCCCTGGAATATGCAATTGCCACATGGGGATGGTGAACCGGTGTGAGATAAGTAGTTGCATTACCACACGCAACTAGAGTGTGTGTGTGGTCATGTGGATCATAAAGAAGCTGTGGTTTTGAGAATATAAAACATATGCATTGATCTAGAGAGACTCCATTTGTGTCAAACCATGGTGGTCAGAAAGCCCAAAGAGTCCCTGGAATATGCAACTGCCACATGGGGATGGTGAACCAATGTGACAGAAGCAGTTGCATCACCACATGCAATTAGAGTGTGTGTGTGATCATGTGGATCATAAAGAAGGTGTGGTTTTGAGAATATATAACACATGCATTGATATCTAGAGACTCCATTTGTGTCAAACCATGGTGGTCAGAAAGCCCAAAGAGCCCCTGGAATATGCAACAGCCACATGGGGATGGTGAACCAGTGTGACAGAAGCAGTTGCATCACCACACCCAACTCGAGTGTGTGTGTGGGCATGTGGATCATAAAGAAGGTGTGCTTTTGAGAATATATAACACATGCATTGATCTCTAGAGACTCCATTTGTGACAAACTTTTGTGGTCAGAAAGCCCAAACACTCCCTAGAATATGCAACTGCCATATGGGGATGGTGAACCAGTGTGACAGAAGCAGTTGCATCACCACAACCAACTGGAGTGTGTGTCTGGTCATGTGGATCGTAAAGAAGGTGTGGTTTTGAGAATATATAACACATGCATTGATCTCTAGAGACTCCATATGTGTCAAACCATGGTGGTTAGAAAGCCCGAAGAGTCCCTAGAATATGTAACTGCCATATGGGGATGGTGAACTAGTGTGATAGAAGAAGTTGCATCACCACAACCAACTGGAGTGTGTGTGTGGTCATGTGGATTATAAATAAGTTGTGGTTTTGAGAATATACAACATGCATTGATCTCTATAGACTCCATTTGTGTCAAACCATGGTGGTCAAAAAGCCCAAAGAGCCCCTGGAATATGCAACTGCCACATGGGGATGGTGAACCAATGTGATAGAAGCAATTGCATCACCACATCCAACATGAGTGTGTGTGATCATATGGATCATAAGGAAGGTGTGGTTTTGAGAATATATAACACATGCATTGATATCAACAAACTCCATTTGTGTCAAACCATGGTGGTCAGAAAGCCCAAAGATCCCCTGGAATATGCAACTGCCACATGGGGATTGTGAACCAGTGTGACAGAAGATGTTGCATCACCACACCCAACTGGAGTGTGTTTGTGGTCATGTGGATCATAAAGAAGGTGTGGTTTTGAGAATATATAACACATGCATTGATCTCTAGAGACTCCATTTGTGACAAACCTTTGTGGTCAGAAAGCCCAAACACTCCCTGGAATATGCAACTGCCATATGGGGATGGTGAACCGGTGTGAGATAAGTAGTTGCATTACCACACGCAACTAGAGTGTGTGTGTGGTCATGTGGATCATAAAGAAGCTGTGGTTTTGAGAATATAAAACACATGCATTGATCTAGAGAGACTCCATTTGTGTCAAACCATGGTGGTTAGAAAGCCCAAAGAGTCCCTGGAATATGCAACTGCCACATGGGGATGGTGAACCAATGTGACAGAAGCACTTGCATCACCACATCCAACTAGAGTGTGTGTGTGGTCATGTGGATCATAAAGAAGCTGTGGTTTTGAGAATATAAAACACATGCATTGATCTAGAGAGACTCCATTTGTGTCAAACCATGGTGGTCAGAAAGCCCAAAGAGTCCCTGGAATATGCAACTGCCACATGGGGATGGTGAACCAGTGTGACAGAAGCAGTTGCATCACCACATCCAACTAGAGTGTGTGTGTGATCATGTGGATCATAAAGAAGGTGTGGTTTTGAGAATATATAACACATGCATTGATATCTAGAGACTCCATTTGTGTCAAACCATGGTGGTCAAAAAGCCCAAAGAGCCCCTGGAATATGCAATAGCCACATGGGGATGGTGAACCAGTGTGACAGAAGCAGTTGCATCACCACACCCAACTCGAGTGTGTGTGTGGGCATGTGGATCATAAAGAAGGTGTGCTTTTGAGAATATATAACACATGCATTGATGTCTAGAGACTCCATTTGTTTCAAACCATGGTGGTCAGAAAGCCCAAAGAGTCCCTAGAATATGCAACTTCCATATGGGGATGGTGAACCAGTGTGATAGAAGAAGTTGCATCACCACAACCAACTAGACTGTGTGTGTGGTCATGTGGATTATAAAGAAGGTGTGGTTTTGAGAATATACAACATGCATTGATCTCTATAGACTCCATTTGTGTCAAACCATGGTGATCAAAAAGCCCAAAGATCCCCTGGAATATGCAACTGCCGCATGAGGATGGTGAACCAATGTGACAGAAGCAGTTGCATCACCACATCCAACTAGAGTGTGTGTGTGATCATGTGGATCATAAAGAAGGTGTGGTTTTGAGAATATATAACACATGCATTGATATCTAGAGACTCCATTTGTGTCAAACCATGGTGGTCAGAAAGCCCAAAGAGCTACTGGCATATGAAACTACCACATGGCGATGGTGAACCGGTGTGATAGAAGCAGTTGCATCACCACACCCAACTGGAGTGTTTGTGTGGTCATATGGATCATGAAGAAGGTGTGGTTTTGAGAATATATAAAATATGTATTGATCTCTAGAGACTCCATTTGTATCAAACCATGCTAGTCCGAAAGCCCAAAGAGCCCCTGAAATATGCAACCGCCACTTGGGGATAGTGAACCGGTGTGACCGAAGCAGTTGCATCACCACACCCAACTAGTGTGTGTGTGTGTGGTCATGGGAATCATAAAGAAGGTGTGGTTTTGAGAATATATAACACATGCATTGATCTCTAGAGACTCCATTTGTGACAAACCTTTGTGGTCAGAAAGCCCAAACACTCCCTAGAATATGCAACTGCCATATGGGGATGGTGCACCAGTGTGACAGAAGCAGTTGCATCACCACAACCAACTGGAGTGTGTGTCTGGTCATGTGGATCATAAAGAAGGTGTGGTTTTGAGAATATATAACACATGCATTCATCTCTAGAGACTCCATATGTGTCAAACCATGGTGGTTAGAAAGCCCGAAGAGTCCCTAGAATATGAAACTGCCATATGGGGATGGTGAACTAGTGTGATAGAAGAAGTTGCATCACCACACCCAACTGGAGTGTGTGTCTGTGGTCATATGGATCATAAAGAAGGTGTGGTTTTGAGAATATATAAAATATGTATTGATCTCTAGAGACTCCATTTGTATCAAACCATGCTAGTCAGAAAGCCCAAAGAGCCCCTGAAATATGCAACCGCCACTTGGGGATAGTGAACCGGTGTGACCGAAGCAGTTGCATCACCACACCCAACTAGTGTGTGTGATCATGTGGATTATAAAGAAGTTGTGGTTTTGAGAATATACAACATGCATAGATCTCTATAGACTCCATTTGTGTCAAACCATGGTTGTCAAAAAGACCAAAGAGCCCCTGGAATATGCAACTGCCACATGGGGATGGTGAACTAGTGTGATAGAAGAAGTTGCATCACCACACCCAACTAGTGTGTGTGTGTGTGGTCATGTGAATCATAAAGAAGGTGTGGTTTTGAGAATATATAACACATGCATTGATCTCTAGAGACTCCATTTGTGACAAACTTTTGTGGTCAGAAAGCCCAAACACTCCCTAGAATATGCAACTGCCATATGGGGATGGTGAACCAGTGTGATAGAAGCAGTTGCATCACCACAACCAACTGGAGTGTGTGTCTGGTCATGTGGATCATAAAGAAGGTGTGGTTTTGAGAATATATAACACATGCATTGATCTCTAGAGACTCCATATGTGTCAAACCATGGTGGTTAGAAAGCCCGAAGAGTCCCTAGAATATGAAACTGCCATATGGGGATGGTGAACTAGTGTGATAGAAGAAGTTGCATCACCACAACCAACTGGAGTGTGTGTCTGGTCATGTGGATCATAAAGAAGGTGTGGTTTTGAGAATATATAACACATGCATTGATCTCTAGAGACTCCATTTGTTTCAAACCATGGTGGTCAGAAATCCCAAAGAGTCCCTAGAATATGCAACTTCCATATGGGGATGGTGAACCAGTGTGATAGAAGCAGTTGCATCACCACACCCAACTGGACTGTGTGTGTGGTCATGTGGATTATAAAGAAGTTGTGGTTTTGAGAATATACAACATGCATTGATCTCTATAGACTCCATTTGTGTCAAACCATGGTGGTCAAAAAGCCCAAAGAGCCCATGGAATATGCAACTGCCACATGGGGATGGTGAACCAATGTGATAGAAGCAATTGCATCACCACATCCTACATGAGTGTGTGTGATCATATGGATCATAAGGAAGGTGTGGTTTTGAGAATATATAACACATGCATTGATATCAAGAGACTCCATTTGTGTCAAACCATGGTGGTCAGAAAGCCCAAAGATCCCCCGGAATATGCAACTGCCATATGGGGATTGTGAACCAGTGTGACAGAAGCTGTTGCATCACCACACCCAACTGGAGTGTGTTTGTGGTCATGTGGATCATAAAGAAGGTGTGGTTTTGAGAATATATAACACATGCATTGATCTCTAGAGACTCCATTTATGACAAACCTTTGTGGTCAGAAAGCCCAAACACTCCCTAGAATATGCAACTGCCATATGGGGATGGTGAACCAGTGTGACAGAAGAAGTTGCATCACCACAACCAACTTGAGTGTGTGTCTGGTCATGTGGATCATAAAGAAGGTGTGGTTTTGAGAATATATAACACATGCATTGATCTATAGAGACTCCATATGTGTCAAACCATGGTGGTTAGAAAGCCCAAAGAGTCCCTAGAATATGAAACTACCATATTGGGATGGTGAACTAGTGTGATAGAAGAAGTTGCATCACCACACCCAACTGGAGTGTGTGTGTGTGGTCATATGGATCATAAAGAAGGTGTGGTTTTGAGAATATATAACACATGCATTAAACTCTATAGACTCCATTAGTGTGAAACCATGGTGGTACGAAAGCCCAAAGATCCCCTGGAATATGCAATTGCCACATGGGGATGGTGAACCGGTGTGAGATAAGTAGTTGCATTACCACACGCAACTAGAGTGTGTGTGTGGTCATGTGGATCATAAAGAAGCTGTGGTTTTGAGAATATAAAACACATGCATTGATCTAGAGAGACTCCATTTGTGTCAAACCATGGTGGTCCGAAAGCCCAAAGAGTCCCTGGAATATGCAACTGCCACATGGGGATGGTGAACCAATGTGACAGAAGCAGTTGCATCACCACATCCAACTAGAGTGTGTGTGTGATCATGTGGATCATAAAGAAGGTGTGGTTTTGAGAATATATAACACACGCATTGATATCTAGATACTCCATTTGTGTCAAACCATGGTGGTCAGAAAGCCCAAAGAGCCCCTGGAATATGCAACAGCCACATGGGGATGGTGAACCAGTGTGACAGAAGCAGTTGCATCACCACACCCAACTCGAGTGTGTGTGTGGGCATGTGGATCATAAGGAAGGTGTGGTTTTGAGAATATGTAACACATGCATTGATCTCTAGAGACTCCATTTGTTTCAAACCATGGTGGTCAGAAAGCCCAAAGAGTCCCTAGAATATGCAACTTCCATATGGGGATGGTGAACAAGTGTGATAGAAGAAGTTGCATCACCACACCCAACTGGACTGTGTGTGTGGTCATGTGGATTATAAAGAAGTTGTGGTTTTGAGAATATACAACATGCATTGATCTCTATAGACTCCATTTCTGTCAAACCATGGTGATCAAAAAGCCCAAAGAGCCCCTGGAATATGCAACTGCCACATGGGGATGGTGAACCAATGTGATAGAAGCAATTGCATCACCACATCCAACATGAGTGTGTGTGATCATATGGATCATAAGGAAGGTGTGGTTTTGAGAATATGTAACACATGCATTGATATCAAGAGACTCCATTTGTGTCAAACCATGGTGGTTAGAAAGCCCAAAGATCCCCTGGAATATGCAACTGCCACATGGGGATTGTGAACCAGTGTGACAGAAGCTGTTGCATCACCACACCCAACTGGAGTGTGTTTGTGGTCATGTGGATCATAAAGAAGGTGTGGTTTTGAGAATATATAACACATGCATTGATCTATAGAGACTCCATTTGTGTCAAACCATGGTGGTCAGAAAGCCCAAAGAGCCACTGGCATATGCAACTACCACATGGGGATGGTGAACCGGTGTGATAGAAGCAGTTGCATCACCACACCCAACTGGAGTGTTTGTGTGGTCATATGGATCATAAATAAGGTGTGGTTTTGAGAATATACAAAATATGTATTGATCTCTAGAGACTCCATTTGTATCAAACCATGCTAGTCAGAAAGCCCAAAGAGCCCCTGAAATATGCAACCGCCACTTGGGGATAGTGAACCGGTGTTACCGAAGCAGTTGCATCACCACACCCAACTAGTGTGTCTGTGTGGTCATGTGAATCATAAAGAAGGTGTGGTTTTGAGAATATATAACACATGCATTGATCTCTAGAGACTCCATTTGTGACAAACTTTTGTGGTCAGAAAGCCCAAACACTCCCTAGAATATGCAACTGCCATATGGGGATGGTGAACCAGTGTGACAGAAGCAGTTGCATCACCACAACCAACTGGAGTGTGTGTCTGGTCATGTGGATCATAAAGAAGGTGTGGTTTTGTGAAGATATAACACATGCATTGATCTCTAGAGACTCCATATGTGTCAAACCATGGTGGTTAGAAAGCCCGAAGAGTCCCTAGAATATGAAACAGCCATATGGGGATGGTGAAACTAGTGTGATAGAAGAAGTTGCATCACCACACCCAACTGGAGTGTGTGTCTGTGGTCATATGGATCATAAAGAAGGTGTGGTTTTGAGAATATATAACACATGCATTAATCTCTATAGACTCCATTAGTGTGAAACCATGGTGCTACGAAAGCCCAAAGATCCCCTGGAATATGCAATTGCCACATGGGGATGGTGAACCCGTGTGAGATAAGTAGTTGCATTACCACACGCAACTGGAGTGTGTGTGTGGTCATGTGGATCATAAAGAAGGTGTGGTTTTGAGAATATAAAACACATGCATTGATCTAGAGAGACTCCATTTGTGTCAAACCATGGTGGTCAGAAAGCCCAAACACTCCCTAGAATATGCAACTGCCATATGGGGATGGTGAACCAGTGTGACAGAAGCAGTTGCATCACCACAACAACCTGGAGTGTGTGTCTGGTCATGTGGATCATAAAGAAGGTGTGGTTTTGAGAATATATAACACATGCATTGATCTCTAGAGACTCCATTTGTGTCAAACCATGGTGGTTAGAAAGCCC
>OU342746.1:29574642-29595343 GCA_910589775.1 Avena eriantha | reverse complement strand
GGTCATGTGGATCATAAAGAAGTTGTGGTTTTGAGAATATACAACACATGCATTGATCTCTATAGACTCCATTTGTGTCAAACCATGGTGGTCAGAAAGCCCAAAGAGCCCCTGGAATATGCAACTGCCACATGGGGATGGTGAACCAATGTGATAGAAGCTGTTGTATCACCACATCCAACATGAGCGTTGTGTGATCATGTGGATCATAAGGAAGGTGTGGTTTTGAGAATATATAACACATGCATTGATATCTAGAGACTCCATTTGTTTCAAACCATGGTGGTCAGAAAGCACAAAGATCCACTGGCATATGCAACTACCACATGGGGATGGTGAACCAGTGTGACAGAAGCAGTTGCATCACCACACCCAATTGGAGTGTTGTTGTGGTCATATGGATCATAAGAAGGTGTGGTTTTGAGAATATATAACAAATGTATTGATCTCTACAGACTCCATTTGTATCAAACCATGGTGGTCAGAAAGCCCAAAGAGCTCCTGAAATATGCAACCGCCACTTGGGGGATAGTGAACCAGTGTGACCGAAGCTGTTGCATCCACCACACCCAACTAGTGTGTGTGTGTGGTCATGTGAATCATAAAGAAGGTGTGGTTTTGAGAATATATAACACCTGCATTGATCTCTAGAGACTCCATTTGTGACAAACCTTTGTGGTCAGAAAGCCCAAACACTCCCTAGAATATGCAACTACCATATGGGGATGGTGAACTAGTGTGACAGAAGCAGTTGCATCACCACAACCATTTGGAGTGTGTGTCTGGTCATGTGGATCATAAAGAAGGTGTGGTTTTGAGAATATATAACACATGCATTGATCTCTAGAGACTCCATTTGTGTCAAACCATGGTGGTTAGAAACCCCAAAGATTCCCTAGAATATGAAACTGCCATATGGGGACAGTGAGCTAGTGTGATAGAAGAAGTTGCATCACCACACCCAACTGGAGTGTATGTGTGGTCATATGGATCACATAGAAGGTGTGGTTTTGAGAAAATATAACACATGCATTAATCTCTATAGACTCCATTAGGGTCAAACCATGGTGGTACGAAAGCCCAAATATCCCCTAGAATATGCAACTGCCACATGGGGATAATGAACTACTGTGATATAAGCAGTTGCAACACTACACCCAACTGGAGTGTGTCTGTGGTCATGTGGAACATAAAGAATGTGTGGTTTTGAGAATATATCACACATGCATTGATCTCTAGAGACTCCATTTGTTTCAAACCATGGTGGTCAGAAAGCCCAAAGAGTCCCTAGAATATGCAACTTCCATATGGGGATGGTGAACGAGTGTGATAGAAGCAGTTGCATCACCACACCCAACTAGACTGTATGTGGTCATGTGGATCATAAAGAAGGTGTGGTTTTGAGAATATATAACACATGCATTGATATCTAGAGACTCCATTTGTGTCAAACCATGGTGGTAAGAAAGCCCAAAGAGCCCCTGGAATATGCAACTGCCACATGCGGATTGTGAACCAGTGTGACAGAAGCTGTTGCATCACCACACCCAACTGGAGTGTGTTTGTGGTCATGTGGATCATAAATAAGGTGTGGTTTTGAGAATATATAACACATGCATTGATCTCTGGAGACTCCATTTTTGTCAAACCATGGTGGTCAGAAAGCCCAAAGAGCCACTGGCATATGCAACTACCACATGGGGATGGTGAACCAGTGTGACAGAAGCAGTTGCATCACCACACCCAATTGGAGTGTTTGTGTCGTCATATGGATCATAAAGAAGGTGTGGTTTTGGGAATATATAACAAATGTATTTATCTCCAGAGACTCCATTTGTATCAAACCATGGTGGTAAGAAACCCCAAAGAGCCCCTGAAATATGCAACCGCCAGTTGGGGATAGTGAAACAGTGTGACCGAAGCAGTTGCATCACCACACCCAACTAGTGTGTGTTTGTGGTCATGTGAATCATAAAGAAGGTGTGGTTTTGAGAATATATAACACCTGCATTGATCTCTAGAGACTCCATTTGTGACAAACCTTTGTGGTTAGAAAGCCCAAACACTCCCTAGAATATGCAACTACCATATGGGGATGGTGAACCAGTGTGACAGAGGCAGTTGCATCACCACAACCAACTGGAGTGTGTGTCTGGTCATGTGGATCATAAAGAAGGTGTGGTTTTGAGAATATATAACACATGCATTGATCTCTAGAGACTCCATTTGTTTCAAACCATGCTGGTCAAAAATCCCAAAGAGTCCCTAGAATATGCAACTTCCATATGGGGATGGTGAACGAGTGTGATAGAAGCAGTTCCATCACCACACCCAACTGGACTATGTGTGGTCATGTGGATCATAAAGAAGTTGTGGTTTTGAGAATATACAACACATGCATTGATCTCTATAGACTCCATTTGTGTCAAACCATGGTGGTCAGAAAGCCCAAAGAGCCCCTGGAATATGCAACTGCCACATGGGGATGGTGAACCAATGTGATAGAGGCAGTTGCATCACCACATCCAACATGAGCGTGTGTTATCATGTGGATCATAAGGAAGGTGTGGTTTTCAGAATATATAACACATGCATTGATATCTAGAGACTCCATTTGTGTCAAACCATGGTGGTCAGAAAGCCCAAAGAGCCCCTGGAATATGCAACTGCCACATGGGGATTGTGAACCAGTGTGACAGAAGCTGTGGCATCACCACACCCAACTGGAGTGTGTTTGTGGCCATGTGGATCATAGAGAAGGTGTGGTTTTGAGAATATATAACACATGCATTGATCTCTAGAGACTCCATTTGTGTCAGACCATGGTGGTTAGAAACCCCAAAGAGTCCCTAGAATATGAACTGCCATATGGGGACAATGAACTAGTGTGATAGAAGAAGTTGCATCACCACACCCAACTGGAGTGTATGTGTGGTCATATGGATCATATAGAAGGTGTGGTTTTGAGAAAATATAACACATGCATTAATCTCTATAGACTCCATTAGTGTCAAACCATGGTGGTACGATAGCCCAAAGAGCCCCTGGAATATGCAATTGCCACATGGGGATGGTGAACCGGTGTGAGAGAAGTAGTTGCATTACCACACGCAACTGCAGTGTGTGTGTGGTCATGTGGATCATAAAGAAGGTGTGGCTTTGAGAATATATAACACATGCATTGATATCTAGAGACTCCATTTTTGTCAAACCATGGTGGTCAGAAAGCCCAAAGAGCCCCTGTAATATGAAACTACCACATGGAGATTATGAACCAGTGTGACAGAAGCTGTTGCATCACCACACCCAACTTGAGTGTGTTTGTGGTCATGTGGATCATAAAGAAGGTGTTGTTTTGAGAATATATAACACATGGATTGATCTCTAGAGACTGCATTTGTGTCAAACCATGGTGGTCCGAAAGCCCAAGGAGCCACTGGCATATGCAACTACCACATGGGGATGGTGAACCAGTGTGACAGAAGCAGGTGCATCACCACACCCAACTGGAGTGTTTGTGTGGTCTTATGGATCATAAAGAAGGTGTGGTTTTGAGAATATGTAACAAATGTATTGATCTCTAGAGACTCCATTTGTATCAAACCATGGTGGTCAGAAAGCCCAAACGCTGCCTAGAATATGCAACTGCGGTATGGGGATGGTGAACCAGTGTGACAGAAGCAGTTGCATCACCACAACCAACTTGAGTGTGTGTGTGATCATGTGCATAATAAAGAAGGTGTGGTTTTGAGAATATAGAACACATGCATTGATATCTAGAGACTCCATTTGTGTAAAACCATGGTGGTCAGAAAGCCCAAAGAGCCCCTGTAATATGAAACTACCACATGGGGATTGTGAACCAGTGTGACAGAAGCTGTTGCATCACCACACCCAACTGGAGTGTGTTTGTGGTCATGTTTATCATAAAGAAGGTGTGGTTTTGAGAATATGTAAAACATGCATTGATCTCTGAAGACTCAATTTGTGTCAAACAATGGTGGTCAGAAAGCCCAAAGAGTCCCTAGAATATGCAACTGCCATATGGGGATTGTGAACCAGTGTGACAGAAGCAGTTGCATCACCACACCCAACTGGGGTGTGTGTGTGGTCATGTGGATCATAAAGAAGGTGTGGTTTTGAGAATATATAACACATGCATTGATCTCTAGAGACTCCATTTCTGTCAAGCCATGGTGGTCAGAAATCCCAAAGAGCCCCCGGAATATGCAACTGCCACATGGGGATGGTGAACCAATCTGACAGAAGTAGTTGCATCACCACATCCAAAGGAGTCTGTGTGTGATCATGTGGATCATAAAGAAGGTGTGGTTTTGAGAATATATAACACATGCATTGATATCTAGAGACTCCATTTGTGTCAAAGCATGGTGGCCAGAAAGCCCAAAGAGCCCCTGTAATATGCAACTCCCACATGGGGATGGTGAACCAGTGTGACAGAAGCTGTTGCATCACCACACCCAACTGGAGTGTGTGTGTGTGGTCATGTTGATCATAAAGAAGGTGTCTTTTTGAGAATATATAACACATGAATTGATCTCTAGACACTCCATTTGTGTCAAACCATGCTGGTAAGAAAGCCCAAAGAGCCCCAGAATATGAAACTGACACACGGGGATAATGAACCAGTGTGACAGAAGCAGGTGCATCACCACACCCAACTAGAAAGTGTGTGTGGTCATGTGGATCATAAAGGAGGTTTGGTTTTGAAAGTATATATAACACATCCATTGATATGTAGAGACTCCATTTGAGTCAAACCATGGTGGTCAGAAAGCCCAAAGAGCCCCTGGAATATGCAACCACCACATGGGGATAGTGAACCAGTGTGACAAAAGCAGTTGCAACACTACACCCATTTGGACTGTGTCTGTGGTCACGTGGATCATAAACAAGGTGTAGTTTTGAGAATATATAACACATGCATTGATCTCTAGAGACTACATTTGTGTCAAAGCATGGTGGTCAGAAAACCCAAAGAGTCCGTAGAATATGCAACTGCCATATGGGGATGGTGAACCAGTGTGATAGAACCAATTTCATCACCACACCCAACTGGAGTGTGTGTGTGGTCATGTGGATCATAAAGAAGGTGTGGTTTTGAGAATATATAACACATGCATTGATCTCTATAGACTCCATTTGTGTCAATCCATGGTGGTCAGAAAGCCCAAAGAGTCCCTAGAATATGCAACTGCCATATGGGGATGGTGAACCAGTGTGACAGAAGCAGTTGCATCACCACACCCAACTAGAGTGTGTGTGTGGTCATGTGGATCATAAAGAAGGTGTGGTTTTGAGAATATATAACACATGCATTGATCTCTAGAGACTCCATTTGTGTCATACCATGGTGGTCAGAAATCCCAAAGAGCCCATGGAATATGCAACTACCACATGGGGATGGTGAACCAATGTGACAGAAGTAGTTGCATCACCACATCCAACAGGAGTGTGTGTGTGATCATGTGGATCATAAAGAAGGTGTGGTTTTGAGAATATATAACACATGCATTGATATCTAGAGACTCCATTTGTGTCAAACCATGGTGGTCAGAAAGCCCAAAGAGCCCCTGTAATATGCAACCACCACATGGGGATAGTGAACCAGTGTGACAAAAGCAGTTGCAACACTACACCCAACTGGAGTGTGTCTGTGGTCATGTGGATCATAAACAAGGTGTAGTTTTGAGAATCTATAACACATGCATTGATCTCTAGAGACTACATTTGTGTCAAACAATGGTGGTCATAAAGCCCAAAGAGTCCCTAGAATATGCACCTGCCATATGGTGAAGGTGAACCAGTGTCACAGAAGCAGATGCATCACCACAGCGAACTAGAGTGTGTGTGTGGTCATGTGGATCATAAAGAAGGTGCGGTTTTGATATTATATAAGACATTCATTGATCTCTAGAGACTCCATTTGTGTCAAACCATGGTGGTCAGAAAGCATAAAGAGCCCCTGGAATATGCAACTGCAGATGGGGATGGTAAACCAACGTGAGAGAAGTAGTTGCATCACCACATCCAACAGGAGTGTGTGTGTGATCATGTGGATCATAAAGAAGGTGTGGTTTTGAGAATATATAACACCGACATTGATATCTAGAGACTTCCATTTTTCACAAACCATGGTGGTCAGAAAGCCCAAAGAGCCCCTGGAATATGCAACTACCACATGGGGATTGTGAACCAGTGTGACAGAAGCTGTTGCATCACCACACCCAACTGGAGTGTGTTTGTGGTCATGTGGATCATAAAGAAGGTGTGGTTTTGAGAATATATATAACATGCATTGATCACTAGAGACTCCATTTGTGTCAAACCATGGTGGTTAGAAAGCCCAAAGATCCCCTAGACGATGAAACTGCCACATGGGGATGGTGAACCAGTATGACAGAAGTAGCTGCATCACCACACCCAACTAGAGAGTGTGTGTGGTCATATGGATCAGAAATAAGGTGTGGTTTTGAGAATATATAACACATGCATTGATCTCTAGAGACTCTATTTGTATCAAACCATGCTGGTTAGAAAGCCCAAAGAGCCCTTGGAATATGCAACCGCCACATGGGGATTGTGATCCAGTGTGACCGAAGCAGTTGCTGCGCCACACCCAACTAGTGTGTGTGTGTGGTCATGTGAATCATAAAGAAGGTGTGGTTTTGAGAATATATAACACATCCATTGATCTCTAGAGACTCCATTTGTGTCAAACCTTCGTGGTCAGAAATCCCAAAGAGTCCCTAGAATATGCAACTGCCATATGGGGATGGTGATCCAGTGTGACAGAAGCAGTTGCATCACCACAACCAACTGGAGTGTGTGTGTGGTCATGTGGATCATAAAGAAGGTATGGTTTTGAGAATATATAACACCTGCATTAATCTCTATAGACTCAATTTGTGTCAAACCATGGTGGTCCAAAAGCCCAAAGAGCCCCTGGAATATGCAACTGCCATATGGGGATGGTGAACCGGGGTGAGAGAAGTAGTTGCATCACCACACCCAACTGGAGTGTGTGTGTGGTCATGTGGGTCATAAAGAAGGTGTGGTTTTGAGAATAGATAACACATGCATTGATCTCTAGAGACTCCATTTGTGTCAAACCATGGTGGTCAGAAAGCCCAAAGAGCCCCTGGAATATGCAACTGCCACATGGGGATGTTGAACCAATGTGATCGAAGCAGTTGCATCACCACATCCAACTGGTGTGTGTGTGCGGTCATGTGAATCACAAAGAAGGTGTTGTTTTGAGAATATATAACAGATGCATTAATATCGAGAGACTCGATTTGTGTGAAACCATGGTGGTCAGAAAGCCGAAAGAGCCCCTGGAATATGCAACTGCCACATGGGGATTGTGAACCAGTGTGACAGAAGCTGTTGCATCACCACACACAACTGGAGTGTGTTTGTGGTCATGTGTATAATAAAGAAGGTGTGGTTTTGAGAATATATAACACATGCATTGATCTATGGAGACTCCATTTGTGTCAAACCATGGTGGTCAGAAAGCCCAAAGAGCCCCTGGCATGTGCAACTGCCACATGGGTATGGTGAACCAGTGAAAGAGAAGAAGTTGCCTCACCACACCCAACTGGAGTGTGGTTGTGGTCATATGGATAGTAAAGAAGGTGTGGTTTTAAGAATATGTAACACATGAATTGATCCCTAGAGACTCAATTTTTGTCAAACCATGGTGGTCAGAAAGCCCAAAGAGTCCCTAGTATATGCATCTGCACTATGGGGATGTTGAACTAGTGTGATAGAAGCAGTTGCATCACCACACCCAACTAGAGTGTGTGTGTGGTCATGTGGGTCATAAAGAAGGTGTGGTTTTTAGAATATATAACACATGCATTGATCTCTAGAGACTCCATTAGTGTCACACCATGGTGGTCAAAATGCCCAAAGAGCCCCTCGAATATGCAACTGCCACATGGGGATGGTGAACCAATGTGACAAAAGTAGTTGCATCACCACATCCGACAGGAGAGTGTGTGTGATCATGTGGATCATAAAGAAGGTGTGCTTTTGAGAATATATAGCACATGCATTGATATCTAAAGACTCCATTTGTGTAAAAGCATGGTGGTCAGAAAGCCCAAAGAGCCCCTCGTATATGCAACTGCCACATGGGGATTGTGAACCAGTGTGACAGAAGATGTTGCATCACCACACCCAACTGGAGTGTGTTTGTGGTCATGTGGATCATAAAGAAGATGTGGTTTTGAGAATATATAATACATCCATTGATCTCTAGAGAATCCATTTGTGTCAAACCATGGTGGTCAGAAAGCCCAAAGAGCCCCTAGCATATGAAACTGCCACATGGGGATGGCGAACCAGTATGACAGAAGAAGTTTCATAACCACACCCAACTAGAGTGTGTGTGTAGTCATATGGATCATAAAGAAGGGTTGGTTTTGAGAATATATAACACATGCATTGATCTCTAGAGACTCTATTTGTGTCAAACCATGGTGGTCAGAAAGCCCAAAGAGCCCCTGGAATATGAAACCGCACATGGGGATGGTGAACCAATGTGATAGAAGCAGTTGCATCAACACATCCAACAGGAGTGTGTGTGTGATCATGTGGATCATAAAGAAGGTGTGGTTTTGAGAATATATAACACATGCATTGATATCTAGAGACTCCATTTGTGTCAAACCATGGTGGTCAAAAAGCCCAAAGAGCCCCTGGAATATGCAAATTCCACATGGGGATTGTGAACCAGTGTGACAGAAGCTGTTGCATCACCACACCCAACTAGAGTGTGTTTGTGGTCATGTGTATCATAAAGAAGGTGTGGTTTTGAGAATATATAACACATGCATTTATCTATGGAGACTCCATTTGTGTCAAACCATGGTGGTCAGAAAGCCCAAAGAGCCCCTGGCATATGCAACTTCCACATGGGTATGGTGAACCAGTGTAAGAGAAGAAGACGCGTCACCACACCCGTGTGTTTGTGGTCATATGGATCATAAAGAAGGTGTGGTTTTGAGAATATGTAACACATGCATTGATCTCTAGAGACTTCATTTGTGTGAAACCATGGTGGTCAGAAAACCCAAAGAGTCTCTAGAATATGCAACTACTATATGGGGATGCTGAACTAGTGTGACAGAAGCAGTTGCAGCACCACACCCAACTGGAGTGTGTGTGTGGTCATGTGGGTCATAAAGAAGGTGTGGTTTTGAGAATATATAACACATGTGTTGAACTCTAGAGACTCCATTTGTGTCAAACCATGGTGGTCAGAAAGCCCAAAGAGCCCCTGGAATATGCAACTGCCACATGGGGAAGTTGAACCAATGTGATCGAAGCAGTTGCATCACCACATCCAACTGGTGTGTGTGTGTGGTCATGTGAATCATAAAGAAGGTGTTGGTTGGAGAATATATAACACATGCATTAATATCGAGAGACTCGATTTGTGTGAAACCATGGTGGTCAGAAATCCCAAAGAGCCCCTAGAATATGCACCTGCCACATGGGGATTGTGAACCAGTGTGACCGAAGCTGTTGCATCACCACACCCAACTAGAGTGTGTTTGTGGTCATGTGGATCATAAATAAGGTGTGGTTTTGAGAATATATAACACATGAATTAATCTCTATAGACTCCATTTGTGTCAAACCATGGTGTTCAGAAAGCCCAAAGATCCCCTAGCATATGAAACTGCCACATGGGGATGGTGAACAAGCATGACAGAAGAAGTTGCATCACCGCACCCAACTTGAGTGTGTGTGTGGTCATATGGATCACAAAGAAGGGTTGGTTTTGAGAATATATAACACATGAGGATGTGTGTTATATGGATCTCTAGAGACTCCATTTTTATCAAACCATGGGGGTCAGAAAGCCGAAAGAGCGCCTGGAATATGCAACCGCCACATGAGGATAGTGAACCAGTGTGACCGAAGCTGTTGCATCACCACACCCAACTAGTGTGTGTGTGTGTGGTCATGTGAATCATAAATAAGGTGTTGTTTTTAGAATATATAACACATGCATTGATCTTTAGAGACTCCATTTGTGTCAAACCTTCGTTGTCAGAAAGCCCAAAGAGTCCCTAAAATATGGAACTACCATATGGCGATGGTGGACGAGTGTGACAGAAGCAGTTACATCACCACAACCAACTGGAGTGTTTGTGTGGTCATGTGGATCATAAAGAAGGTGTGGTTTTTAGAATATACAACACATGCATTGATCTCTAGAGACCCCATTTGTCTCAAACCATGGTGGTCAGAAAGCCCAAAGAGTCCCTAAAATATGAAACTGCCATATGGGGATGGTGAACCAGTGTGACAAAAGCAGTTGCTTCACCACACCAACTGGAATGTGTGTGTGGTCATGTGGATCATAAAGAAGGTGTGGTTTTGAGAATATATAAAACATGAATTAGTCTCTATATACTCCATTTGTGTTAAACCATGGTGGTCCGAAAGCCCAAAGAGCCCCTAGCATATGCAATTGCCACATGGGGATGGTGAACCGCTGTGAGAGAAGTAGTTGCATCACCACACCCAACTTGAGTGTGTGTGTGGTCATGTGGATCATAAACAAGGTGTGGTTTTGAGAATAGATAACACCGACATTGATATCTAGAGACTCCATTTGTGTCAAACCATGGTGGTCAGAAAGCGCAAAGAGCCCCTAGAAATGAAACTGCCACATGGGGATGGTGAACTACTATGACAGAAGCAGCTGCATCACCACACCCAACTGTAGTGTGTGTGTGGTCATATGGATCATAAAGAAGGTGTGGTTTTGAGAATATATAACACATGCATTGATCTCTAGAGACTCCTTTTGTGTCAAACCATGGTGGTCAGAGAGCCCAAAGAGCCCTTGGAATATGCAACTGCCACATGAGGATTGTGAACTAGTCTGACAGAAGATGTTGCATCACCACACCCAACATGGAGTGTGTTTGTGGTCATGTGTATCATAAATAAGGTGTGGTTTTGAGTATATATAACACATGCATTGATCTATGGAGACTCCATTTGTGTCAAACCATGGTGGTCAGAAAGTCCAAGGAGCCCTGGCATATGCAACTGCCACATGGGTATGGTCAACCAGTGTAAGAGAAGCAGTTGCATCACCACACCCAACTGGAGTGTCTTTGTGGTCATATGGATCATAAAGAAGGTGTGGTTTTGAGAATATGTAACACATGCATTGATCTCTAGAGACTCCATTTGTGTAAAACCATGGTGGTCAGAAAGCCCAAAGAGTCCCTGGAATATGCAACTGCCATATGGGGATGGTGAACGAATGTGACAGAAGCAGTTGCATCACCACACCCAACTTGAGTGTGTGTGGTCATGTGGGTCATAAAGAAGGTGTGGTTTTGCGAATATATAACACATGAATTTATCTCTAGAGACTCCATTTGTGTTAAACGATGGTGGTTAGAAATCCCAAAGGGCCCCTAGAATATGCAACTGCGACATGGGGATGGTGAACCAATGTGATAGAAGAAGTTGCATCACCACATCCAAGAGGAGTGTTTGTGTGATCATGTGGATCATAAAGAAGGTGTGCTTTTGAGAATATATAGCACATGCATTGATATCTATAGACTCCATTTGTGTCAAACCATGGCGGTCAGAAAGCCCAAAGAGCCCCTGGAATATGAAATTGCCACATGGGGATTGTGAACTAGTGTGACAGAAGATGTTGCATCACCACACCCTACTGGAGTGTGTTTGTGGTCATGTGGATCATAAAGAAGGTGTGGTTCTGAGAATATATAACACATGCATTGATCTATGGAGACTCCATTTGTGTCAAACCATGGTGGTCAGAAAGCCCAAAGATCCCCTGGCATATGCAACTGCCACATGGGTATCGTGAACCAGTGTAAGAGAAGTAGTTGCATCACCACACCCAACTGGAGTGTGTTTGTGGTCATATGGATCATAAAGAAGGTGTGGTTTTGAGAATATGTAACACATGCATTGATCTCTAGAGACTTCATTTGTGTGAAACCATGGTGGTCAGAAAGCCCAAAGAGTCCGTAGAATATGCAACCGCCACATGAGGATAGTGAACCAGTGTGACCGAAGTTGTTGCATCACCACACCCAACTGGTGTGTGTGTGTGGTCATGTCAATCATAAAGAAGGTGTTGTTTTTAGAATATATAACACATGCATTGATCTCTAGAGACTCCATTTGTGTCAAACCTTGGTTGTCAGAAAGCCCAAAGAGTCCCGAGAATATTGAACTGCCATATGTGGATGGTCAACGAGTGTGGCAGAATCAGTTACATCACCACAACCAACTGGAGTGTTTGTGTGGTCATGTGGATCATAAAGAAGGTGTGGTTTTTAGAATATACAACACATGCATTGATCTCTAGAGACCCCATTTGTGTCACAGCATGGTGGTCAGAAAGGCCAAAGAGTCCCTAAAATATGAAACTGCCATATGGGGATGGTGAACCAGTGTGACAGAAGTAGTTGCATCACCACACCGACTGAAGTGTGTGTGTGTTCATGTGGATCTTAAAGAAGGTGTGGTTTTGAGAATATATAACACATGCATTAATCTCTATAGACTCCATTTGTGTCAATCCATGGTGGTCTGAAAGCCCAGAGAGCCCCTGGAATATGCAATTGCCACATGGGGATGGTGAACCGGTGTGAGAGAAGTAGTTGCATCACCACACCCAACTTGAGTGTGTGTGTGGTCATGTGCATGATTAGGTGTGGTTTTGAGAATATATAACACATGCATTGATCTCTAGAGACTCCATTTGTATCAAACCATGGTGGTCAGAAAGCCCAAAGAGCCCGTGGAATATGCAACCGCCACATGAGGATAGTGAACCAGTGTGACCGAAGCCGTTGCATCACCACACCCAACTGGTGTGTGTGTGTGTGTGTGGTCATGTCAATAATAAAGAAGGCGTTGTTTTTAGAATATATAACACATGCATTGATCTCTAGAGACTCCATTTGTGTCAAACCTTGGTTGTCAGAAAGCCCAAAGAGTCCCTAGAATATGGAACTGCCATATGGGGATGGTCAACGAGTGTGGCAGAAGCAGTTACATCACCACAACCAACTGGAGTGTTTCTGTGGTCATGTGGATCATAAAGAAGGTGTGGTTTTTAGAATATACAACACATGCATTGATCTCTAGAGACCCCATTTGTGTCACACCATGGTGGTCAGAAAGGCCAAAGAGTCCCTAAAATATGAAACTGCCACATGGGGATGGTGAACCACTGTGACAGAAGAAGTTGCATCACCACACCGACTGGAGTGTGTGTGTGTTCATGTGGATCTTAAAGAAGGTGTGGTTTTGAGAATATATAACACATGCATTAATCTCTATAGACTCCATTTGTGTCAATCCATGGTGGTCCGAAAGCCCAGAGAGCCCCTGGAATATGCAATTTCCACATGGGAATGGGGAACCGGTGTGAGAGAAGTAGTTGCATCACCACACCCAACTTGAGTGTGTGTGTGGTCATGTGGATGATTAGGTGTGGTTTTGAGAATATATAACACATGCATTGATCTCTAGAGACTCCATTTGTATCAAACCATGGTGGTCAGAAAGCCCAAAGAGCCCCTGGAATATGCAACCGCCACATGAGGATAGTGAACCAGTGTGACCGAAGCCGTTGCATCACCACACCCAACTGGTGTGTGTGTGTGTGGTCATGTCAATAATAAAGAAGGTGTTGTTTTTAGAATATATAACACATGCATTGATCTCTAGAGAATCCATTTGTGTCAAACCTTGGTGGTCAGAAAGCCCAAAGAGTCCCTAGAATATGGAACTGCCATATGGGGATGGTCAACGAGTGTGGCAGAAGCAGTTACATCACCACAACCAACTAGAGTGTTTCTGTGGTCATGTGGATCATAAAGAAGGTGTGGTTTTTAGAATATACAACACATGCATTGATCTCTAGAGACCCCATTTGTGTCACACCATGGTGGTCAGAAAGGCCAAAGAGTCCCTAAAATATGAAACTGCCACATGGGGATGTTGAACCACCGTGACAGAAGAAGTTGCATCACCACACCGACTGGAGTGTGTGTGTGTTCATGTGGATCTTAAAGAAGGTGTGGTTTTGAGAATATATAACACATGCATTAATCTCTATAGACTCCATTTGTGTCAATCCATGGTGGTCCGAAAGCCGAGAGAGCCCCTGGAGTATGCAATTTCCACATGGGAATGGGGAACCGGTGTGAGAGAAGTAGTTGCATCACCACACCCAACTTGAGTGTGTGTGTGGTCATGTGGATGATTAGGTGTGGTTTTGAGAATATATAACACATGCATTGATCTCTAGAGACTCCATTTGTATCAAACCATGGTGGTCAGAAAGCCCAAAGAGCCCCTGGAATATGCAACCGCCACATGAGGATAGTGAACCAGTGTGACCGAAGGCGTTGCATCACCACACCCAACTGGTGTGTGTGTGTGGTCATGTCAATCATAAAGAAGTTGTTGTTTTTAGAATATATATAACACATGCATTGATCTCTAGAGAAACCATTTGTGTCAAACCTTGGTTGTCATAAATCCTAAAGAGTCCCTAGAATATGGAACTGCCATATGGGGATGGTCAACGAGTGTGGCAGAAGCAGTTACATCACCACAACCAACTGGAGTGTTTGTGTGGTCATGTGGATCATAAATAAGGTGTGGTTTTTAGAATATAAAACACATGCATTGATCTCTAGAGACCCCATTTGTGTCACACCATGGTGGTCAGAAAGGCCAAAGAGTCCCTAAAATATGAAACTGCCATATGGGGATGGTGAACCAGTGTGACAGAAGCAGTTGCATCACCACACCGACTGGAGTGTGTGTGTGTTCATGTGGATCTTAAAGAAGGTGTGGTTTTGAGAATATATAACACATGCATTAATCTCTATAGACTCCATTTGTGTCCAGCCATGGTGGTCCGAAAGCCCAGAGAGCCCCTGGAATATGCAATTGCCACATGGGGATGGTGAACCGGTGTGAGAGAAGTAGTTGCATCACCACACCCAAGTTGAGTGTGTGTGTGGTCATGTGGATGATTAGGTGTGGTTTTGAGAATATATAACACATACATTGATCTTTAGAGACTCCATTTGTGTCAAACCATGGTGGTTAGAAAGCCCAAAGAGCCGCTGGAATATGCAACTCCCACGTGGGATGGTGAACCAATGTGACAAAAGCAGTTGCATCACCACATCCAACTGGAGTGGGTGTGTGATCATGTGGATCATAAAGAAGGTGTGTTTTTGAGAATATATAACACATGCATTGATATCTAGAGACTCCTTTTGTGTCAAACCATGGTGGTCAGAAAGCCCAAAGAGCCCTTGGAATATGCAACTGCCACATGGGGATTGTGAACTAGTCTGACAGAAGCTGTTGCATCACCACACCCAACATGGAGTGTGATTGTGGTCATGTGTATCATAAAGAAGGTGTGGTTTTGAGTATATATAACACATGCATTGATCTATGGAGACTCCATTTGTGTCAAACCATGGTGGTCAGAAAGTCCAAGGATCCCGGGCATATGCAACTGCCACATGGGTATGGTCAACCAGTGTAAGAGAAGTAGTTGCATCACCACACCCAACTGGAGTGTCTTTGTGGTCATATGGATCATAAAGAAGGTGTGGTTTTGAGAATATGTAACACATGCATTGATCTCTAGAGACTCCATTTGTGTAAAACCATGGTGGTCAGAAAGCCTAAAGAGTCCCTGGAATATGCAACTGCCATATGGGGATGGTGAACCAATGTGACAGAAGCAGTTGCATCACCACACCCAACTGGAGTGTGTGTGTGGTCATGTGGGTCATAAAGAAGGTGTGATTTTGCGAATATATAACACATGAATTTATCTCTAGAGACACTATTTGTGTCAAACCATGGTGGTTAGAAATCCCAAAGGGCCCCTAGAATATGCAACTGCCACATGGGGATGGTGAACCAACGTGATAGAAGTAGTTGCATCACCACATCGAAGAGGAGTGTTCGTGTGATCATGTGGATCATAAAGAAGGTGTGCTTTTGAGAATATATAGCACATGCATTGATATCTATAGACTCCATTTGTGTCAAACCATGGTGGTCAGAAAGCCCAAAGAGCCCCTGGAATATGAAATTGCCACATGGGGATTGTGAACTAGTGTGACAGAAGATGTTGCATCACCACACCAAACTGGAGTGTGTTTGTGGTCATGTGGATCATAAATAAGTTGTGGTTCTGAGAATATATAACACATGCATTGATCTATGGAGACTCCATTTGTGTGAAACCATGGTGGTCAGAAAGCCCAAAGAGCCCCTGGCATATGCAACTGCCACATGGGTATGGTGAACTAGTGTAAGAGAAGCAGTTGCGTCACCACACCCAACTGGAGTGTGTTTGTGGTCATATGGATCATAAAGAAGGTGTGGTTTTGAGAATATGTAACACATGTGTTGAACTCTAGAGACTCTATTTGTGTCAAACCATGGTGGTCAGAAAGCCCAAAGAGCCCCTGGAATATGCAACTGCCACATGGGGATGTTGAACCAATGTGATCGAAGCAGTTGCATCACCACATCCAACTGGTGTGTGTGTGTGTGGTCATGTGAATCATAAAGAAGGTGTTGGTTTGAGAATATATAACACATGCATTAATATCGAGAGACTCGATTTGTGTGAAACCATGGTGGTCAGAAAGCCCAAAGAGCCCCTGCAATATGCACCTGCCACATGGGGATTGTGAACCAGTGTGACCGAAGCTGTTGCATCACCACACCCAACTAGAGTGTGTTTGTGGTCATGTGGATCATAAATAAGGTGTGGTTTTGAGAATATATAACACATGAATTAATCTCTATAGACTCCATTTGTGTCAAACCATTGTGGTCAGAAAGCCCAAAGATCCCCTAGCATATGAAACTGCCACATGGGGATGGTGAACAAGTATGACAGAAGAAGTTGCATCACCACACCCAACTGGAGTGTGTGTGTGGTCATATGGATCATAAAGAAGGGTTGGTTTTGAGAATATATAACACATGCATTGATCTCTAGAGACTCCATTCGTATCAAACCATGGGGGTCAGAAAGCCCAAAGACCGCCTGGAATATGCAACCGCCACATGAGGATAGTGAACCAGTGTGATCGAAGCAGTTGCATCACCACACCCAACTAGTGTGTGTGTGTGTGGTCATGTGAATCATAAACAAGGTGTTGTTTTTAGAATATATAACACATGCATTGATCTTTAGAGACTCCATTTGTGTCAAACCTTGGTTGTCAGAAAGCCCAAAGAGTCCCAAGAATATGGAACTACCATATGGGGATGGTGGACGAGTGTGACAGAAGAAGTTACATCACCACAACCAACTGGAGTGTTTGTGTGGTCATGTGGATCATAAAGAAGGTGTGGTTTTTAGAATATACAACACATGCATTGATCTCTAGAGACCCCATTTGTCTCAAACCATGGTGGTCAGAGAGGCCAAAGAGTCCCCAAAATATGAAACTACCATATGGGGATGGTGAACCAGTGTGATAGAAGCAGTTGCATCACCACACCAACTGGAGTGTGTGTGTGGTCATGTGGATCATAAAGAAGGTGTGGTTTTGAGAATATATAAAACATGCATTAGTCTCTATAGACTCCATTTGTGTTAAACCATGGTGGTCCGAAAGCCCAAAGAGCCCCTGGCATATGCAATTGCCACATGGGGATGGTGAAACGCTGTGAGAGAAGCAGCTGCATCACCACACCCAACTTGAGTGTGTGTGTGGTCATGTGGATCATAAACAAGGTGTGGTTTTGAGAATAGATAACACCGACATTGATATCTAGAGACTCCATTTGTGTCAAACCATGGTGGTCAAAAAGCCCAAAGAGCCCTTGGAATATGCAACTGCCACATGGGGATTGTGAACTAGTCTGACAGAAGCTGTTGCATCACCACACCCAACATGGAGTGTGTTTGTAGTCATGTGTATCATATATAAGGTGTGGTTTTGAGTATATATAACACATGCATTGATCTATGGAGACTCCATTTGTGTCAAACCATGGTGGTCAGAAAGTCCAAGGAGCCCTGGCATATGCAACTGCCACATGGGTATGGTCAACCAGTGTAAGAGAAGCAGTTGCATCACCGCACCCAACTGGAGTGTCTTTGTGGTCATATGGATCATAAAGAAGCTGTGGTTTTGAGAATATGTAACACATGCATTGATCTCTAGAGACTCGATTTGTGTAAAACCATGGTGGTCAGAAAGCCCAAAGAGTCCCTGGAATATGCAACTGCCATATGGGGATGGTGAACCAATGTGACAGAAGCAGTTGCATCACCACACCCAACTTGAGTGTGTGTGTGGTCATGTGGGTCATAAAGAAGGTGTGGTTTTGCGAATATATAACACATGAATTTATCTCTAGAGACTCCATTTGTGTCAAACCATGGTGGTTAGAAATCCCAAAGGGCCCCTAGACTATACAACTGCCACATGGGGATGGTGAACCAATGTGATAGAAGTAGTTGCATCACCACATCCAAGAGGAGTGTTTGTGTGATCATGTGGATCATAAATAAGGTGTGCTTTTGAGAATATATAGCACATGCATTGATATCTATAGACTCCATTTGTGTCAAACCATGGTGGTCAGAAAGCCCAAAGAGCCCCTGGAATATGAAATTGCCACATGGGGATTGTGAACTAGTGTGACAGAAGATGTTGCATCACCACACCCAACTCGAGTGTGTTTGTGGTCATGTGGATCATAAAGAAGGTGTGGTTCTGAGAATATATAACACATGCATTGATCTATGGAGACTCCATTTGTGTCAAACCATGCTGGTCAGAAAGCCCAAAGAGCCCCTGGCATATGCAACTGCCACATGGGTATGGTGAACCAGTGTAAGAGAAGTAGTTGCATCACCACACCCAACTGGAGTGTGTTTGTGGTCATATGGATCATAAAGAAGGTGTGGTTTTGAGAATATGTAACACAGGCATTGATCTCTGGAGACTTCATTTGTGTGAAACCATGGTGGTCAGAAAGCCCAAAGAGTCCCTAGAATATGCAACTGCCATATGGGGATGGTGAACAGTGTGACATAAGCAGTTGCATCACCACACCCAACTGGAGTGTGTGTGTGGTCATGTGGGTCATAAAGAAGGTGTGGTTTTGAGAATATATAACACATGCATTGATCTCTAGAGACTCCATTAGTGTCAAACCATGGTGGCCAGAAAGCCCAAAGAGCCCCTGGAATATGCAATTGCCACATGGGGATGTTGAACCAATGTGACCGAACCAGTTGTATCACCACATCCAACTGGTGTGTGTGTGTGGTCATGTGAATCATAAAGAAGGTGTTGTTTTGAGAATATATAACACATGCATTGATATCGAGAGACTCGATTTGTGTGAAACCATGGTGGTCAGAAAGCCCAAAGAGCCCCTGGAATATACACCTGCCACATGGGGATTGTGAACCAGTGTGACCGAAGCTGTTGCATCACCACACCCAACTAGAGTGTGTTTGTGGTCATGTGGATCATAAATAAGGTGTGGTTTTGCGAATATATAAGACATGCATTAATCTCTATAGACTCCATTTGTGTCAAACCATGGTGGTCATAAATCCCAAAGAGCCCCTAGCATATGAAACTGCCACATGGGGATGGGTGAACCAGTATGACAGAAGAAGTTGCATCACCACACCCAACTGGAGTGTGTGTGTGGTCATATGGATCATTAAGAAGGGTTGGTTTTGAGAATATATAACACATGCATTGATCTCTAGAGACCCCCATTGTATCAAACCATGGTGGTCAGAAAGCCCAAAGAGCCCCTGGAATATGCAACCGCCACATGAGGATAGTGAACCAGCGTCACCGAAGCCGTTGCATCACCACACCCAACTGGTGTGTGTGTGTGTGTGGTCATGTCAATCATAAAGAAGGTGTTGTTTTTAGAATATATACACATGCATTGATCTCTAAGACTCCATTTGTGTCAAACCTTGGTTGTCAGAAAGCCCAAAGAGTCCCTAGAATATGGAACTGCCATATGGGGATGGTCAACGAGTGTGGCAGAAGCAGTTAACATCACAAACAACCAACTGGAGTGTTTGTGTGGTCATGTGGATCATAAAGAAGGTGTGGTTTTGAGAATATACAACACATGCATTGATCTCTAGAGACCCCATTTGTGTCACACCATGGTGGTCAGAAAGGCCAAAGAGTCCCTAAATATGAAACTGCCATATGGGGATGGTGAACCAGTGTGACAGAAGTAGTTGCATCACCACACCGACTGGAGTGTGTGTGTGTCATGTGGATCATAAAGAAGGTGTGGTTTGAGAATATATAACACATGCATTAATCTCTATAGACTCCATTTGTGTCAAACCATGGTGGTAGGAAAGCCCAGAGACCCCCTGGAATATGCAATGGCACTGGGGATGGTGTGAACCGGTGTGAGAGAAGAGTTGCATCACCACACCCAACTTGAGTGTGTGTGTGGTCATGTGGATGATTAGTGTGGTTTTTGAGAATATATAACACATGCATTGATCTCTAGAGACTCCATTTGTGTCAAACCATGGTGGTCAGAAAGCCCAAAGAGCCCCTGGAATATGCAACTACCACATGGG
>OU342746.1:29548040-29573642 GCA_910589775.1 Avena eriantha | reverse complement strand
ATCACCACACCTAGCTGGAGTGTGTGTGTGGTCATATGGATCATAAAGAAGGGTTGGTTTTGAGAATATATAACACATGCATTGATCTCTAGAGACTCCAATCGTGTTAAACCATGGTGGTCAGAAAGCCCAAAGAGCCCATGGAATATGAAACTGCCACATGGGGATGGTGAACCAATGTGACAGAAACAGTTGCATCACCACATCCAACATGAGTGTGTGTGTGATCATGTGGATCATAAGGAATGTGTGGTTTTGAGAATATATACACGTGCATTGATCTATGGAGAATCCATTTCTGTCAAACCATGGCGGTCAGAAAGCCCAAAGAGCACCTGGCATATGCAACTGCCACATGGGTATGGTTAACTAGTGTTAGAGAAGCTGTTGCATCACCACACCCAACTGGAGTGTGTTTGTGGTCATATGGATCACAAAGAAGGTGCGGTTGTAGAATATATAACACATGCACTGATCTCTAGAGACTCCATTTGTGTGAAACCAAGGTGGTCAGAAAGCCCAAAGAGACCCTAGAATATGCAACTGCCATATTGGGATGGTGAACCAGTGTGACAGAAGCAGTTGCATCACCACACTCAACTGTAGTGTGTGTGTGTGGTCATGTGGGTCAAAAGAAGGTGTGGTTTTGAGAATATATAACACATGCATTGATCTCTAGAGACTCCATTTGTGTTAAACCATGGTGGTCACAAAGCCCAAAGAGCCGCTGGAATATGCAACTCACACATGCGGATGGTGAACTAATGTGACAGAAGAAGTTGCATCACCACATCCAACTGGAGTGTGTGTGTGGTCATATGGATAATAAAGAAAGGTTGGCTTTGATAATATATAACACATGCATTGATCTCTAGAGACTCCATTTGTATAAAACCATGGTGGTCAGAAAGCCCAAAGAGCCCCTGGAATATGCAACCTCCACATGGGGATAGTGAACCAGTGTGACCGAAGCAGTTGCATCACCACACCCAACTGGTGTGTGTGTGCGTGGTCATGTGAATCATAAAGAAGGTGTTCTTTTTAGAATATATAACACATGCATTGATCTCTAGAGACTCCATTTGTGCCAGACCTTGGTGGTCAGAAAGCCCAAAGAGTCCCTAGAATATGCAACTGCCATATGGGGATGGTGAACGAGTGTGACAGAAGCTGTTGCATCACCACAACAAACTGGAGTTTGTGTGGTCATGTGGATCATAAAGAAGGTGTGGTTTTTAGAATATACAACACATGCATTGATCTCTAGAGACTCCATTTGTGTCAAACCATGTTGGTCAGAAAGGCCAAAGAGTCCCTAAAATATGAAACTGCCATATTGGGATGGTGAACCAGTGTGACAGAAGCAGTTGCATCACCACACCCAACTGGAGTGTGTGTGTGGTCAGGTGGGTCATAAAGAAGGTGTGGTTTTGAAAATATATAACACATGCATTGATCTCTAGAGACTATATTTGTGTCAAACCATGGTGGTCAGACAGCCCAAAGGGCCCCTGGAATATGCAACTGCCACATGGGGATGGTGAACCAATGTGACAGAAGTAGTTGCATCACCACACCCAACTTGAGTGTGTGTGTGGTCATGTGGATAATAAAGAAGGTGTGGTTTTGAGAATATATAACACATGAATTGATATTTAGACACTCCATTTGTGTCAAACCATGGTGGTTAGAAAGGTCAAAGAGCCCCTGGAATATGCAACTACCACATGGGGATGGTGAACCAAAGTGACAAAAGCAGTTGCATCACCACATCCAACTGGAGTGTGTGTCTGATCATGTGGATTATAAATAAGGTGTGTTTTTTAGAATATATAACACATGCATTAATATCTAGAGACTCCTTTTGTGTCAAACCATGCTGGTGAGAAAGCCCAAAGAACCCCTGGAATATGCAACTGCCACATGGGGATGGTGAACCAGTATGACAGAAGAAGTTGCATCGCCACACCCAACTGGAGTGTGTGTGTGGTCATATGGATCATAAAGAAGTGTTGGTTTTGAGAATATATAATACATGAATTGATCTCTAGAGACTCCATTTGTGTCAAACCATTGTGGTCATAAAGCTCAAAGAGCCCCTGGAATATGCAACTGCCACATGGGGATGGTGAACCAATGTGAGAGAAGTAGTTGCATCACCACACCCAACTTGAGTGTGTGTGTGGTCATGTGGATGATAAAGAAGGTGTGGTTTTGAGAATATATAACACATGCATTGATATTTAGACACTCCATTTCTGTCAAACCATGGTGTTTAGAAAGCTCAAAGAGCCCCTGGAATATGCAACTACCACATGGGGATGGTGAACCAGTGTCACAGAAGCAGTTGCATCACCACATCCATCTGGAGTGTGTGTCTGATCATGTGGATCATAAAGAAGGTGTGGTTTGGAGAATATATAACACATGCATTGATCTCTAGAGACTCCATTTGTCTCAAACCATGGTGGCCAGAAAGCCCAAAGAGCCCCTAGCATATGAAACTGCCACATGGGGATGGTGAACCAGTATGACAGAAGCAGTTGCATCGCCACACCCAACTGGAGTGTGTGTGTGGTCATATGGATCATAAAGAAGTGTTGGTTTTGAGAATATATAACACATGCATTGATCTCTGGAGACTCCATTTGTGTCAAACCAAGGTGGTTAGAAAGGCCAAAGAGCCCCTGGAATATGCAACTACCACATGGGGATGGTGAACCAATGTGACAGAAGCAGTTGCATCACCACATCCAACTGGAGTGTGTGTGTGATCATGTGGATCATAAAGAAGGTGTGGTTTTGAGAATATATAACACATGCATTGATATCTAGAGACTCCTTTTGTGTCAAACCATGGTGGTAAGAAAGCCAAAAGAGCCCCTGGAATATGAAACTGCCACATGGGGATTGTGAACAAGTGTGAGAGAAGCTATTGCATCACCACACCCAACTGGAGTGTGCTTGTGGTCATGTGGATCATAAAGAAGGTGTGGTTTGACAATATATCAAATATGCATTGATCTCTAGAGAATCCATTTTTGTCAAACCATGGTGGCCAGAAAGCCCAAAGAGCCCCTAGCATATGAAACTGCCACATGGGGATGGTGAACCAGTATGACAGAAGCAGTTGCATCGCCACACCCAACTGGAGTGTGTGTGTGGTCATATGGATCCTAAAGAAGTGTTGGTTTTGAGAATATATAACACATGCATTGATCTTTGGAGACTCCATTTGTATCAAACCATGGTGGTTAGAAAGCCCAAAGAGCCCCTGGAATATGCAACTGGCACATGGGGATGGTGAACCAATGTGACAGAAGCAGTTGCATGACCACATCCAACTGGAGTGTTTGTGTGATCATGTGGATCATAAAGAAGGTGTGGTTTTGAGAATATATAACACATGCATTGATATCTAGTGACTCCTTTTGTGTCAAACCATGGTGGTCAGAAAGCCCAAAGAGCCCCTGGAATATGCAACTGCCACATGGGGATTGTGAACCAGTGTGACAGAAGCTGTTGCATCACCACACCCAACTGGAGTGTGTTTGTGGTCATGTGTATCATAAAGAAGGTGTGGTTTTGAGAATATATAACACATGCATTGATATCTAGAGACTCCTTTTGTGTCAAACCATGGTGATCAGAAAGCCCAAAGAGCCCCTGGAATATGCAACTGCCACATGGGGATTGTGAACCAGTGTGACAGAAGCTGTTGCATCACCACACCCAACTGGAGTGTGTTTGTGGTCATGTGTATCATAAAGAAGGTGTGGTTTTGAGAATATATCACACTTGCATTTATCTATGGAGACTTCATTTGTGTCAAACCATGGTGGCCAGAAAGCCCAAAGAGCCCCTAGCATTTGAAACTGCCACATGGGGATGGTGAACCAGTATGATAGAAGCAGTTGCATCGCCACACCCAACTGTTGTGTGTGTGGTCATATGGATTATAAAGAAGTGTTGGTTTTGAGAATATATAACACATGCATTGATCTCTGGAGACTCCATTTGTGTCAAACCATGGTGGTAAGAAAGCCCAAAGAGCCCCTGGAATATGCAACTGCCACATGGGGATGGTGAACCAATATGACAGAAGCAGTTGCATCACCACATCCAACTAGAGTGTGTGTGTGATCATGTGGATCATAAAGAAGGTGTGGTTTTGAGAATATATAACACATGCATTGATATCTAGAGACTCCTTTTGTGTCAAACCATGGTGGTCAGAAAGCCCAAGGAGCCCCTGGAATATGCAACTGCCACATGGGGATTGTGAACCAGTGTGACAAAAGCTATTGCATCACCACACCCAACTAGAGTGTGTTTGTGGTCATGTGTATCATAAAGAAGGTGTGGTTTTTAGAATATATAACACATGCATTGATCTATGGAGAATCCATTTGTGTCAAACCATGGTGGTCAGAAATCCCAAAGAGCCCCTGGCATATGCAACTGCCACATGGGTATGGTGAACCAGTGTCACAGAAGCAGATGCATCACCACACCCAACTAGAGTGTGTGTGTGGTCATGTGGATCATAAAGAAGGTGAGGTTTTGGTAATATATAACACATGCATTGTTGTCTAGAGACTCCATTTGTGTCAAACCATGGTGGCCAGAAAGCCCAAAGAGCCCCTAGCATATGAAACTGCCACATGGGACGGTGAACCAGTATGACAGAAGGAGTTGCATCGCCACACCCAACTGGAGTGTGTGTGTGGTCATATGGATCATAAAGAAGTGTTGGTTTTTAGAATATATAACACATGCATTGATCTCTAGAGACTCCATTTGTATCAAACCATGGTGGTCAGAAAGCCCAAAGAGCCCCTAGAATATGCAATCGCCATTGTGATAGTGAACTAGTGTGACCGAAGCAGTTGCATCACCACACCCAACTGGTGTGTGTGTGGTCATGTGAATCATAAAGAAGGTGTTGTTTTTAGAATATGTAACACATACATTGATATCTAGAGACTCCACTTTTGTCAAACCTTGGTTGTCAGAAAGCCTAAAGAGTCCCTAGAATATGCAACTGCTATATGGGGGAGAATATCATTTTGCGGCCCGAAAGTTGGGGTGTCCAGGCAACGCGGTACCCAAGTTCCCTGAATCATCCGTGATGACTACAGTTGGTGTGCCAAATACTCAGAGGGTCTTTTTTAGCACGAATTGAAATTTATGTTTCAATACAAAAAATCAGGCTAACGGCCGTCAAGTTGGGCCCCCCTGTCAGTTCTCGCCGTTATGTCGCTCGCGTCGCTTAGGTGTCAATTAGGCTTGCAGCGTTGGCGCCTGCATCCATTACGCGTATTCTTCTTCCCCAGAGCGGCAATCTGTGGGGCGTCGCAGCCACGGCACGGAGCTAGGACATGGATGAACCTGCTCGGCCCAGCTCTCCTCCATGTAGGCTTGCAGCGTTGGCGCCTCCATCCATTACGCGTCTTCTTCCCCGGAAGGGGAATCTATGGTGGTCGCGGCCATGGCGCAGAGCTGGGACGTGACGAAGCTGGTCAGCCCCGCTCTCCTACCCATCCCGAGTCGGAGATCGCCCTCATCGTGGGCGCACCCATGGCATGGTGCGGGGACGAGAATTGGTTCCTAGTGAGATCTATCACCTTGTCGACCATGCTCGGTTCAGTTTTCCTCCTCTAGAATCCGAGCTCGCCGTCGCCATGGTTGCACCCGCACCAATTATCGAGTATGCAGCCAGAGACACCTACATGTCATACGAGTTGTACAGTAAGCTCATTACCATGAAAGATGGGATGGTTAAGTCGGGGTTTTTCGCGAGAGAGCTATGCCCTGGTTGCAAGCTACCCCAGGAGAAGAAGCGCGAGGAGGACAGAAAGCGGTTTCAGGACGAGCAGGGATCTTGGGACGGTGGCGACATCAAGCGGTTGAAGGGGAAGCAAGTCAAGGATGACAACAAGTGGTGGTGATACATTCTGTGTTTGAACTAGATTTTAGTTTCTAGTTTATTATGTGTGTGATACATTTAGTTACTTCAATACAAAATTTTGACCAATTTAACTTGTTGATGTATTTCTTGGCAATTATAATATAATCGAGCACTAGAAATATTTTGTAGTGTGCATGAGCATGATCAGTAAATATAATTGAACACTAGAAACTTTAAGGCACTCCATATAAAGGAGTAGATTAATATAGAAGGTTCACCAGTGACACCACGGATATATTGTCTTACATGCCACACACAGGTAATATAATTAACTAGAACAAAATAAAAGTAGGGCTGCAGCAGGAGGCCGGGACACGGAGACGCCTAGCAGGAAGGGGTTTATCAGCAGGAGGCAGCGACAGCCTAGTCGATGAGATACAGGCCAGTCCTGGCATACTCCCGGAGGAATTTGCCATAGGTTGCGTGCCACGCCAAGGTAATCGTCCTATGACTTCCTCCGCCTCTGCCAACGCCCTCCGTGTGCTAGATCATGCTGTCGTGGTCCACGTTGATTGCTCTGCCACAGAATGGGCAAAACAGTCTCCCCCTATGTTGGAAACGGATTAGCCCACACCGTAACCGCCTCAGCACGTAGCGGCTCTTGTTGTCCCTGGATACCTTGCTATTGTACACTTCATCATCATCCTCCTGTTGATTTTTAAGAACATAATTTAGAACTCATACATATGATTCAATTGTATTAGAACTCAAGAATTGACAACATGTATATGTAAGACAATATATCCATGGATATCAAAGATAAAGCATCTCAGCAATAGTTTGATCGGTTCATATATCATTTCATCTCAACACAATGGCAAATAATTGCATCAGAGTGAATGTAGGATAAAGATTGCGGCCTCATAAGTTTCTTCAGGGATGGAGTCAATGAACCAAGTAACAATTGCACAACCTGTAATGTTGTTGTACATCACCCCAGGTTCACTAACTCATCCCTGAAAAAATCTGACACCAATCTCTTTTGGGACAAATTTGAATCATTGGCCACAATAAGAAATTGAAATGTAATCGTACAAAATATTATTCAGGGATATACATAGTCAGGTACAAAAACATGCCTAAATATTGTAATTATAAATAAAAAACCAAAAAATTAATCTTCAGGTGCATGTTAAAAATACTTATGATCAAAACCATTCATATATATATGCATCATACCAATCATTAAAAGATCAGAAACAATTCAAGGATCATATATGTAGTTCCATATGAGAATAAATCTAGGGCCTCATAATTTGTTTCAAAGATGGAGTTGGGGAACCAAAGTACCAATAGCACAACCTATATTGTTTGTGTGCATTGCTGCCTCAGGTTCACCAACCCATCCCTAAAACACGACACCATCATGTATCTCCCCTTAAACTCTTTTGGGGCAAATTTCAATCATCGGCCTCGGTGACAAACTAAAATGTGATTCTTACACACTGAATGCATGGAATAGGTAATTCGAATATCATAGTTCTATGAATGTAGAATAAAGATTAAGGCCTCATAAGTTTCTATAGGGACAACGTAAGTGAACCAAGTAACAATTGCACAGCCTATATTCTTCTTGTACGTCGCCACATGTTCACTAACTCGTCCCTGATAAAATCTGACACCAATGTGTCTGCCTCTCTTTTGGAGCAAATTTGAATCATTGTCCACAATAAGAAATTGAAATGTAATTGTACAAAACATTATTCAGGGATATACATAGTTAGGTACAAAACCAAGCCTAAATATTGTAATTATAAATAAAAAACCATACAATTAATCTTCAGGTACATGTTAAAAATACTTATGATCAAAACCATTCATATACATATGCATCATACCAGTCATTAAAAGATCAGAAACAATTCAAGGATCATATATGTAGTTCCATATGAGAATAAATCAAGGGCCTCATAATTTGTTTCAGAGATGGAGTTGGAAAACCAAAGTACTAACAGCACAACTCATATTGTTTGTGTGCATTGCTGCCTCAGGTTCACCAACCCATCCCTAAAACACGACACCATCATACGTGTCTCCCCTTGAACTCTTTTGGGGCAAATTTCAATCATCGGCCTCGGTGACAAACTAAAATATAATTCTTATACACTATGAATGCATGGAATAGATAATTCGAATATCATAGTTCTATGAATGTAGAATAAAGATTGCGGCCTCATAAGTTTATTCAGGGATGGCGTGAACGAACCAAGTAACAATTGCACAGCTTATCTTGTTCTTGTACATGGTCCCAGGTTCGCTCACTCATCCCTGAAAAAATCTGACACCAATGTGTCTGCCTCTCTTTGGGGCAAATTTGAATCATTGGCCACAATAAGAAATTGAAATGTAATCGTACAAAACATTATTCAGGGATATACATAGTCAGGTACAAAAACAAGCCTAAATATTGTAATTATAAATAAAAAACCAAACAATTAATCTTTAGGTACATGTTAAAAATACTTATGATCAAAACCATTCATATACATATGCATCATACCAATCATTAAAAGATAAGAAACAATTCAAGGATGATATATGTAGTTCCATATGAGAATAAATCTAGGGCCTCATAATTTGTTTCAAAGATGGAGTTGGGGAACCAAAGTACCAATAGCACAACCTATATTGTTTGTGTGCATTGCTGCCTCAGGTTCACCAACCCATCCCTAAAACACGACACCATCATGTATCTCCCCTTGAACTCTTTTGGGGCAAATTTCAATCATCGGCCTCGGTGACAAACTAAAATGTGATTCTTACACACTGAATGCATGGAATAGGTAATTCGAATATCATAGTTCTATGAATGTAGAATAAAGATTAAGGCCTCATAAGTTTCTATAGGGACAACGTAAGTGAACCAAGTAACAATTGCACAGCCTATATTCTTCTTGTACATCGCCACATGTTCACTAACTCGTCCCTGATAAAATCTGACACCAATGTGTCTGCCTCTCTTTTGGAGCAAATTTGAATCATTGTCCACAATAAGAAATTGAAATGTAATTGTACAAAACATTATTCAGGGATATACATAGTTAGGTACAAAACCAAGCCTAAATATTGTAATTATAAATAAAAAACCATACAATTAATCTTCAGGTACATGTTAAAAATACTTATGATCAAAACCATTCATATACATATGCATCATACCAGTCATTAAAAGATCAGAAACAATTCAAGGATCATATATGTAGTTCCATATGAGAATAAATCAAGGGCCTCATAATTTGTTTCAGAGATGGAGTTGGAAAACCAAAGTACTAACAGCACAACTCATATTGTTTGTGTGCATTGCTGCCTCAGGTTCACCAACCCATCCCTAAAACACGACACCATCATACGTGTCTCCCCTTGAACTCTTTTGGGGCAAATTTCAATCATCGGCCTCGGTGACAAACTAAAATATAATTCTTATACACTATGAATGCATGGAATAGATAATTCGAATATCATAGTTCTATGAATGTAGAATAAAGATTGCGGCCTCATAAGTTTATTCAGGGATGGCGTGAACGAACCAAGTAACAATTGCACAGCTTATCTTGTTCTTGTACATGGTCCCAGGTTCGCTCACTCATCCCTGAAAAAATCTGACACCAATGTGTCTGCCTCTCTTTGGGGCAAATTTGAATCATTGGCCACAATAAGAAATTGAAATGTAATCGTACAAAACATTATTCAGGGATATACATATTCAGGTACAAAAACAAGCCTAAATATTGTAATTATAAATAAAAAACCAAACAATTAATCTTTAGGTACATGTTAAAAATACTTATGATCAAAACCATTCATATACATATGCATCATACCAATCATTAAAAGATAAGAAACAATTCAAGGATGATATATGTAGTTCCATATGAGAATAAATTAAGGGCCTCATAATTTGTTTCAAAGATGGAGTTGGAGAACCAAAGTACCAACAACACAACCTATATTATTTGTGTGCATTGTTGCCTCAGGTTCAGCAACCCATCCCTAAAACACGACACCATCATACGTGTCCCCCTTGAACTCTTTTGGGGCAAATATTGCAGCCTCATAAGTTTCTACAGAGATGGCGTAAGCGAACCAAATAAGAATTGCATAGTTTATATTGATCTTGTACATGGCCCCAGGTTTGCTCACTCATCCCTGAAAAAATTTGACACCAATGTGTTTGCCTCTCTTTGGGGCAAATTTGAATCATTAGCCACAATAAGAAATTGAAATGTAATCATACAAAACAATATTCAGGAATATACAAATGCATCATACAACACATTCATACATTAGAAACAATACAAATATTATATATATAGGTTCCATATGAGAGAAAAAATTAGGGCCTCATTTTTTTCAGCGATGGAGTCGGAGAACCAAAATACCAATAGCACAACCTATATTGTTTATGTGCATTGCTGCCTCAGGGCCACTAACCATTCCTAAGAAAACGAGACCATCAGATGCCCTTGCACTATTTTGGGGCAAAATTGAATCATTGGGCTCAGTAAGGAATAGAAATGTAATGTTATAGGCCTGCTGTGTATCGAAATCAACACTCAACTAGCAAACTCAACTAGATGGAAGATGAGCAGATTGGGGTTTTGTGACTAGACGGAATAGGGTTTTGTGACTAGATGGCAGATGCATCAATCAACCGATCGAATCATATACATACTACCCTACTTCAAGAGCAAAAGAATTTGTACACGATTGAGCAAATCCTATGTATGAACAGTGAAAACTGTGGCTGCGACTAGAGAAGCTATCAATGTAGTACCTCGGACTCCTCATCAGGGACCTCCTCCTTGAACTCATCATTCTCCGTGATTGCATCGAAGATTTCTTGTACGGTGATGGGGTCGTTGATGTAGATCACCGGATTGCCTCCGCCTGCCCCCATCCAGATCTGCTGCTGGCACCACGATATTGTCGGCCACCTGCTGCTCGGCAGCGACGGCTACTGGCTGGACGGATGAGCTCGCACCCTCGACGCCGCGGCGACAAGCGGCATTCATGCCCGGAGAAGACGCCTTCGCCTGCTTGGCAACGACCGAGCCATCTGCTGCTGCACCTTCAACTGGCTTCACCTCTGTCTCGTATCCACGCGTACGCTTCATGGCGAACCAAGGGAAGGAGGTAGTGCAAGCGAGGGAGCTTCAGCGTGCGCGCAGGTGTAGATTGGGGTCTTGGGACTAGATAGACTGGGGGGGAAATGACACGAGCTCATGGAAGAAGAAGGTCGAGGGGGTTATAAACACCGGACCGTTCGTAGTCCTCGAGTGGACACATGTGGTGGGCGGGGGGCTACCAAGATCTCCGCCCTTTTTTTTGGTTCCCTTTTTTCGAAACAGCCACGATCTCCACTTTAGAGCTGCATTGAAAACACGCTCATGGTAGACCTTGATTCCACTGCATGCAAGTGGCGCAGAACTAATTTCTAGCAACGTTAGATCTCGTCGAGAGGGGCCCTTGACTCATGGAAGTTACTAGCGGTAGGGCCCAGTTGGAAGTGAGATTGAGAGCACTGCGTAAAAATGGGATATGTCTTATTAAAATCAAGTGGCAATAAATTGCAGTGTCCCGTCGAAAACCGTGCACTCGATGACTCTGTTGCCCTGTGCATGAGTTGTAGTAGCAGTAGTAGGCTTTTCATACTTGATTAAACTTGACATGACCGCTCGATGGCTTTTTCCATAGACGGCATCGTGTTCCTTCCTGTAGAAGTCTCACGGAGGGAGACGTCCGTGCTGTCTCACGCTGTACTGTGAAGGGAACGACGTGTGAAACGATCATCGTTGGATCGCACAGAATCAACGGTTGGTGCGCACGATCCGCGTGACAACTATTACAACCAATCAGGGAGTAGTAGACAGGGTGAGCACAGGTTTGGGCTTCTATGAACAATAGAGAGAGGGGGGCAAAACTAAGTAGTACCACAAAAAACCAAGGGCAAAACTGAGTAGTATAAAAATGGAAAGTGTCTTTACAATGAAATACATCGTGGAATACATCAAATTATGCCAAGATAGATCCACTAGACCCGGTGTCATTGCATGTGTGTTCCTCTAGACAGACCACATAAGGATCCCCCGGTGTCATTGCATGTCTGTTCCTCTAAACAAACCACATAAGGATCCACCAGTGTCATTGGATGTGTGTTCTTCTCATGAACCACACATGGATCCACCGGTGTCATTGCATGTTTTTTCCTCTAAACAAACCACATAAGGATCCACCAGTGTCATTGCATGTTTGTTCTTTTCATGAACCACACCCAGTGTCATTGCATGTGTGTTCTTCTAAACAAACCTCATAAGGATCCACAAGTGTTGGGGGGATACCCCTGGGTAGGGTCACGCCGGGGTATAAAGGCCAAGTTAGTCGGGGTACGGCTAGGTCAAAGTAGGTGCTGGCCGAGTCACCTCAAGGCAGGCCGAATCACGGAGTAACCCGGCCCAGGGGATGTCCACCTAATTGGATCTCAACCGACTTAAGCCGTATGTCGGACAGATGAATCTAAATTGTATGCAGGAACAGGTGTGGCCGGATCAACTAGGTACGATCCGGGTTATGTCAAGATTGTAGGAGAAGGAAGGTATCTCGCTGGTCAAAGGTGACCACTGTACGCAGAGCGTGAGCGAAGCAGACAGAGGCCAGGACCACCGAGGCGTGGCCGACAAAGGTGACGAGGACAATGTCGGATGACGCGGGCGCCGCAGAGGCTTACGTAGCCTCTGCGTGGATGACTCTAGGCTAAAGTGACCCGGTCGGCTTACTATTTTGGGAAGAGGCATATTCCTTGGAATATGTCTCCACGTATGCCCTAATTGGAGACCTAGCCACCCCTATATAAGGAGGGATAGGGCCTCCGTAGAAAGGGTGGGTTTTTCTGGTTGATCCCTAGAGGGTTGTATTTTACTAGTGGTGAGAGTAAGAGAGTTCTTCTTCCTCCTCTCCCCATACAGCTCTAGGAGCACTTCTAATCTGTGGAAGTGAATCAAATACAAAGCTACCGTGTGTGGAATCACCACACTATCCCTCCCTAGATTCCCCTAGTGCATTTAGTTCCCACCTTTAGCCTATCCATGGCATCTGCCGTGACACCACCATGACAGTTGGCGCGCACCATGGGGCTAGCAGCGCTAGTAGGGGTGAAGATCCGGACGGGAAACTCCATCGGCACCGGCAAACGCATCGTCTTCGGGCTCGTTCAGCGCTTTGGAGCGCTAGATTTCGTCAGCGACAACGCTGGTTGCTTCGGCAAGCGCCCTCTTCCGCGCAATGGCCTCTTCATCAAGCTCGGCGCGCACAAGATCTACTTTGTTGTCGATGTGTCGTGCGCTCATCCACGACACGTCGTCGAAGGAGGCGAGCCATCCCTTAGCGCGGCTCACGGGGCACGTATCACTCGCTCCCCGGACCATGCTGAGGTGATGATGACCGTGCCTGGCGCTGGCGCAAGCAAGGATCTGGCACCAGATCTGGAGGTAACGCCTAAGGCACCGAGGAAAAGTAGGGGTCCTCCTCTGGAGAGGCCAGAGAATGTGCTGCAGCAGGCGATGGATAGCCTGGCAAACCCGGTAGTAGCAGCAGTAGATCCGGCTCAAGTACAGGCCGAGCTAGAGGAGACTAGGCAAAAGATACTAGAGGGTGCAAAAAAGATAGCTGCGGCTCAACAGTCATTGAACATGACGCTGCGCGAGTACACCAAGGCAAATAAAGTAGATGCTGTAAAAGTGAAGGGGAGAAATCTCAGGAGTGAAATGAACAGAGAGGGCGATACTAGGATCGAGGAATCAGAAAACTATTTGTCCTTGGGGCTGCCGAAGTATAGTACCCCGGCAAAGAACCTCAGAGCAGCAGATGCAGCTGCATCCGATTTAGAAGGTCTGACGGGTGAAGCTCGCCAAAGACAACAAGATAGGGTCAATGAGTTGGTTCGGATCGCGAACAGGAAAAATGAGGAATTGCTCAGGGCTAACCCGGAGAGAGCTGGGGCCTCCAAGATCGTTCATTCGGCGGTGGGTAACCCTGAGAAATCCGCTGGAGCTGCATCGTCGCCTCATGGTGGTCCTACCAGAGAAGAGGTAGTAACCTCGGCTAGGAGGAATAAGTAGATAGTCCCATATGACCCGGCAAGGGAAGGGAAAGGAAAAGAGGTGCAAAGGAATGAGGATCGACGAAGTATGAGCCGAGGTGAAGCTGGCCGAGGTAACTGCGACCAAGGCAATGCCGGTCAAGGGAACACTATAAACGGCAATGCCGGACAGCATAATTCGGTAGGTGTAGGGCAACCGCCATAGTGGAATATACCACGGCAAGAGCGCAGTGCCGGCCAAGGTATGCAGCAGAGAGCAGCTCCACAGGAGCAAGATAGATACAATGATGGTGATTCGGAAATGGTGAACGCTGGCTATCCCATGCTGGACTATCATGTGATAGGGTCAAGATTGGGAAGCAAGAACCTGATGCCTGATGATGCCAGGTTGAAACTGGATAAGCTGTATAGGTCGGAGCAAATTGAGTGTCAAGGTCCTCCGGGTCCAGCATGCTTTGGACCCCGGATCATGAAGGAACCTCCGGTACCTAATTTCCAGTTACCTAGAGGCACAAATACATATGACGGCAGCACAAAGCTGGAGGATTTGTTGATTAACTATGCAGCTGCTATAAAAATTGCTACAGGCAACTTGAGATGGGCTGTGAGATATGTACCCCAGATGCTGGAGGGGCCAGCGAGGGTATGGCTAAACAATTTGCCACCCAGAAGTATTAACTGTTGGATCGATTTTGAGGAAATGTTTGTTAGCAATTTCTCAAGTACGTATCAGAGGCCCAACAAGCCACAGACCCTAGCAATGTGCAAGCAGAGACCGAATGAGACTGACCGGGAGTTCTTAACCCGTTGGTGCACTGTGCGAAACTCCTATGAGGGCATGATTGAGTCACAGGCCATAGCTTGCTTTGCTCAGGGATGCAGATATGCGAGCATGTTATGGCAAAGGTTGAAGAGGGATATGCCAACTACCTTGGCAGAAACGATCCGAATCGCTGATTCATATGCCTTGGGTGATCCGACTCAGCCTAGGCTCGTGTCAAACGAGTCAAGCGAAGAGTACTGCCAGCGAGATGGAGCCGGATCATCCTGGAGAAATGATTACCGGGATAAAAGAAGAGATGATAGACCGGATTACCGGTACAGTTCGCAACAAGTTGCAGCTGTGAATCAAGATCAGCCTGGAGTAGGAAGCAACCAACATCAGAAAACTGGAGGATAGCAATGGACACCAAGGAATGATGGAAATAAAACTTGGACGCCAGAGCAGAAGAAATAGTGGCAAGAAAAGAAGGACCGTCCGAGGTATACCTATGAGGCAATGCTGGATCAGCCGTGTAAATTCCATACGCCAAATCCGAGTAACCCAGTGGGTCACACAACCCGGCAGTGTGAATGGATGCGAAAGATAGACCAAGGTAGTTCTGGGAATGCTCGGGCACCTCGGAATGATCAACCTCAGCAGGAGTTACCCCGGTAGCAATTGCTCTCCGCAGCGAACACGCAACAGTTAATGTTTCCTCCCCCTCCGCCGACGTATGACAACCACGAGAGAAGGGATGCGGTGCATCAAGTGGAAGACCAGCGTTAACCGGATCAGAGGGACCCCGGAAACGAGGGGAGGAATGAGTACAGAGAGCATCATCAGAGTTACTGTGTGTTCACCACAGAAGAGACAGACATGAAGAGCTTGCAGTGCCGATATATGGAAGTGAATGTGGTAATGCCAGCAATGACGAGGTATATGTCTTGGTCGGACCAGGAAATTACCTGGAGCATCAAAGATCATCCCAAGCTTATGCCAAGTCCTGGTTCATATGCGCTAGTGTTGGATCCGACATTCATTGGGCCCAACATCAATGTGAGGTTCTCAAAGGTGCTAGTTGACAATGGTAGTAGCATTAACATCATGTATGTGGACACGATGCGCAAGTTGGGTATCTCGGAGAATATGGTCCAAGCTACAAGAACAACATTCCATGGCATTGTGCCAGGCATTTCTTGTGAGCCCATAGGCAAGGTCCGGCTTGACGTATTGTTCGGCACAAGAGATAAATGCCGGACTGAGAATTTGGAGTTCGAGGTTGTAAATCTGGAGAGCGCATATCACGCGTTGCTCGGCAGGCCAGCTCTGAACAAGTTCATGGTGAGTTGTCACATCAGTTACTTGAAGATGAAGCTGCCCGGGCAAAATGGCGTGATTACCATCACTGGTGATTTCCGACGTTCCATTGAGTGCGCGTCTGCCGGGTCTAACCTGGCCGAGTCACCAGTGATTGCGCAAGAAAAGAGAAAGATCCAAGAGGTGGCGGCATTGGCTCAGTCCGCTAGCAGTATATGCCGGCACTGAGTAACCCGCATGGTAGTGTCTCATTCCAAGCGACAAAGGATACCAAGAAAGTGCCCGTTGATGATATGTTCCCAGAGCGCACCGTAACAATTGGTGACGGGTTAAATGACAATTAGGAAAGCGAGCTCGTCAACTTCCTCCGTGAGAATCGGGATATTTTTGCTTGGTCCACACATGACTTGCAAGGTGTTCCGAGGGAGTTGGCCGAGCACTCTTTGAATGTGAGACCCGGAGCAAAGCCGGTGAAGCAACCTCTCCGCCGCTTCGCCGAAGACAGGAGAAAGGTCATAGGAGATGAAATAGCTCGGTTGTTGGCTGCTGGATTTATCATGGAAGTGCTTTACCCGAATTGGCTGTCTAATCCGGTGCTGGTGGAGAAGAAGAAGGACGATCCGAATGTGGCAATGGTTTGGCACATGTGTATCGATTACACGAACCTGAATAAGGCGTGTCCAAAAGATCCATTCCCACTTCCAAGGATAGACCAGGTCATAGATTCTACTGCTGGGTGTGAGTTTTTGTCGTTCATTGATGCGTACTCTGGTTTCCACCAGATACCCCTGAACCCAAGTGATCAAATAAATACTGCGTTTATCACCCCGTATGGGTCTTATTGCTATCGCACCATGCCATTTGGCTTACGTAATGCAGGGGCAACGTACCAGAGATGTTGACCAAATTGGTCAAAATGTGCAAGTGTACATAGATGATGTTGTTATCAATACCAAGGAAAGCAAAACGCTCTTTGATGATATCAGGCAGACATTCGCTAACCTAAGGAGGTTCCGAATGAAGCTTAACTCGGAGAAATGCACCTTCGGTGTCCCGGCTGGAAAATTACTCGGATTTCTTGTCTCCATCCGAGGTGTCGAAGTTAATCCAACTAAAATCCGGGCCATAGAGCGAATGGAACTGCCGAAGTGTCTTAACGATGTCCAGAAGTTCACTGGTTGCCTGGCATCCTTAAGTCGGTTTGTATGTCGGTTGGGAGAAAAGGCACTGCCTCTCTATCAACTCATGAAAAAGTCAGACAAGTTCATTTGGACGCCGCAGGACAATGAAGCCTTTATCCAATTAAAGAAAATGTTAGCCATTGCATCAGCGTTAGCCTCTCCACTATGAAAGGAGCCAATGTTTCTCTATATAGTCGCAACCAACCAAGTTGTAAGTGCAGTGATTGTTGTAGAGAGCGACAAAGAGGGTAAGTCAGTGCAAAGGCCAGTGTATTACCTGAGCGAGGTATTGTCAGCCTCAAAGCAAAATTATCCGCACTATCAGAAAGTGGCGTATGGTGTGTACATGTCGGCAAAGAAGCTAAAGCACTATTTTGAGGAGCACCCCATCAAAGTAATATGTGAGGCTCCCATATCCGAGAAAATGAGTAACAAGGATGCAAGTGGCAGGATTGCAAAATGGGCAATTGAGCTAGCTCCTTATGCGCCACAATATGACAGAAGAGAAGCAATTAAATCTCAGGCTATGGCGGACTTTTTTGTGGATTGGGTCGGGGTGAAATATGAGCCACCATTGCCAGATCCAAACTACTGGAGAATGCACTTTGACGGGTCAAAAACAAAAACCAGATTAGGCGCCGAAGTTGTGCTTACCTCGCCCAAGAAGGACGAGCTGAAATACGTTCTACAGATGCACTTCGCAGCGTCGAAAAATGTCGCTGAATATGAGGCACTTGTGCATGGGCTCAAGGTGGCAAAAGAAATTGGGATACATCAGATCTAATGCTTTGGCGACTCGGATTTGGTAGTTCAGCAAGTTTCAGGACTCTGGGACGCTCTTGATTGAAACATGGCACTGTACAGATTTCATGTGCAGAAGATATCTGGTTACTTTGAGGGATGCGAATGTCACCATGTACCCCGGGTGGAAAATGAGGCCGCCGACGTATTGTCGAAGCTTGGATCAACCCGACAAGCAATTCCACCGGGTGTCGCATTAGTGAACCTCATAAAACCATCTATCAGGCCGTCCTCAGAAACCGACTCAATCTATGTCCCGGAAGATCCGGTGTCCGGAGCTGTACCCATGGACATTGATGAGGGGAGTGCAACGCGAAACCCGGGGACTGCCTCGGCAAACCCGAGGACTGCCTTGGAAAACCCGGGGACTGCGCAGCGTGATCCGGTTGAAGTTACGCCGGTGGATCAGATGGAAATTGATGAGGATGTGTTCCTAGTGCGAGCTGTACCAGCTTGGGCACTGCCCATATTTCAATTCCTAAAAGATGGAACTTTACCCACTGAGGAGGTACTTTCCAGGAAAACTCAGACGATAGCAAAAGCATACACGATCATCAATTCTGAGCTATACAAAAGGAGTGTGACTAACGTCCTCCAGTGATGTGTTGACCCAGAGGAAGGACTTGACATCCTCCGAGATATACATCAAGGGGAATCTGGGCATCATCCCTCATCCAGAGCCTTGGTAGCAAACGCTTTCCGTCATGGGTTCTACTGGCCAAGTGCCTTGGAACAAGCAAAAGATCTGGTGAGAAAATGCAATGGCTGTCAAACATATGCTACCAAGACACATATGCCAATGTCTGAGCTAAAGACCATACCAATTATATGGCCATTTGCCGTATGGTGCTTGGATATGGTTGGCCCATTTATACCAGCAAGAGGGATGATGACCCACATCTTGGTCATGGTTGACAAATTTATGAAATGGATTGAAGTGAAGCCAATAAGAAAATGTGATGGAGCTACGACCATGACATTCCTCAAAGATAACATTTTGAGATACGGTTATCCTCACAGTATTATAATAGACAATGACACAAATTTTGCTGAAGCAGCATTTGCACGTTTCTGCCGAGATAAGAAGATCCGGCTGGACGTTGCCTCGGTAGCCCACCCCGCGTCGAACGGACAAGTGGACAGATCCAACGGATTAGTATTGTCCGGGATAAAACCCCAGCTCATTGAGACGCTGCAAAGATTAGCGGGGTGCTGGATAGAAGAACTACCAGCGATACTGTGGAGTTTAAGAACAACTCCGAATCGATCAACAGGCTATACGCCATTTTTTCTGGTATATGGGGCAGAAGCTGTATTACCAGCTGACATAGATCATGACTCGCCTAGAGTCACCCAATACACAGAAGCCAAAGTGCAAGAAGCCTGGCAAAATGATGTTGATCTGCTGGAAGAAGCGAGAGAATTGGCATTGTCTAGGTCCGCCATATATCAGCAAAATCTCCGACGCTATCATAGCCGGAAAGTAAGCCCCCGAGTTTTCTGGGAAGGGGATCTGGTACTCCGGTTGGTACAACGTACTGCTGGCATGCATAAATTATCCCCCCCATGGGAAGGGCCATTCATTGTGAGCAAAGCATTGCGCAATGACTCGTATTATCTCATAGATGCAAAACCACAGGAGAAGAACAAGGCGAACAGGTCCGGCGAGGAATCTAAGTGTCCATGGCATTTTCATCGTCCGCAGCATCTAGGAAGCTTGGTCCCTTGTTCCACTGATGAATGGGGGCGTATTTGATGAAGCTATGAGCGCAAGCCTTGCGCCGAGCACCCAATCCGGGTTAGTGGAGCACCTTGATCCGGTGCGCATGCGCACAAGGAGATTGAGGTCAATTTTCTCATACCACGTAAGCACGTAGTGGAGAACGATCTCAGCTCCGGTGCGTCCAGCAGATTCCCTCCAAAGGGCGAGCTAGGTCTCGCACTCCATTAACTTGTTGACAAGAGTTGCGGTCCCCTCCGAAGTATCTTCATCAGGCCAAAAGGCGTTGAAGATCCGGATTGCCACATCAAGGATATCTTTGCCATAGTTCTTCACAATTTCCACGCGAGAAGACAGACTGACTAGCAGGTCCTCCATATCATAGGGAATTTCACCAGCGTCAGGACCTATAAGGGTACCCCTCTCCTGGCGGAACTTGGCAACATCAGTGGTTGCAATGGCGTTGCCCTCTGGAAATTTGCCTGAAAACAAAACAAGTGAAGCAAGTAAGTAAAAGACACCTTAAGCAACCCGGAGAAGTTAATGCCAGATGAAGGAAAAGAACTTACGTGAAATATATCTATGGATCCGGGTAAACTCTTTGGTATAGTCATCACGCCTTTTTCGAAGTTGCACAACTTCAGCATTCGCCGACTCAAGCTTGACGTCGGCCTCTTAGAGAAGTTCTTGGTCCTTGGCGATCTGGAGGTTGAGGCGCTCTCTTTCTTCAGTAAAGTCCTGGCCTGCCTTCTCTAGTTCGGATTTGTGCTGCGCCTTGAGCTTTTTCATATCTGCCTTAAGCTGAGCAATCTCTTCATCTTTGGTCCAAAGGAGGGCAAGCTCGTCATCCTTCTTCTTGAGTTCAGCTTGGTGCTGCCCTGCTTGTTCGAGAAAATGCAGCATCATATCAGGCACGGGCACACTATCTTCAAGAGAGGCTGAAATAGTTTGTTGACCCGGCAAAGCCGAGGTATGAATATTTGCCGAGCCAGGGAGAAAAGGAGATAGAGAGCATAGCAGTGTTGAGCAAGAATAACTTACCCTTTATCTGGTCCAAGCTTCTCCTCATGAGGACATTCTCAGCCTCCACCCCAGCTGCGAAATCCGAATGAGGGGTTAGCTCGGCGGAAAAAGATGAAGAGAAATGGAAAAATGCAAAGGAGGAAACTTACCCCTTTTGTCGTGCTCGGCGAGAAGTGTAGTATGTTTCGCACGCAGCATCTTATGAGTTTCCAAGAGACGCTGAAACTCAGCGCTCCAGCGATTGGTGGTCACCTGAAAAAAGTACAAAAATATAGCTTAGTCTTGTGCGTATTTGAGGTGTACAAAATCCGGGCCAAGTGGAACTTAACCCGACTCTAGGTGTGTGCATATTCGGAGTGTACAAAATTCGGGCCAAGTGGAACTTAACCCGGCTCTAGGTGTGTGCATATTCGAAGTGTACAAAATCCGGGCTAAGTGGAACTTAACCCGGCTCTAGGTGTGTGCATATTCGAAGTGTACAAAATCCGAGACAAGTGGAACTTAACCCGGCTCTAGGTGTGTGCATATTCGAAGTGTACAAAATCCGGACCAAGTGGAACTTAACGCGGCTCTAGGTGTGTGCATATTCGAAGTGTACAAAATCCGGGCCAAGTGGAACTTAACCCGGCTCTAGGTGTGTGCATATTGGAAGTTATTAAGGAGCTACATTAATTCTCTAAGGATCATCCGGCTGACTAACGAGTTACTTCCCCGGAGGCTCGGGCACTAATGGTTATATCACTAATATCTTCTGCATGCTAAGGAAAAGGCAAAGTAACGCACCTTCATCATCCGACCTGCAAGGTTGATTGCCTTGGCAGCGGTATTCATCTGAGCAGCAAATTTGGCGGGACCGAACTTCTCCAGGAGATCGTCATTGTGGACGAACTCCACCTTGTTCTAGTTGTTCACAAACTCGATCAAGGTCGGAGGGTATCGTTCGCCGCTGAGCATGTGGGGTGCAACTAGACCCTTAGCGTGAGCATCCCTCCTCCCAACCTGAGCAATGGTGGGGCTGGTGTGCAAAACAAGTTGCACATCAGCTGGCTCGGCAGGGGCGTCCTTCGTCGGTGGAGTCTTTTTTGAAAGCATGGACGCGAGTGTACACTGTCCAGCCTCGATTGACGCTGCCCTGGTGGCATCAGGAGCCTTTTTGCCCTTAGGCTGCGGCTGAGAAGTGGAAGTTGTTGTAGGAGATTTACCCTTGGGAGCTGCCTTGGTGCTTTCTCGCCGAGCCTTGGAAGACTCGGATGAGGCGGAGGGGCTTGGTGCTGTTGTTGGTGCTTGTGTTGTTACTGCTGGTACTAGAGCTGATGCTGGTACAGATTTCCGTTTCAGCCGAGGTGCTGAAGGAACCTCGGTGGTGGCTGGTTGTGGCTGCGCCGAAGAAGGAGCAGCTGTAGCCTCGGCAGAACCGCTTCCCCTATTTCGAGGTTGCCCTCCTCTTGACGAGGTGGGCTAGAACCCGGAGCAGCCGCTGAGCCCTCCTGAATGGGGCTCAACGGGCGTGAATCGTTGCCACGAGGGGGAGAAGGGCTATGTCGGAGCGGTGAAGCAATGCCGGACCCACTCTAGGGGACCTCCACCGCGGCCCTGCCGAATCAAGTCATGAATGATGAGAAACTATAACAAAGGAAGAACAAATAAATAGCAAAGGGAGAAGAGGCTTACTCATCCGAGGTCAGGGGCTCTTTGGGCTTCCGAGCCCTCCAGGCTGTGGCTTCACTATAGTGGAATGGATAATAAAAAGTGCCAACAACTGGTGGAACTGGGGTGTATCGTGTCATGTTATACATGCCTAGTAAGTATCACAACTCCAATGGAATGAAATAAAAGTGTCGACAACTGCTGGGTTTGGGATGTCACATGCTAATTGTATCTGACTAGTAAGTACTGCAACTACAACTGAATGGTTAACTAAAACTTCCCACTAGTTATGCTATCAGGAGGACTCATGCTATCTATATCTGACTAGTAAGTGCTGCAACTATAATGAAATGAATAAAATTGCCAACTGTGTGAGTTCCTCGGTTTGACTTCCTCGTTTGGTCTGGAGGGGGAATACCAGGATGGGTATGATTGGTGTTAGTATCAGGTTGGTCACGAATAGGTCTCTCTTATACCTCCCTAATAGCCGACAGTTAATCGGGTCTCTATAGGTTGTTTAGTGCATGCTGCGCTGCCGCTTCAGTCCACCATACCTATGTAGGCGAGAGCCGCCGAATTCTAGCCTCGCCGTGTACTGGCCTCAGTACTGACGCTCCTCTTTTTCCTTTGCCCTTTGTTGGCACCCCTTTTGTTTTAGCGGGTTTGAGATCGGCGTCGTTAGCAGGGTTACCCTTCCGGCTTGGCCTGGGCAGGGTTATGGACACCATTGGTTATTCTTCAGGGCTCTTAGCCCCATTTGCATCTTGTCCATACTCAGACGCTGTAGCGATTTCAAGGTGATTTGGATCTTTGTACTGTATATCGGTATTCTTGACTCATGGAGTCGTGTTGTATATATATCTGTCCTGTGGTTCCCATCGAGGACTATTGTGTAATGGTATTACTTCGTTTTCCACCCGCACGAAAGTGCCTGGTGGGCGTCCTTGAATCGTTTATGCGGGTTTCGCGGAAAAGGGCTAAAACTTGCATAGGGCCGATTCGAGGGTGTTACACCCAGTGTCATTGCATGTGTGTTCTTCTATACGAACCACATAAGGATCCACCAGTGTCATTGCATGTCTGTTCTTTTCATGTACCGCACCCGGTGTCATTGCATGTGTGTTCCTCTAGAAAGACCACATAAGGATCAACCGGTGTCATTGCATGTCTATTCCTCTAAACAAACCACATAAGGATACACAAGTGTCATTGGATGTGTGTTCTTCTCATGAACCACACATGGATCCACCGGTGTCATTACATGCTTGTTCCTCTAAACAAACAACATAAGGATCCACTAGTGTCATTGCAAGTCTGTTCTTTTCACGAACCACACCTAGTGTCATTGCATATGTCTTCTTCTAAACAAACCACATAAGGATCAACCAATGTCATTGCATGTCTGTTCCTTTCATGAACCACACAAGGATCTAACAGTGTCATTGGATGTGTGTTCTTCTCGTGAACCACATAAGGATCTACAAGTTTCATTGGATGTGTGTTCTTCTCATGAACCACACGTGGATCCACCGGTGTCATTGCATGTCTGTTTCTCTAAACAAACCACATAAGGATCCACCAGTGTCATTGCATGTCTGTTCTTTTCATGAACCACACCCAGTGTCATTGCATGTGTGTTCTTCTAAATGAACCACATAAGGATCCACTAGTGTCATTCCATGTCTGTTCTTTTCATGAACCGCACCCGGTGTCATTGCATGTGTGTTCCTCTAGAAAGACCACATAAGGATCCACCAGTGTCATTCCATGTCTGTTCCTCTAAACAAACCACACAAGGATCCACCAGTGTCATTGGATGTGTGTTCTTCTCATGAACCACACATGGATCCACCGGTGTCATTGCATGTTTGTTCCTCTAAACAAACCACATAAGGATCCACCAGTGTCATTGCATGTCTAATCTTTTCATGAACCACACCCAGTGTCATTGCTTGTTTGTTCTTCTAAAAAAACCACATAAGGATCCACCAGTGTGATTGCATGTATATTCTTTTCATGAACCACACAAGGATCTACCAGTGTCACTGCATGTTAGTTCTTCTCATGAACCACATAAGGATCTACTAGTGTCATTGGACGTGTGTTCTTCTCATAAACCACACGTGGATCCACCGGTGTCATTGCATGTTTGTTCCTCTAAACAAACCACATAAGGATCCACCAGTGTCATTGCATGTCTGTTATTTTCATGAACCATACCTATTGTCATTGCATGTGTGTTCTTCTATACAAACCACATAACGATCCACCAGTGTCATTGCATGTCTGTTCTTTTCATGAACCACATAAGGATCCACTAGAGTCATTGGATGTGTGTTCTTCTCATGAACCACACATGGATCCACCGGTGTCACTGCATGTTTGTTCTTTTCATGAACCACACCCAGTGTCGTTGCATGTCTTTTCTTTTCATGAACCACACCCAGTGTCACTGCATGTCAGTTCTTTTCATGGACCACATAAGGATCTACCAGTGTCATTGGATGTGTGTTCTTCTCATGAACCACACGTGGATCCACCGGTGTCATTGCATGTCAGTTCCTCTAGACAAACCACATAAGGATCCACCAGTGTCATTGCGTGTCTGTTCTTTTGATGAACCACACGTGGTGTCATGCATTTGTGTTCTTCTAAACAAACCACATAAGGATCCACCAGTGTCATTGCTTGTCTCTTCTTTTCATGAACCACACCCAGTGTAATTCCATGTGTGTTCTTCTAAACAAACCACATAAGTCCTTGCATGTCTGTTCTTTTCATGAACCACACTCGGTGTCATTGCATGTGTGTTCCTCTAGAAATACCACATAAGGATCCACCGGTGTCATTGCATGTCTGTTCCTCTAAACAATCCACATAATGATCCACTTGTGTCATTGGATGTGTGTTCTTCTCATGAACCATACATGGATCCACCGGTGTCATTGCATTTTTGTTCCTCTAAACAAACCACATAAGGATCCACCAGTGTTATTGCATGTCTGCTCTTTTCATGAACCACACCCAGTGTCATTGCATGTGTGTTCTTCTAAACAAACCCCATAAGGATCCATCAGTGTCATT
>OU342746.1:29458949-29547040 GCA_910589775.1 Avena eriantha | reverse complement strand
GTTCTTCTCATGAACCACACGTGGATCCACCAGTGTCATTGCATATCTGTTTCTCTAAACAAACCACATAAGGATCCACCAGTGTCATTGCATGTCTGTTCTTTTCATGAACCACACCCAGTGTCATTGCATGTGTGTTCTTCTAAATGAACCACATAAGGATCCACTAGTGTCATTGCATGTCTGTTCGTTTCATGAACCGCACCCGGTGTCATTGCATGTGTGTTCCTCTAGAAGACCACATAAGGATCCACCAGTGTCATTCCATGTCTGTTCCTCTAAACAAACCACATAAGGATCCACCAGTGTCTTTGGATGTGTGTTCTTCTCATGAACCACACATGGATCCACCGGTGTCATTGCATGTTTGTTCCTCTAAACAAACCACATAAGGATCCACCAGTGTCATTGCATGTCTGTTCTTTTCATGAACCACACCCCGTGTCATTGCATGTATGTTCTTTTTATGAACCACATAAGGATCCTCCAGTGTCATTGCATGTCTATTCTTTTCATGAACCACATAAGGATCCACCAGTGTCATTGCATGTATGTTCTATTCATGAACCACACAAGGATCTACCAGTGTCACTGCATGTTAGTTCTTCTCATGAACCACATAAGGATCTACCAGTGTCATTGGATGTGTGTTCTTCTCATAAACCACACGTGGATCCACCGGTGTCATTGCATGTTTGTTCCTCTAAACAAACCACATAAGGATCCACCAGTGTCATTGCATGTCTGTTATTTTCATGAACCACACCTATTGTCATTGCATGTGTGTTCTTCTATACAAACCACATAAGGATCCACCAGTGTCATTGCATGTCTGTTCTTTTCATGAACCACATAAGGATCCACTAGAGTCATTGGATGTGTGTTCTTCTCATGAACCACACATGGATCCACCGGTGTCATTGCATGTTTGTTCTTTTCATGAACCACACCCAGTGTCGTTGCATGTCTGTTCTTTTCATGAACCACACCCAGTGTCACTGCATGTCAGTTCTTTTCATGGACCACATAAGGATCTACCAGTTTCATTGGATGTGTGTTCTTCTCATGAACCACACGTGGATCCACCGGTGTCATTGCATGTCAGTTCCTCTAAACAAACCACATAAGGATCCACCAGTGTCATTGCGTGTTTGTTCTTTTGATGAACCACACGTGGTGTCATTGCATGTGTGTTCTTCTAAACAAACTACATAAGGATCCACCAGTGTCATTGCTTGTCTCTTCTTTTCATGAACCACACCCAGTGTAATTTCATGTGTGTTCTTCTAAACAAACCACATAAGTCCTTGCATGTCTGTTCTTTTCATGAACCACACTCGGTGTCATTGCATGTGTGTTCCTCTAGAAATACCACATAAGGATCCACCGGTGTCATTGCATGTCTGTTCCTCTAAACAAACCACATAAGGATACACCAGTGTCATTGGATGTGTGTTCTTCTCATGAACCATAGATGGATCCACCGATGTCATTGCATTTTTGTTCCTCTAAACAAACCATATAAGGATCCACCAGTGTTATTGCATGTCTGCTCTTTTCATGAACCACACCCAGTGTCATTGCATGTGTGTTCTTCTAAACAAACCCCATAAGGATCCATCAGTGTCATTGCATGTTTGTTCTTTTCATGAACCACACAAGGATCTACCAGTGTCACTGCATGTCAGTTCTTCTCATGAACCACAAAAGGATCTACCAGTGTCCTTGGATGTGTGTTCTTATCATGAACCATATGTGGATCCACCGGTGTCATTGCATGTCTGTTCCCCTAAACAAACCACATAAGGATCCACCAGTTTCATTGCATGTCTTTTCTTTTCATGTACCACACCTAGTGTCATTGCATGTGTGTTCTTCTAAACAAACCACATAAGGATCCACCAGTGTCATTGCATGTATGTTCTTTTATGAACCACATAAGGATCCTCCAGTGTCATTGCATGTCTATTCTTTTCATGAACCACATAAGGATCCACCAGTGTCATTGCATGTCTGTTCTTTTCATGAACCACACATAGTGCCACTGCATGTCTGTTCTTTTCATGAACCACACCTAGTGTCACTGCATGTCAGTTCTTTTCATGAACCACATAAGGATCTACCAGTGTCATTGGATGTGTGTTCTTATCATGAACCACACGTGGATCCACCGGTGTCATTGCATGTTAGTTCCTCTAAACAAACCACATATGGATCCACCAGTGTCATTGCGTGTCTATTCTTTTCATGAACCACCCAGTGTCATTGCATGTGTGTTCTTCTAAACAAACCACATAGGGATCCACCAGTGTCATTGCATGTCTGTTCTTTTCATGAACCACACCCAGTGTCATTGCATGTGTGTTCTTCTAAACAAAACACATAAGTCATTGCATGTCTGTTCTTTTCATGAACCGCACCTGGTGTCATTGCATGTGTGTTCCTCTAGACAGACCACATAAGGATCCACCAATGTCATTGCATGTCTGTTCTGCTAAACAATCCACATAAGGATCCACCAGTGTCATTGGATGTGTGTTCTTCTCATGAACCACACATGGATCCACCGGTGTCATTGCATGTTTGTTCCTCTAAACAAACCACATAAGGATCCACCAGTGTCATTGGATGTGTGTTATTTTCATGAACCACACCTAGTGTCATTACATGTGTGTTCTTCTAAACAAACCACATAAGCATCCACCAGTGTCATTGCATGTCTGTTCTTTTCATGAACCACACAAGGATCTACCAGTGTCATTGGATGTGTGTTCTTCTCATGAACCACATAAGGATCTACTAGTGTCATTGGGTGTGTGTTCTTCTCATGAACCACACGTGGATCCACCGGTGTCATTGCATTTCTGTTCCTCTAAACAAACCACATAATGATCCACCAGTGTCATTGCATGTCTGTTCTTTTCATCAACCACACCCAGTGTCATTGCATGTGTGTTCTTCTAAACGAACCACATAAGGATCCACCAGTGTCATTGCATGTCTGTTCTAGTCATGAACGACACCCGGTGTCATTGCATGTGTGTTCCTCTAGAAAGACCACATAAGGATCCACCGGTGTCATTGTATGTATGTTCCTCCAAACAAACCACATAAGGATCCACCAGTGTCATTGGATGTGTGTTCTTCTCATGAACCACACATGGATCCACCGGTGTCATTGCATGTTTATTCCTCTAAACAAACCACATAAGGATCCACCAGTGTCATAGCATGTCTGTTCTTTTCATGAACCACACCCAGTGTCATTGCATCTGTGTTCTTCTAAACAAACCACATAAGGATCCACCAGTGTCATTGCATGTCTGTACTTTTCATGAACCACACAAGGATCTACCAGTGTCACTACATGTTAGTTCTTCTCATGAACCACATAAGGATCTACCAGTGTCATTGGAATTTTTTTTCTCATGAACCACATGTAGATCCACCGGTGTCATTGCATGTTTGTTCCTGTAAACAAACCACATAAGGATCCACCAGTGTCATTGCATGTCTGTTATTTTCATGAACCACACCCAGTGTCATAGTATGTGTGTTCTTATAAACAAACCACATAAGGATTCACCAGTGTCATTGCATCTCTGGTTTTTTCATGAAACACATAAGGATCCACTAGAGTCATTGGATGTGTGTTCTTCTCATGAACCAGACATGGATCCACCGGTGTCATTGCACGTTTGTTCTTTTCATGAACCACACCTAGTGTCGTTGCATGTCTATTCTTTTCATGAACCACACCCAGTGTCACTGCATGTCAGTTCTTTTCATGAACCACATAAGGATCTACCAGTGTCATTGGATGTGTGTTCTTCTCATGAACCACACGTGGATCCACCGGTGTCATTGCATGTTTCTTCCTCTAAACAAACCACATAAGGATCCACTAGTGGCATTGCCTGTCTGTTCTTTTCATTAACCACACCCAGTGTTATTGCATGTGTGTTCTTCTAAACAAACCACATAAGTCATTGCATGTCTGTTCTTTTCATGAACCGCACCTGGTGTCATTGGATGTCTGTTCTTTTCATGAACCGCACCTGGTGTCATTGCATGTGTGTTCCTCTAGACAGACCACATAAGGATCCACCGGTGTCATTGCATGTCTGTTCCTCTAAACAAACCACCTAAGGATCTACTAGTGTCATTGGATGTGTGTTTTTCTCATGAACCACACATGGATCCACCGGTGTCATTGCATGTTTGTTCCTCTAAACAAACCACATAAGGATCCACCAGTGTCATTGCATGTCTATTATTTTCATGAACCACACCCAGTGTCTTTGCATCTCTGTTCTTCTTAACAAACCACATAAGGATCCACCAGTGTCATTGCATGTCGGTTCTTTTCATGAACAACACCCGGTGTCATTGCATGTCTATTCTTTTCATGAACCATAGCTAGAGTCATTGCATGTCTGTTACTTTCATAAACCACACATGGATCCACCAGTGTCATTGCATGTTTGTTCTTATCATGAACCAGAACTAGTGTCATTGCATGTCAGTTCTTTTCATGAACCACACCTAGTGTCATTGCATGTCAGTTCTTTTCATGGACCACATAAGGATCCACCAGTGTCATTGCATGTCTGTTCTTCTCACAAACCACATAAGGATCCACCAGTGTCATTGCATGTCTATTCTTTTCATGAACCACACCCAGTGTCATTGCATGTGTGTTCTCCTGACAAACCACATATGGATCCACCAGTGTCATTGCATGTATGTTCTTTTCATGAATCACAACTAGAGTCATTTCATGTCTGTTACTTCCATAAACCACATATGAATCCACCTAGTGTGATTGCATGTCTATTCTTTTCACAAAGCACACATGGATACACTAGTGTCATTGCATGGGTAGCCATTAGACCGATACTTCTAGAAGGCACGCCCTAACACATTTGTTCTGCTTGACGATTGTTACATACCGTTCAATTGGGGCGCTTGGACGATTGGGATGGTCTTCGTGAGAGCGATTCGCGAGTAGGCTGTTCTGCGGCATGATTGACCATGCTTTCTCTAGACAAACTGGCAACATTGGGCGCTCCCCTATTGCGAGTGTCACGTCTCACGAGTTCAGTGGGCCACATCCTAGTGTTACGTCCCCATTACTTCTCTTCCTCCCCGTACTTCTCTTCCTTACCCTTGAAGCCACTTTCCCCACTTCACTCCCATGCTTCTGTAGCCGCAAGTCGACGGCGCATCCTTCCCATTCCCCTCTTCGGTAGCCACCCCCTCCCCTCTCGCCATGGGTTCAAGGGGAGATGGTGAGGAAACGCGTCGTGACGACATGGACGGTGATTTTGATGTGAGTCGTCTCATCTCTATTTCTATCATTTGTGGCCAGTTATCTATTTTTGAGCTAGATCTAATCTGTTTACTCATGCGCGTATGATGTGTTAGGCCAACCAGACGATGTATGACTCCGACTATCATGGTTTAGAGGATGAAGACAGTACTCTAGTATGTAAACATGGATATGTGCCCGCTAAATTTGTAGCGTTCGAAGGACGAAACGCAGGCAGGAGGTTTCTATGGTGTCAAGGACATCGTGCAATGATGCAAGGCGGAAGTTGCGGTGTTGTCAAATGGGTAGATCCAGAGTGGCCCGAATTGATGTAGAAAACGCTGGAAAAACTATGGGAAATGGCTGTCGAGTTGAAAGAATCCGTATTCAGCTCACTTCTTGATAGTGTTGAGACGAAGCTATGGGAACCAGTTGACACGATCAAGCATAAGCGAGATCTCAGGTGGGTGCAAGACAAGGTTATCAAAGTCGAGAAGGAGAGGGACGCGGCGTTGGACCTGAAGGCTAAAGCAGAGCAAGAACTGACTCAAGCAAGGAATGATCTCCACCAGGCCAAAGTCCTGCAGTACACAACTACGAGTATTGACAAGTGCATGTGGAAAAATGCAGAGGAACAATTGAAGCTGTGCAAGGAAGGTGCTAAAAGGAAGGAGCAGAAAATTCGATCCTTGCTCTCGCAGGAAGATGCCATCAGACCAAAATTAGGAAGATCAAGGAGATGTGTGATAACTAGTTCTATTTAGCTTAAGCTCCATGGCCTTTTAAATTGTAATATTTGTACTTGTTGACCTAGCAGTCTGAACTATTGGTCCTTGATTCCATGGAGGAAAAAATTGCTCTGAACGTGCATTACTTCTTTTGTCTGAGCCCGCATTACTTTTTTTGTCTGACCATCGCTTCATCGTCCCCGTGTACAAATAGGAGGTGCCACAGCGCGTCGCTTCGTCGTCCATCCCCTCATCTTCTCCAATCTCCACCGCGCTGCCATGGAGATGCCCGATCTGAACTTGTACGTGGCGGTGATGTTCGTAAACTTCGACATCCTTGTGCCGCCAGCCGCGAAGGTGCCCCGTGGATGGCGCATCAGCACTACGGGGGTGCCGGTGGCTCCGCTACCTGGCCTACCCGAGATGGAGAGAGAAATCGTCGTGCGCCGCCGCCAGATGCCCGCGTGGAAGAGGGCGCTGCCCCGGTACACGGTGGCCAGCCCGTACGGGCCGGCGCTGTTCAAGAAGGAGCGGAAGACCAAGATTGGCAACCGCATCGTTGACGGGCGCGTGGTGCACCAGGATCTCCGCAACCGAGATGGGCGGGAGAGGTCCTGGTCCGTCGCTGGATGGACCAAGTACACCGTCATCACCGCCGCTCGATGCAAAGAGGTGCTCCGTCTCGCGAACAATGCGGACATCATGGAGGTTTCGTCCGACAGCGACGAGGAAGCCGGCGGCTCGGAGGAAAGTGGCAGCGGAAGTGAAATTGTTGACTAGTGGTTGAATTAATGTAGGATGTGAAATTGCACCTTTGTTTAGAAGAATTTGTGGATGAAGTAATGAAATGCCTCGATTTAGATCTCTGCCTCGATTAATTTGTGGAAGAATTTGTGATTTAGATCAATTTCTGCCTCGATTTAGATCTCTGTCCTGGATTGGGAACGTGACCGTGGACCAAAGACACCTTTTCTACTAGTGTATTCTGACATTGGTGGATTGTTCAAACGTAATCTACGTGGATTGTGCCGCATGAAAATGGCACAAGCACAATTTATAAAGTGGAAGCACGTACACCCGGTTACTGGAGATCCGGGAGCTTCGCCAGATGCAGGGGATGCAGGAGTAGAGAGGTGGTGAGATAGACAGGCTCAAGATTAGGCCAGAAAGTGGTACCCATTTCCTCCTCATCTGGGCATTATCGGTGAGAACATTGCTGTTTATGTTGCCACGTCGTTGTGCAGCATCTAAAATAAGTTGCTGCTTCGTGGAGTGTGGCAGCTTAAATAATTTATTTCTGTTCCACTTACATTCCGTCGTATTTGGAGACCTCCTGCCCCTCAGCAATCGTGGAACTGTTGGATCCTTGTTTTCAGATAGCAGTGGCACAATCACAATTTCGGATTCAACTACTGACTCGGGCGTTTCCAAACCCTAAGTCGCGGTACATTTTACTCAGAGAACGTGGGTAGATTGTTTGGCCCAACAACGTGCCACACACAGAGCGACCAGAATTTAATAGAATTACATATATAGGTTCAAGTTCAACACATTACTATGCATCTTCATTGCCAGCAGCCTTCTTCCGCTGCTTGGGTGCCAAGCCTTCACGTCCAATGGCTTCTTCATTTCCTGTCTTCTTCCTCTTCCTCGGTGCCAACTTTTTAGCTTCACATACTCTGCATCGCCGGGAGAATGGGCACCAGAATCGTGTCCAACATCATCTTTCCACTCGTTTTTAATTTCTTCGGGCAAAAAAACGACATCTTTCCACTCGTTTTTAATTTCTTCGGGCAGCAAAATGACTGAACTAGCAGTCATGTTTCTAACCTTGCGGCGCTTCCTGTCAAAGAAACAAGACTGTTGCATAACTTCCCAATATCTACAGAGTAAATAAAACAAAAATTACAATTCAGCACAAACATGCGAACCCCAAGAGACCTTTGCTTACCAGGAGCTAATTGGGTTCGAGCAACCACCCTGTCCAAGAATAGAAGGGTGACTCCCAGTTGCAGAAGCGTCCACATCCAGTACATCACATTTCAACTCAAACATGGCAGTCGAAGCATACCTTTTCATCAACCCAATTAGCTGACTCTCACACATTATAGGAACCATGATGCCACGTTCATCCATGAAGCTGAACTTTGAAGTCTTCTTTGGCCATAATTCAACATGATTACGCAGAGCAGCAACCATACCAGATATAGTGCAGATCTGCGCAGGCGCTTCTTCCATCGTGAAACAATGGTGTCCATACCTCTTGCCCTTAGAGTCGTACCTATAGAGGACTACCGTAACCAGGTAAGGGGGGTCCGCGCAGATCCCACTTGATACAAAACTGTGGACAAAATATGTTTGTCAGCGTTGGGCTAACAAACAATTTGAGGTTCAATAGCCAGCTAGTAGTTGTAACTAGTGCGAATAGCAAAGAGAAGGGTAGGTCACCCGCTTGTAGACAGAACTTCTTCTTTCTTGATAGTAGGATCTACCATCCTCCGAGCTGCTTGGCTCGTCGGCGGCGGAGGCAGTCTAGAGCCTCGCAACAGCGGCTATGGCATGCGCCATTGGAGCTCGGGATTAGCGACTGGGCACAGCAACTGGGCGCAGCAACTTGGCGCCGAAAGTCAAATGTCCGAAGGGATCGTCCTACCTGGAGGGTGGATTCCAACGCCGCCTAGGGGAAAGCTGGGAATGGATTTGTGAAATTGGTCACCGCATCCAATCAACTTAGCTGCTCGATTTTCCTAAGAGGTTGTCACGTTGGCACCCGCGTCACGGCCAGATGACCGACATGAGGGTCCCGACCGTCTACTTCACGGGGAAATTTAACAGAATGTTTGAATTTGGCAGGGGTGAGATGAGTTTGCCTCGCAATGGCCCCTCTCAGTAGTTGGTAGCCCAACTTTTCGAACATGGTAATTTCAGGCAACTTAGGTATCGCCATGCGTTGGCCTGGGAACTTTGGTACCGCAGACGAACAAGCCCCATACGGGGATGGTGAACCAGTGTGATAGAAACAGTCGCATCACCACAACCAACTGGAGTGAGTGTGACGTCATGTGGATCATAAAGAAGGTGTGGTTTTGAGAATATATATAACACATGCATTGATCTCTAGAGACTCCTTTTGTGTCAAACCAGTGGTCAGAAAGCCCAAAGAGTCCCTAGAATATGAAACTGCCATATGCGGATGGTGAACTAGTGTGACAGAAGTAGTTGCATCACCACACCGAACTGGAGTGTGTGTGTGGTCATGTGGATCATAAAGAAGGTGTTGTTTTGAGAATATATAACACATGCATTAATCTCTATAGACTCCATTTGTGTCAAACCATGGTGGTCCGAATGCCCAACAAGCCCCTGGAATATGCAATTGCCACATGGGGATGGCGAACCGGTGTGAGAGAAGTAGTTGCATCACCACACCCAACTAGAGTGTGTGTGTGGTCATGTGGATCATACAGAAGGTGTGGTTTTGAGAATATATAACACATGCATTTATCTCTAGAGACTCCATTTATGTCAAACCATGGTGGCCAGAAAGCCCACAGAGCCCCAGGAATATGCAACTGCCACATGGGGATGGTGAACCAATGTGACAGAAGCAGTTGCATCACCACATCCAACTGGAGTGTGTGTGTGATCATGTGGATCATAAAGAATGTGTGGTTTGGAGAATATATAACACATGCATTGATATAAAGAGACTCCATTTGTGTTAAACCATGGTGGTCAGAAAGCCCAAAGAGCACCTGGAATATGCAACTGCCAAATGGGGATTGTGAACCAGTGTGATAGAAGCTGTTGCATCACCACACCCAACTGGAGTGTGTTTGTGGTCATGTGTATCATAAAGAAGGTGTAGTTTTGAGAATATATAACACATGCATTGATCAATGGAGACTCCATTTGTTTCAAACCATGGTAGTCAGAAAGCCCAAAGAGCCCCTGGCATGGGCAACTGCCACATGGGGATGGTGAACTAGTGTGACAGAAGCAGTTGCATCACCACACCCAACTGGAGTGTGTTTGTGGTCATATGGATCATAGAGAAGATGTGGTTTTGAGAATATATAACACATGCATTGATCTCTAGAGACTCCATTTGTAAAAAACCATGGTGGTCAGAAATCCCAAATTGCCCCTGGAATATGCAACCGCCACATGGGGATAGTGAACCAGTGTGATAGAAGCAGTTGCATCACCACAGCTAACTGGTGTGTGTGTGATCATGCGAATCATAAAGAAGGTGTGGTTTTGAGAATATATAACATATGCAATGATCTCTAGAGACTCCATTTGTGTCAAACCATGGTGGTCAAAAGCCCAAAGAGTCCCTAGAATATGCAACTGCCATATGGGGATGGTGAACTAGTGTGATAGAAGCAGTTGCATCACCACACCCAACTAGAGTGTGTGTGGTCATGTGGATCATAATGTTGGGGATATACTTTCCAGGTATCATCACTGTGCCTCACTGACCAGGGTGGCCCACTTCGGGTTAGAGCTTTGCTTCACAGGTGGCCCAGTCAGGGAGAAGAGACGGAGTCCAGTCCGGCTACGGGAAGGCCCGAATGACTTACTGACATAGGCCTGTAGTGTTACTTGTAGTTCAAGACGTACTCTGTAACCGACTTACTGACATAGGTATCTCTTGTAAACCCTAGGCCGGATATCTATATAAGCCTTCCTAGGAGAGCCTTTAGGGCACCCTCACAATAGTCTACAATCTCAACTCGCATAGGAGAAACCCTTGTAACCCATATTCTGGCTCTTACGTATTATTGGATTGCTAGAAAGAGTAGGATCTGTCCAAAGCCGGTGGATTCGAACCTGGGTAAACTTGTATGCTCACCGTCCCGGAATACCCTATGCCTCACACCCCTCTCTTCCACACGCCTCGAGGACCCCCTCATGGCATACCTGTCATTAAACCGACGACAGTTGGCGCCCACCGTGGGGCAAGTGAGCTTCGAATCTATGTTTCGAGCGGAATCTGCAAGAATCAGAATCGGCGAGACCATCACTGTTGGTCGCATCCTCTATGCCAGTGATGTCCCTCTCATCATTCTCGACGAGACCTGGATCCCGGCTAGGGAGGCTCTAACTTCATATACCATTATGTCTTTTGGCGATATCGTTGTTTACATCGGCTTTGCTGAACCTATCCCACCCACCCGAGCGGTGATGATAGAGCCAGAAGAAGTTTTTGGGTCCCCTTTGTCTGCGGAGGCGTCAAAGTTCCAGATCTTAGAAAACCCTAATCCCACCTAGCCTGCACCTATTGCGGAGATAGTGGAGAAAACTGAACCTGAAGCAGATCTTGCAGGCAAGTAGAATCTGTAGTGGATCTCCCCAGCGAGGCCGAATCCCAGATCGATCTACCTGCGGAGGTCGAAATCCAGGAAGAGCAAGAAAACAACTTTGATTCTAGCTCTGATACTACTGGAATAGATAAACCCTTCATGATATATACGTTGAGGCGCATGATAATGAAAGATGCAAGCGTGGACGAAATTCTCGAGGCCATGAGGTGTGTTGAGGAAGCTGACCAAGAAAGCCGCAACTATCTCAGGAGGCGCGCGTCGCACTTTGTCGGGTACGTTGGATCCAGATCCGGCTCGGCCGACGCTGGAGACAACGGAGACTCGGTGCTAGAGGCAATTGGAACAAACGTCGACTTACCGGCATCTTCTGATGATTCCATGACGTCGGCAGATTTCTAGAAGTTCTCCGCGAAATACAAAGAGGAGTTTAACTCCACAGGGGCAGAAGAAGGAGAAGCCATGGACGAAGGATCCGGAGAAAACTCTCCTAAAGCGCCGGATAATATGGATCTCGGAAACGATCCCGAGGTCCAGATGTCCGAAAGTAGCGATCAGAGCTTGACTCCGAGAAACGGACCCAAAGCCGTCTTTGCTACCCGCGTAGCCAAGAAGGAAAAGAAGAAGAACAGGAAGAACAAAACCCTGGTAAAAGATCCTCCGGCAGAGGAGGTGATTGCTGAGGAATATGAGGAATACTCGGATGGAGAACTTATCCCAGACGATCCAAAAGAAGAATCGGTGGATGGACACGTAGTCACCTCAGGTGCGCGTAAACTCATAGATGCTGCATTAACGACACTTATCCCTACAGCTGCAGAACTCACTGCCGAAGAGCTGGAAAAAAGGGCCTAGGCCCTAGAAGCGTGTCGCCAAGTACTCCTGGATGAAGCCAACAACATCGAGGAGGAAAAGAAGCACATAGCAACTGCGGAGAAGTACATCTCTCGGCAGCACCAGAAGACCCGGAAAAGGCACACACATGACAATCAATTTCCGGAAGTTCACAAGGTTCTCTTTGAAGGAGATCCGGGGATGCCTCGACTCAACAATAATGGAGATCTAGTGTACCCAACACCAGTACAAAACACGGTCGCAACTCGAGATATCCTGTCAAATAATCCAGGCCCAGAACAGGTTCGACTAGGCATCAAGCTACTCACCAAGGGTCTGGAGCAAGAGAAGGTTGTGAAGTCCGGAAGCAGAAAACTGGTCTCCCAATCCGACCAATGTCGCACGGATCCAGCCTGGAATGACGTAAGACCTCAATGGGTTCCGATACAGCATCACCGTTCCGACCGTCGAGAAGACAACCACTCAAGAACCGGATCTTCAGCGCAACACTAGAGAACTGCACGTGACTGGCGCAACGTCGCTCCAGCTACCAAGCAAGAAGCAATTGTTGCACTGTATCTGAGACATCCTCCCTAGCGAGAGTCGAGCGATTGTAGGGAAGAAGACAAAGAGAAACGTCGGGAGGAGGACCGTCAAAGAATGCCACCTTCTAGACACACAAGCCGTCTAGCTGAGCCCCACCGCGGTGGGAGTGATGGACGAAGGAACGACGAACATCATGCCGAGGCAAGCCGGCCGGGAGATCATCGTAATGAAGATCCTCCCCATGACCGGAATAATGACGCTCTAGAAGGAGACCGGCGATCAGCCGGAAACGATCCACCTTCTCCACGAAATAGCCACCACAACAGTTCCCAAGGAGGCTAGGGAGGGTGTCGTGGTGGAGGAGGTGGTGGCAGAAGCCAAAGTTCGGCTCCAAGGAACCGCAGCCACAACCGTCCCTCAGGACGGCGATCTCTATCACCAAGTGATGCGAGACATCCGATCAACTCCAACATTAAGGCACGGCGCTACGAGAACGATGAAATCTATGTGGGGCCCAAATTCTTTGGACCACGCATAAGAGCAACAAGATTCCCGGAAGGATTCGCCATATCAAGGCATATCTAACCCTACGACGGTGTAGCTCGGCCAGATACTTGGCTCCAAGACTGTTTCCAAGCTTGTTGCATCGCCAAAGGCAGAAACAACTTGGTCACAACCCGATATCTCCCACTTATGTTGCGGAAGACGGCGTGATCATGGCTCAGTGAACTTCTAGAGAACACCATCCACAACTGGTATGACATGCAAAGTGCATTCTTTGGGAATTTTGAAGGCACATATCAGAGGCCCTATACGATAGGAGACCTACAACATTGCACCTAGAAAGCCGGAGAAACTTGCCGAGATTATCTCGGACAATGGATCGACACTAAAAACTCTTGCGAAGGAGTAAATGATCAAACTGCGATTTAAGCTTTCATTGCAAGACTCCCAATTGGGTTACTACATCATCGCTTGAAGTGTGACAAGGTCACTGATCTGGGAGAGATGATATGAATACCAAGCAAGTATGCAGATGCTGACGACGACGTAGAGGGATTACTGAACGCCCTATTTTTCCACAGTCGGCAGAACAACCAAAGCAGAAGCTTAGAAGCACAAGAACACCTCGGAAGAAAAACCCAACACGGAAACGGCAGTGGTCATTGCTACTTTCGGGTCTGGAGGACGAGGAGGACATGGCGTTGGCCGCAGACGCGGTCGTGGGACACCAAGAGTCCAGTGTAGAGGAGACCAGCAACCTGGCAAAACCCACTCTTGGGCCGACATTGCCAATAACCCATGTGTGCATCACTTAGGCGCCAATGGGGGCTCGTCTCACACAAACATCGAGTGTCGTTTTCATGACGACATCAAGAAATACGATACCGCTGGCTACAGGGCTAAACGGAAGAAGGGAAAGAAGAATCCCGAAAAAGATAAAGAGACAAAGGAAGATTCTGACAAGGAGGAAGCTGACCCTTCAAATCCCAAGCCGGAGGGGAAGAAAAAATTTCCCATAAAGAAAGAAACCTACGTCACCTTACTCGGATCTCAACCAGCTAAGGTCAAGAAAGTAGTTTTGCATGAGCTCAACACAACGATTCCGGCTGTCCCCCAATATCTGGATTGGTCAGAAGTGGCAATCACCTTTGACCGGGATGATCATCCTCCTAAGTTGCACAAGCGAGGAAAATACGCCTTAGTCATCAATCCACTTATTGATGGCTATGGTTTCTCCAAGACTCTCATGGATGGAGGCAAAAACATCAATATTCTGTATGTCAAAACGCTACGCCGGATGCGAATCTCGAAGACCTAGCTGAATCACAACTCTGTGATCTTTCATGGAGTTGCCCTAGGAAGGCAAGGAAATTCCCTTTGAGAGATCACTTTGGATGTTACCTTCAAAGAACTATCGGACAGAGGCACTTTCCTTCGAAGTGGTCTCGTTCAAGAGCGCGTACCACGCTATATTCAGATGTCCGGCCTACTAGGCTTTCAATGCTCGTCCGTGTTATATTTACAATATGATGAAAATTCCATGTCCCAACGGCGTGATCACCATCAGGGGAGACCCGAATAAAGCGCGAGAGTGCGAGGATGGAAATGCCACCTTTGCTGAAGCCATGCTGCACGCCCAGGACTACCAGGAGATCAAGAAGACCATTGATCCGTTCAAGATACCCACAACGAAGAAGGAGGTGACAAAGCCGAATCCGGAGTTCAAAGCATCGGAAGATATGAAGAAGACACCATTGTTGAAGGATGATGACCGCTCCAAGGTGACCCAGATAGGTGTAGGCCTAGATAGTGCATAGGAAAGCGCGCTCGTCAAGTTCGTCCAAGCAAATCAAGATATCTTCACATGGCAGCCATCTGACATGATCGGAGTACCTAGGGAACTTGCCAAGCACTCTCTAAATGTACACCCCGATGCTAAACCCGTCAAACAGTCCCTACAACGTTTTGGCGATGAAAAGCGTAAGGCAATAGCTAAGGAACTAGCTCGGCTTGAGTTAGCCGGATTCATAGAAGAGGTCAGCCATACTGATTGGTCGTCCAACCCTGTAATTGTCCCTAAAATGGACACCACTTAATTAAGGATGTGTGTTGATTATACTGCCTTGAACAAGGCTTGTCCCACATATCCGTTCTCTCTACCTAGAATTGATCAAGTTATTGATTCTACGACAGGCTCGGAACTCCTATGTTTTCTCAACGCATATGTTGGTTATCACCAAATCCAGATGAAAGCATCAGATAAAATCAAAACTTCATTTATAACCCCCTTCGGAACCTTCTGTTTCGTTACGATGCCCTTTGGGCTCAAAACGCATGAGCTACGTACCAGCGCACTATGCAGCGTTGCTCATGATCAAATCGGACGCAATGTGCTTGCATATGTGGACGACATTGCAGTGATTTCCAAAAAGAAGGAAACATTTATTTTCGACTCGGAGGAAATGTTTGCCAATCTACGAAAATATAACATAATGCTTAATCCGAAGAAATGTTTCTTTGGAATCCCAGCCGGAAAATTGTTAGGTTTCATCGTATCTCAAAGAGGTATAGAGGTGAACCTAGACAAGATCAAGGCTATACTCAATATTACTAGGACGACTCGCCTGAAGGACGTTCAAAGACTAACTGGCTGCATTGCTACGGTCAGTCGATTTGTAAGTCGTCTCGGATAAAGAGCTGCACCACTCTACAAGCTCTTGAAAAAGACCAAAAAAATTGTTTGGACTGATGAAGCTAAAGCTGCACTACAAGACTTGAAAGAAGTACTATCATATGCTCCTATCCTTCCAGCACTGGAACCAAGGTAACCGATGTTGCTCTATATCACTTCGACAAATAGGGTCGTCAGTGTCATCATGTTAGTGGAGAGACTAGAGGAAAATCAGGAACACCTGATGCAGCGTCCGACTTACTACCTCAGCGAGGTCCTAACTGAATCAAAGCAACGGTATCCGCACTATCAAAATCTGGCTTATGGTGTGTTTTTTGCACCCCGTAAGTTATGGCACTATTTTCAGGAACACCCAATTACCATGGTAAGCACAGCTCCCATGAGAGATATAATCAACAACAGCGAGGCTATAGGGCGCGTCGCAAAATGGGGCATAGAGCTTTCAGCTTTTGACATTGAGTATAAACCTCGTACATCAATCAAATCCCAAATCCTCGCTGACTTTGTTGGCGATTGGATAGAGACAACGGATAATATGACCCTCCCAGAATCAGAATATTGGACCTTATATTTTGACGGGTCTAAGGCTCGAGGGGGCTCGGGGGCTGGCGTGGTGCTCAAATCACCCCAAGGAGATAAACTCTTATATGTGTTGCAGATCCACTTCACAACCACAAATAACATTGCCGAGTATGAAACACTACTACATCGAATCCGGATTGCTAAGGATATCGGCATCCGATGTTTGATGTGTTACGGAGATTCGAATCTTGTTGCTCAACAAGTGTCGGATATCTGTATTGCAAATAAGCACATGGTAGCATATACAGCTGTCATGGATGAATTATCTAGAATGTTTGAGGGATTCGAGGTTCAACACATCCCTCGAGCAGAAAATGAGGAAGCAAATGCATTATCTCGAATAGGCTCTGCACGGAAACATGTCCCGGATGGCGCTTTTTTAGAGCACCTCAAATTTCCCTCTATAAAAGGAGTAGAGGAGGAATATCGGACCAAATCCGACTCACCTTTAGTAGCAGTTATGGCTCTAATTCCTAGATGGACTCAACCCTACCTTGATTACTTGGTAGATGGCAAATTATCTGAAGACGAAGTTCTGAGCTGACAGATCGTCCGACGAGCAAAATCCTATACTATAATTAGTGGTGAGCTCTATAAGCGGAGTGCGTCTAGGGTCTTTCAGCGCTGTGTATCTCTGGAAGAAGGAGTGCAAATCTTACGAGAAATCCCCGAAGGCGAGTGTGGTCACCATGCTGCAGCCAAATCTCTAGTGGAAAAAGCTTTCTGACACGGTTTTTTCTGGCTTACAGCCAAGGCAGATGCCGAACGGCTGGTCAAGACATGCAAAGGCTGCCAAAAGTACGCCAAACAAGCTCATGTTCTGGCTGATCAGCTGCGAACAATACCTATAACATGGCCTTTTGCGGTCTAGGGGCTTGACATGGTAGGACCGTTTAAACGGGCCCCAAGTGGATTTACTCATCTCTTAGTGATGGTGGATAAATTCACAAAGTGGATTGAGGCTAAACCCATCACTAGTTCTGATGGAGCAATAGCCAGAAGATTTGTCGAGGATGTAATAATCCGATACAGTTATCCGCATAGCATTATCATGGACAATGGGAGTAATTTATCTATGGGAGAGCTTGCCAAATTCTGCAATGCACAAAATATACGGCTCGACATTGCGTCAATCGCACATCCGCAGGCTAATGAATAAGTCAAAAGAGCAAATGGTTTAATCCTACAAGGCCTAAAACCGAGACTCGAAGCACCATTAAGGTGTGTTGCAGGGGCTTGGGCAGAGGAGTTACCCTCTGTAATATGGACCTTGCGAACAACTCCGAACAGGTCAACCAGATACACACCTTTCTTCTTGGTCTATGGTGTTGAAGCAGTTCTTCCTAGTGATTTGATTCACAATTCTCCTAGAGTTTCCCCGTATATTGAAGAGGATGCCAATACTTCTCGACAAAATGATCTGGACTTAGTCGAAGAAGTTCGCATTGTTGTTGAAATGAGATCAACAGCCTATCAGCAGAAGTTACGCAAGTATCATAGTCAGAGAGTCAGAAACTGGTCTTTCAATAAGCGTGATTAGGTTCTCCGGCTTGTGCAACAAAGAAAGCACAAACTTTCCCAAGTATGGGAAGGGCCCTTTTTAGTTAGCCGACTATTGCACAATGGTTCTTACTATCTAACTGATATGCGGCGAGTCAAAGAAAGACCTGCTACTAAGAAAAGAAAGAGAGCTGGAGGCAGTACAAATCTGGAAGAATTAGACAGACCATGTAATATTGCTCAGCTACATCCCTTTTATTATTAGTTTATCTTTCTTTGTAATCACAGATGTGTACATGTTCAATGAGAAATAAAGTATTGGTTGCCTCATTTTTCTGAGAAGTTTTATATTACCATCTTATTTCCGAATGATCATGTCACAGTCGAAAATCCCAGAATACTTGAAAGTACTTTATGCTCATGTTTGTTCTGGTTTAGATTTCCGATTCTAAAATTGCTACCTTCGGGTATAAATCAAAATTTTCTAGTCTATACTTTGTTTATTTATCTGATTGCCAGATGCGGGCATTTTCCGAGTAGTAAATTGTTGGTACTGGAAGCCAACTTTGTTTCCAAGTTTAAACTGGTTTAGCAATTGAGCTCTGTTGCTCGTCAAAGTTTTCGTGCTAAAGGTTGGCCGGCTTGCGAAAGGGATGAGGCGGAAAGCCAGATAAACGATAAGTGCAAAAAAACACAAGTGCTTATGCAAACATTTCAGGCACATAAAATCAAATCCAAAAGTGCTAAATAGAGATAATAGAATCTTAGCACTAGCAAAAGTATTATACTACATTGTTTTTAGAATAACACATTGTTTTATCTGATATTCTATGATGCAGGTGTTGGGAATATGCCCTAGAGGCAATCATGTATGATTTTTTTCCAATGTATTCATAAAGTTATTGTCCATGTATGAACTACTGATATATATCATTGAATATGTGATTCAATTGTGGAACTATATATTCATGTTGTTTATACTGATTGTTCTTGGTCGTTGAGGTTGTGCTGGACACACAACTTAGACTAATGCGAAAGTCGGCTGATGACTCGGTTCCACTTGTCATGGGCATAGATATGCTATTCTGACTTACACGGATTTGGCTAAAGAGTTTAGCGATTCGGACTGACTCATATTGAGATACAATGAATAAGTAGTCATTTGTATATCTCAATCAATGTAATCCTTAATCCTGAGGTTATTGCACAATCCGAGTTGAGGATCACCGACTTAGGTTCTGTCAAATGTTGTTCCGTCACTGGGCAGTTAAAAGGCGGAGTTCGGGTCGACTAAGATTCAAGCTGCGTAATGTGAATAACCAAGATGGGATTTTGCCCCTCCATCTGGAGAGATATTCTATGGGCCCTCTCGGAAGATATGATTCAGAAAGCATGGCCATGCATGACTCGGTTAACTCTATGGGCCCTCTCGGAAGATGTGATTTGGAAAGCAAGGCCATGCATGACTCGGTTAAGTGTTAACAGAGGCGATCGACTAAGAGTTAGTTGGATGAATCACTTATCTCAGATCGAGAAATAGAGTCGAACTATTTAAGGGATGACGATTATTCGCCTATAGTTCGACAAGGTATATCGTGAGGCAAAAGGGACTCAGACGAAAGTCGCATTGGAAGGTATGTCGTCATGACTCTTTGGTACTTGGGAGTTGGCATGTTCTGCTAGGATCCACTACCAACTGATCGGTCGCGAGTGAGACTCGGATCGTGTCCGGGTCACCATGAGCCTATCAGGTCACACACTTAAGACCGGGAGCATATTTGGGTTGGACCCAAAAAAGAATCAGACAGAGTTAGTGAGTTGGACTCACAGTGACTAATATAGGCCTTTTAGTGAATGGGCAACAAGTGAGTGGAGCCCACTTTCACTCCCTATATAAGCTGGGGTGCAGGTTCTTAGAGCACACGGTTAGGTCACTCCATGTGTTCGGAACCCTAGTCAAAGTCCAGTCATGTCGCCACTGTACCGGACCTAGCAGTCCACCGCCGGCGCTCCTCCTCGTACGTGTGGATACTGGCGGAGGTTTTGTACGTTTAGCACTTCGACGATCATGGATTGGAACGGATTGTGAGGACTGCACTGCATCAAGCGACGTGCTTCATCGATTCCACAACCGCGCGTCTAGTGGTAATTCTCATGGCCTACTACCTCAACTAGATCTTGGGATCACTGCACAGGAAAAAGTTTTGTTTTTCTCTACGTGGCCCAACAGCAGGGGGAGAGGTAGGAGTTGCCGGCTCACTGGATACATTGGCCTCGCCTTGATATCGTTCCGAGATATTCAAATCCGATTTGGTTTGGTCATTCTCGGAAACTTCACCAACTTCTTCGGCGGGCAGAGGCGGCGTGTCCACGCGAGTGAAGAAAGGATTATCGTAGCTAGTTAAGTCAGCTACGTGACACCCATATCTAGCGCAGGAGTCCATGATGGCCTTGATGTTTTTCTCATGTCCGTCTTCATCCACAGTAGAATACCATCTGGTTACTTGCCAGATTTCCATGCTTCCATGGTGGCTCATAACCATGGTGAGAGCGTTCTGCACTGCGGTTCGTGCGTAGGACATATTCCAGTCCTGGATAAGCTGGGGCATCTCCTTGGCCTTATCTTGCACTTCAAAACCGAACATTCTGTGCATATCTGGAACTTTGAAAACTTCTCCAATGTCCTCAAAGGATTGGGCCAAGTCAAGAAGCAAATCTCCGACTTGGGTAAGCCGGCTAGCGCGAGGTTCGGCAGAGGTTGAATCCAGTAAGTTCAGAGGACCTGCGCGTGTAATGCAAATTGTTAATAAAATATATCCGAGCTCCAAAGAGTCGGAAGGTGCACAGAAAATCAGAAAGAAGGAAATGTACCAAAATGACATCATTGACTTTGGTCTTCTCTTCCCGAAGACTCTGGAGTTTAGCCCGGAGTGCCTCAGTGATATCCTTTTCTCTGAGTAAAGCATCATTGATATCCGAGATTTTCTGATCCTGGGCGTCGATCCTTCGATCACGCTTTTCGGTGGCCATTGAAGAAGATTCAAGAATCTGAGCAATGCTCCGGTCATGATCCGACTTTAGTCTGTCCAGCTCCTAACGTAAATCAGAATTCTCCACCGCCAAGGTTTTCAGGTTCTCGGCTTCTTCAATCATAGCAAAGGATTGTGTTACCAGTGTTGTAGTCAAAGGAACAACAGTTGAATAAAAAATCGACTATGAACTAAAGAGCAAGGTTTGAGTACTGGGATGTTTACCTTCAGCCTCATCCCTTAATACTTTCAATTGAGCATTTTCAAGTCGGAGAGCTTTGATCTCTCTCCGCTTGTTGCAGATATTCTTCAACAATTCCTGGTTATATGAATTAACTTTCTGTAAGTCAGAATACCCAGAGTCAGAAGGCTAGTAAATACTTGGGCTAATATCTTTACTAATATTAGCACGAGCCTTGCGGGCTACACTAGTTCATTCTTTGGCATCCTAGGGAAGCATAAATCCGGATTGATTATCCATCTTCATGCTTGGGGGCTAGAGGATATGATATAAAATAACATAAGCAAAAAATGTGGGTTAGAATTCCGACTTACATGTTATTCGTGAGTGAGTTTGCTCAAGCTCACGTTCACTTCTGCAGAAACCTTCTCAGCGAGGGTGAGTGGAATAATTGGTGGTGGCGGAAGCACACCGGCCCTTAGTCCGTCGTCGCAAAGACGAATTTGCTCGAGGATATCGGAGTACTTGATATCCTTCGCTTCTTGCGCCTCCTCCTCGGTAGTAATGTTCCGGCTCTCCAAGAATTGTCGAGCGAGCCGTTCGATCTCTTCTGCTGATTTCCGACTAATGCCAAGCTTGGCAAGACCCGGATTTTGGAGAAGGTTCTCAGCGAAGACTTTTGCTGAGGGATCATTACCCGAAGAGTGTTCACCCTTATCAAGACCTGAGTCACCATGGTGACATCAGTTTGTGACCCAAGGATCACTAGCTCTGCTGATTGAGTCGGATCTTCTACGATGGTCGGAGATGGGGTAATCTCTGGCGCCGTGGAAGGCTAAGGTGTAGAGGCGGCAGAGGTTGAGGGGAAGGAGTTAGAGGAGATGTGGCAGGAGAAGTCAAATTTAACTTTGATTGGCGCGGAGGCTTTGACGCAGCTCCCTTCCTCTTGCCCTTGCTGAGCTGTTTAGCTCTGAGAAGATAATAGAACAAAAGAGCATTACATCTCAGAAAGAATTATGGACAAAGTATAAAGGAGGAATTTGTGAGGAAAGTTACCTCTTCACAACAGGCACCTCATTTGTGCCGATGGACACTGTCGAAACCTTACGCTTCCGAGTAAGGGCTTCCGTCAGTGGAACCAATTCTCCATCGTCCTGAGAAATCTCAAGGGGATATCCCTCGATAGGAGCAAGCTCTGACTCGGGGAGCTCAGCAAGCTGAAGAAAAGAAAAATCTCAGTATTGTAGAAAAATAAATAAAGGTGACCACATAATTCGAGCTATTGTTGGAAACTTACTGGTACTATAGGATCATTGGCCGTATGCATGTCCAAAGATAACTCTGGGATTTTCCTCTCGACTAGCTCCGTGATCAGCCATTTGATTTGGGCCTCGTAGTCCTTATCTGAATAAGCATTGGGGAAGATCCGGAGGGAATCCATCTTGATCTTGGTGATGGAGTGCATGAGCCTATCACCATGATGCTGGAGGGGCCGGATCTGGCGTGCCAGCTAGCAGTGGACTAAGTCGGATCCTTTCAGATCCTTATGCTTAATCAAGTATTCGATCCGCCTCTTGGTGAGAAGCAGATCGTCACTAAGAGCCGGTGCAACCTCATCCCAGGAGTCTTGGGGCGTGGCGGCACCATCGACGAAAGCCGGTAAACCAATAGCTTTGCCGGGAGCAGGAATATCCTTATGATAAAAGAAATTGGACGGTCACCTCTTGACCGACTCACTAGCCCTAATCCAAGGATAGACGCGCTCTCTCCTCACAGAAAAACTAATACTACCGGTAATATAAGGATTACAGGCAGTGATGGAATTCCTCCGGACATGAAAGTAAAACTGGAAAAGATATAAACTCGGGCTAATACCGAGATACCCCTCGCACAAAGAAGCATAAGAACTCATCTCCAAGATGGAGTTCGAGGGGAGATGATGGACTTGAACTCCGTAGTGATCTATAACCTCAGTAAAGAAAGCTGAGGGGGGAAAAGTCAAACCTCCGTCGATGTGAGTGCCGAAGTGCACTCGCTCGCTATCGCGAGGAGTGGGCACGGTTTGGTCGTAGCCGCTACGCCACTGGCCGGCACGGAGGAGCCCCTCATTCTCCACGATGCGGAGCTTGGCGTCGTCAAGGACACATGGGATCCAAACCCCACGGGTGCTCTCCTTCTCCGCCGCCGCTGCCGTTGCCGCCGCCACTGCCGTATCGGAGGATGAAGCTAAAGCCATTTTTCCGGCTGGCCGGTGACCTAGGATGGGCGGCGCTGGCAGATTGAAAGGAGGCAGAGAAGCTCTGTATTCGTGGAGACATTGGGGAGAAGGAAACGACGCAAGTGCTGGTGAAGAAGATGGGAAAAGAATCCAAGCCACTTATATCCTCCAGCCACACCAAGATTCATGTAAACGCAACTGTGAACGTGCCACGCGTCGCGGACGGAGCTGGGTAACACCCGCACGATGATTACGCCGCCTCGATCTCTACGTACGCATTAAAACGATGCCTTGGTTATGCGAAATGCGGACCCACCAACGGTCATGCTGAGAGGAATGTCTGTTAGTGACGTGACTTGACCGTGACTAGTGTCAGATTATGTCAGAGACCAAGGTCCGGCTTAGTTTGAATTTCGAGCTGGAAACCCAAATAACGTAACCATAAGTCCAACTTATTTGAGACTCAGATACTATCTTTTCTTTTTCAGTTTCAGGAACCCTTCATGATTCCGCAAACCGAGGATCAAGCTAGACGATGATGAAACCCGACTTTGGATCATGGAGGCTTCCGAGGGTTGCTGTTGGGGATATACTTTTCGGGTATCCTCACTATGCCTCACTGACCAGGGTGGCCCACTTCGGGTTAGACCTTTGCTTCATGGGCGACCCAGTCAGGGAGAAAAGACAAAGTCCAGTCCAGCTACGGGAAGGCCTAGATGACTTACCGACATAGGTCCATAGTGTTACTTGTAGTTAAATATGTACTCTATAACCCACTCTTAGTCGTAGCCAGATAGGTCCCTCTTGTAAACCCTAGGCCAGATATCTATATAAGCCATCCTAGGGATAGCCTTTAGGGCACCCTCACAATAGTCTACAATCTCAACACGAACAGGCGAAACCCTTGTAACACATATTCTGGATCTGCAGTATTATTGGATTGCTAGCAAGAGTATGATCTGTCCAAAGCCAGCGGATTCGAACATGGGTAAACATATGTGCTCACCGTCCCGGAATACCATACGCCTCACACCCCTCTCTTCCACACGCTTCGAGGACCTCCTCATGGCATACTTGTCATCAAACCGACGGCACATAAAGAAGATGTGGTTTTGAGAATATATAACACATGCATTGATCTCTAGAGACTCCATTTGTGTCAAACAATGGTGGTCAGAAAGCCCAAAGATCCCTTGGAATATGCAACTAACACATGGGGAAAGCGAACTAGTGTGATAGAAGCAGTTACATCACCACACCCAACTGGAGTGTGTGTGTGGTTATATGGATCATAAAGAAGGGGTGGTTTTGAGAATATATAACACACGCATTGATCTCTAGAGACTCCATTTCTATCAAACCATGGTGGTCAGAAAGCCCATAGAGCCCCTGGAATATGCAACCGCCACATGGGGCTCGTGAACCAGTGTGACAGAAGCAGTTGCATCACCACACCCATTTGGAGTGTGTGTGTGGTCATGTGGATCATAAAGAAGGTGTGGTTTTGAGAATATATAACACATGCATTGATCTCTAGAGACTCCATTTGTGTCAAACCATGGTGGTCAGAAATCCCAAAGAGCCCCTGGTGTATGCAACTGCCACATGGGGATGGTGAACCAATGTGACAGAAGAAGTTGCATCACCACATCCAAATGGAGTGTGTGTGTGATCATGTGGATCATAAAGAAGGTGTGGTTTTGACAATATATAACACATTCATTAATCTCTAGAGACTCCATTTGTGTCAAACTATGGTGGTCCCAAATCCCAAAGAGCCCTTGGAATATGCAATTGCCACATGGGGATGGTGAACCAATGTGACAGAAGCAGTTGCATCACCACACCCAACTAGAGTGTGTGTGGTCATGTGGATCATAAAGAAGGTGTGGTTTTCAGAATATATAACTCATGCATCAATCTCTAGAGACTCCATGTGTGTCAAACCATGGTGGTTAGAAAGCTCAAAGATCAATTGGATAATGCGACTGGCACATGGGGATGGTGAACCAGTGTGACAGAAGTAGTTGCATCACCACACCCAACTAGAGTGTGTGTGCGGTCATGTGGATCATGAAGAAGGTGCGGTTTTGAGAATATACAACACATGCTTCGATCTCTAGAGACCCCATTTGTGTCAAACCATGGTGGTCAGAAAGCCCAAAGAGTCCCTATAATATGCAACTGCCATATGGGGATGGTGAGCCAGTGTGACAGAAGCAATTACATCACCACACCCAACTGGAGTGTGTGTGTGGTCATGTGGATCATAAAGAAGGTGTGGTTTTGAGAAAATATAACACATGCATTGATCTCTAGAGATTCCATTTGTGTCAAACCATGGTGGTCAAAAAGCCCAAAGAGCCCCTGGAATATGCAACTGCCACATGGGGATTGTGAACTAGTGTGATAAAAGCTAATGCATCACCACACCCAACTAGAGTGTGTTTGTGGTCATCTGGATCGTAAATAAGGTGTGGTTTTGAGAATATATAACACATTCATTGATCTCTAGAGACTCTATTTGTCTAAAACCATGGTTGTCAGAAAGCTCAAAGAGCTCTTGGCATATGCTACTTCCACATGGGGATGGTGAACCAGTGTGACAGAAGTAGTTGCATCACCACACCCAACTCGAGTGTGTGTGATGAGGGTTTAACTCATCAATGCCCATTGTTATGGACTTGGATTTTGGAGAAGGAGGGAGCGCTTGAGACATCTATCGGCTAACAAACAAGCACACAGGGGACTCGAAGATTTACCCAGGTCCAGGCCTCGTAGAGGTCCCTACTCCTGCTTGTCTGCTCGTGGAATTATCATAGGAATCGAGGATTACAATGGTGGGCAGATGCAATGTGGCCAGGGTTGTGGAAACTAGGGTTGCGTGTGTCTTCCTCGCCGCCCCCTCCTAGCCTTTATATAGATAGGCCAGGTCTCAGGTAGCAGGTCGAGTCGGTTATAGGTTAGGGTTTTCCCCTTTGAGCTTTCTATCTCTAGCTTCTTCTTGTTCTTCCAGCAATCGAGAGTCCGTAGGTTACTGGAGTTCTTCATTTGGGCCTTGGCGACACGGTGGGCCCCTATGTATTTAGGCCGTAGATACAAAGCTCAAGTACCTGTAGGGTATACCCATGTCAGTAGCCCCCGATTGTCCAGTGGAATCGCAGATTCGACTAGAGACTTTATGAAGCCTTTCGAGTGCATGACTGAGTATATTTTCGACTGCTCTGCTTATGTCATAGGGATTGTTGATGTGCGTGCCTGATTTAACCGATGTATCGGTACCAGTTAACTACCTTAGGGTAAAACAACGCCATCTACTCAAATTTGAGTCCCCGGACTCGAATCCGGAAAAGTGCTGGTGTAATTCGACTCAAGCCGCGGAGGTCTTACAGGAGTCGAATTCCAGTATATGGGTGTGAGCACTCGACGTGTCCGTCAAGGCATGTTCATCGTACCTATGGGCACGGATATATTTCTGGTAGTGCATAGCAAATGCGTTGCTAGGCCTTATTCAGATCTTATTTTCGTGCTGTAAGCACGGCATCCGAAATTTTATCATCACGGAGACGATTCGGGTGACCCAGGAGACGCAGTCTCTTTGTAGGGAAAAATCATGAGGAGGTGTCGCCATAAGCTTCGAGTGTGGATGTTATCAACACACAATACTTTGTACAAATAATCATAGGGTGCGCGACCAGCGGTCCCTATGGGAGTAGCCCCCGAGTGCCTGGTTGAGTCGAAGACTCAGGCAGGGACTAAAGAACTTTCGCGACTGCATTTGTCTTTTGTTTTCTTGTTTCAGTCGAATTTGCTTCCGGCGCTCCCTATGGGAGTAACCCATGTCAATCGTCGAACCGTATTTCAAGTGGTTGGGTTTTCTTTAACTGCCCATATTCCTGCGAAAGAAGAATAAAATCATAGGGTGCGCGACCAGTGCTTTGTATGGGAGTAGCCCCCGAGTTCTTGGTGGAGTCGAAGACTCGAGCAAGGACTAAAGTAGTCGAAGTCTTCTGCTGCATAGTTTTTGATGACGTCAGTGCTGACGATTCCATGACCTTAGTTGCCCGCGTGAGCGAGTCTGACGGGACATGACGAGCGGTGGGTCCCATTTCGTAACTCTAATTTGACCGGGCGTGCGTAATCTTTATTTTAACCGCACCTCCTCGACTTCCGCGCGTAATGGGAGTAGTGGGGGACGGTTCGCGCTTCAGCTCCTCCACGTGTCCAGCGCGATGAACGCCACATGTCTGGTAGGGTGTTTCTATTGCATCTTCTAGGGGTTTAAGTAGCGATGCAGCGACGGTAAAGTTCACATCTACTTCTTTTCATCCTTTGCTTCCATCGCTATTGCCGCTACTCCTCTGCTTCTTTGCGCTCTTTTTCCTCCGCGGCACTGGACCAGCTCCGCGTATTTCCTAGCTACTTCCTCCGGTCACATCGCCGCCGCGGAATGGGGAAGAAAAAGGGAGGTGCTGCGGCTAATTCCGCTGCGAAGAAGAAGAAGAAGGGCGGCTCCGCCGCTGCGGGCACCAGCACCGCCGCCGGTGGAAGAAGAAGGGCGGGCACTCGTGTCATGAATGGTGCATGGCGTCCATGTGTGATCAAGTCCTCAGAGCTTCGTCTTCTTCGCCAAGGCGGAGTTTTGTCCTCCTCAGTCGCCAACGCACGCGTCCCTGGCGGCGAGGTAATCCCCTCTCCTCCTGCCGGTTTTCGGGTGATGTTCCAAGCGTTCATCATCCGCGGCCTCTCGTTGCCCCTGCATCCTTTCTTCAGGGGCCTTCTTTGTTTTTACCGGCTCTAGCTCCATCAGCTGTCCCCCAATTCCATCCTCCACGTAGCTTGCTACATTACCCTTTGCGAGTGCTGGCTCGAAATCGAGCAGCATTTTGGCCTCTTCAAGTGCCTCTTCAAGTTGAAGCGCCAATCGGCGTCTAGCTCCATAGTCTACGATGTAGGCGGCTGCAGAATCCAAGTCGATCCATCCGCCACGTACTTCGACTTCAAGATGGCGATGTCCGTCCAAGGGTGGAGGGACAAGTGGTTCTACGTCCGCGACGAGAAGGCTGACGGAGACCACTTCGTACTAACGCCCTTCGACCCCGTGACGCCTTGCAAGAGGAGGCACTCCTGGAAGAACGTGATCATGCCCGGCGAGTCCACGGAGACAGATGTGATGTACGAGCGCTTCTGCGACCTCGAGAGTCGCATTGGCAAAGAGGAGCGTGGCTGCGCCCTCATTCACACATGGCTGCGCCGTCGCGTCCAGCCCCTTCAGGCCAGAGTCCACCCCATATTTCAGTGGGCTGGTGCTGACGATATCACTCGTGTGTCTACCGATGGCATGTCCGCGAGTGAGGTAGACAAGAGGGTGCGATTGGTCACCAAGTACACCGTCAAGGATGTGCTCCCTAGTGAACCAGTTGTTCCTCTGTTTGATGCTGCTAACCCTCCTCCTGAGGTATAGTTGTGCTACGTAGTAGATTTTTCAATTGCTTCTTGTGCTGTGTCTTGGCTTTGTGCTAAATTATTGTCTATATGCAGAATTGGGCGGTGGCGCCCTGTATGCGCCCTCTTCCTGAGGGGGTTATTCCTCGTGAAGCCTTGGAAGAGGACGAGTCGGAGTTGACCGTCCCATCTGATATGGAGGAGGAAGCCCCCGAGTCAGATAGTCCGTATACTCGCAAGCGTTCGCGCAGCAAGGATTCGGATGCGTCGTCTCCTTCAACTCCGGAAGGTGCAGGTGTTGGTGCTGCCATTCCTGTGAGTGCCATGGCGCCATCCTCTCGCAAGAAGATGCGGCTGCCGAAGGAATCGTCGTCAGAGTCGGGGCATCCAACCTTCGACTTTGATAAGTTTGATTGGTAAGTATTCGAGTCTTCCTTTTGGTTCTTCTTTGGAGTTGCCTTTTGTTGAGGTTGGCTTGGTTTTGCAGTCAGGAGGCATCATCATCTTCTGGCGACATCCAATTTCTGAAAGAATCTGGAGTCGCAACCTCGAGGGCCAAGAAAGAGGTTGAGCGTGCTCCTTCCCCTCCATTGGTGGCCCACTCCAGGCATAACTCATCCAGCTCTCCACACGATGGGGAGCATCGGATGGTTGCCCGGATGACTGCACACCAATCGACTTCAGAGTCATTGGAGGATCATGTAAGTGTAGTATATCTTCTTCTAATGTTGCAGTCAATTTTATCTATGGCTTCTGCTCATCCTTTGTTGTTTTTACTTTTGCGATAGCTCCTTGTGAAGGAAGCCGCTCACCTGGTGGAGCAGGTGCTTGCGATGGGTCGCCAGCATGCAATGCTGGATACGCACCATCGCGTGGTAGAAAGTATGTGCTCTTTACTTCTTCTTCAGCATCGTTGTTATGTAGTCGACTGATAGTCAATCCCTTTTTTTGTAGCTAAACATAATGCCCTTCTGCGCAACGCCGCCACCATGGAAAAGACACTCGCCGCCGCTGTGAAGAGCCACGATGAGGCAATCGCGGTGCGTGACGAGGCACAAAAGCGCGAAGAGGATCTGCGTGCCTCCATTGCAGCTATGGAGAAGTTGTTCGAAGAACAACTTTCCTCGATTGCTAAGGCTCTCTCTGGTACCTTACTTGGATATCATTATTGTTCTCTGTTTGAATTTGTTGTTAGCGCTGACTTTCGTGCCCACGTGTGAGTTCTGTACAGATGCTGGCGATTTGAGCTTCGACCCTCAGGCCCTCCGTCGTGATGATGCCTTGGCGGGTGCTCTGTCAGCAGTCGAGGACCGCAGTGCCGCCATTCAAGATATGCTCACCAAGGCCAAGGGTGTGCTCAGTCGCCTCCAGGAAGAGCTGGTGCCCAAGGCTGAGCTGATCGAGAACATGGTCGAGCTGGTGGAGTCTTTTGCCGGGAGCGTCCCTGCAAGCTTGAAGAACTCGCTCCGTGCGGCTGGTGCATTGATGTCACTCGCTATGGTGCAGGCCCACGAAGTCGAAGTTGATCCTACGGCGGTCTCAAGGGCGATGCCCGTTAGCGCGGATGGCCAGCAGGTAGTCTTTGCTCCTTTCACGACTGCCTGTGGTAAGTATGGGCCACACTTGATCAACACAGTTGCAAAGTATTCTGAGGAGCTTTAGCGAGCCAAGAAGGCGACAAAGGCTGCGGCGTCAGGGGCGGGCGGAAAGTCAGTGGCATCTGATACCACCACGGACTCGTTGAGGCCCCAAAGCCAAAGTCCCAGTGAAAGAAACCAGTTGCTCCTTAGTAGCTTTGTAATAGTTGGATAGCTTATGTCTTTTCTCGAAAACATGCCTTTTGGCGAGTGTATCTGCTGATACTTTTTGCTAATCTTTGAATGCACTCGAATCTTTTGTGTGTGCACCGATTTGGTCTTCTTATTGATTCTTGCTTGTCTTGTGATAGGGCACATCAAGTGATCATTTGAGGGAACCTCAGGATTCGCCACCCCTTGATGATACTTTGGCACCGCCGCGCTCAAGGGTGGATGAGCTGTCTCTGCTCTCGCGACTTCGTGATCGCGTGAAGCAGTTGGAGCGTGAATTTCCCGTACTCCACGGTAATGCGGATGTATGGAAATCAAAGGCAGAGAAAGCCACCGCCCGAGAACAATATCTGTTGGGGGATGTGACGCCGCTGGGCGACCAATTTAAATGTTAGCTTTCTTACTCTTATCTTTTCCTTGTAGTCACTCGCAATGGTGTGTTGTCCTCACACTTCCGTTGTTGCTTTGTATAGTTGTCAGCGTGCGCCATCCGCAGGATGAGAATGATAGGATTGCCATTCGCATGCATGACCTAACCCAAGAGCAACTTCAGGAGGGTGGATACTTCTGGGTGGATCATGATCGTGCAGTCGCACTGGCGACCCTGCAGGATCATGCATCGCGAGTGCTGCACTTTCTGAAGAAGTCGCAGCCATGCTTGAAGAACATTTATCGAACGATGTTTCTGCTGGGTGTTGCTCCATCGATCCTGCTGGCCCTCCTTGCCAAGTTCCAAGACCTGGCTACGGTTCACGAGTGTGTAAGGTAGCAATTGGTGGTTGGTGCCAAGGCCGCTCTGTCACTGGTGCGATTGCATAGGCCTGATGTAGACGTTGCAGCAATTGCGGCTGGGCCACCTGCGCCACCAGCGGGTTCTGCTTGGAATATGGTGCCGCACTATCAGGCGGTGGATCGCCCAGCAGAGGAGATCGTCGACTTCTTCGAGGAGCAAACCAACGTTCTCTTGCTGCAATAGTAGCTTAGTTTGTATCATGCACATAACTGTACCAATGTTGTAAAGTTCTTATATACGTTGTGTATAATTGATTGTCGATGATGTATAAAGAGCTTGTTAGCGTGTTTTTTTGTGAGTGCGTTACACTATGCGACTCCTTTTCGTTAGCCTGGCCATGCGCTTATCTCAGTCCCTTGTCAACCTGTCAGGTGTTTGCAACTGGGTTGATGTGTGTCAAGGGTTTTGATTGGTGTGCCAGCTACTCAGGATATCACGTTTTAGTTTGTAGAACAAATGTGTACAGGGTGGCGCAACCCCCGAGTGGATAAATTGTGAAAAAATAAAAGGCGAACACAGATTTTTGGGGCACTTAGCTTTATTTATTCGTGGGACGGTACAAAGTACAATGTGTGGCTAAGTAGCCTTGGCTGTGTAGCCTTATTTGCAATGCAAAAGTAAAAACGACTAAGGGTAGAAGCGTCGCAGCTGCACGACGTTCCAGGGGTTGGAGTATGTGACTCCTGTCTCTAAATCTTGGAGGCGATAGGCGCCACCTGGGATTACTTCTGTAATCACGTATGGTCCTTCCCAGGGAGACTCGAGCTTGAGATGCCCTTGCTGCTTCAGTCACAGGACCAGGTCTTCTTCGACGAAGGATCTGGGGCATAGCCTCCTACTGTGGTAGTTGCGCAGGTTCTGCTAGTAGATCGTTGCCTTTCCGCGGCGATTTCCCTTGCCTCGTCAAGGAGGTCGACGGAGTATTCAAGTGCAAGGGTTGACTCCTGCTCGCTGTAAGCGACCACGCGCGGTGCTTTGTATCGTACCTCGGCGGGTAGCACCGCTTCATCCCCGTGCACCATAAAGAACACGGTGTAGCCTGTAGCACTGTTTGGAGTTGTGCGTAGGCTCCAGAGTACTGGTTGTAGTTTGTATGGCCAGCAACCCGCGGCTTGTTCGAATGGCCGGAGGAGTTGCTTCTTGATGCCGCCGCAGACGAGCCCGTTCGCCTTTTCGACCTAACCGTTGGTCTGTGGATGCGCTACCGAAGCGTAGCTGATGTTGATTCCCAGATTCTCGCAGAATTCTGGGAACTCCTTGGATGTGAAGTTTGTCCCATTGTCTATGATGATACTGTGTGGCACTCCGAAGCGGTAGACGATGGATTCGAAGAACTTGACTGCGCTGTGCCCTTATTGATTGGTCACTGGCATGGCCTCTATCCACTTGGTGAACTTGTCGACTGCGACCAGGAGGTAGACGTAGCCTCCTCGTGACGACTTGGGGAGCTTGCCGACCATGTTGAGTCCCCATTGCGCGAAGGGCTAGGCCAATGGAATTGGCCGGAGCTCTACGCCAGGTGCGTGCGGCTTGTGCGCCAATCGCTGGCACGCATTGCATTTCTGGACGATGTCCTTGGCGTCGCGCATGGCAGTGGGCCAGTAGAAGCTAGTCCAGGATCGTTCGGTAGCCTTTTGCTGAGGAGGTACGTGAGGTATGGCTGAGTCCAGGATGACTCGATCATCATGACGCTCATTGGTCCTTTGAGTCCTGTATCTAGCTCCAGGTCGTCGAGTGCCATTGGCTCATTGGGTGGCACAACCCCCGAGTCGGTTACTGCGCTTGTTTTCTTCTCTGTTGCCTTTGGCTTGATGGAGCGTTCGAAGATGCGCTCAAGAAATACCCCAGGTGGTATGGGGGCGCAGGTAGAGCCTATGTTGGCCAGTGCATCCGCCTCTTCATTGCTTTCGTGACCTATGTGTTGCAGATCGCAGCCGTCGAAGTCCCCTTCGAGTGTGTCGTAGAGCTCGCGGTAGGCAATCATGTTGTCGTTCAGTGCTCACACTCATGCATTGTTTGGTTGACGACAAACATGGATTCGCCGTATATAATGAGCCTCTTGGCGCCACAGGCTTTTGCTATCCTCATCCTGTGTAGCAGGGCCTCGTATTCAGCTTCATTGTTGGAGGCGGTGAACTGCATTCGGAGGATATATTTTAGCTTGTCCCCCCTGCGGCAATGTCAGTATGACACCTGCAGCAGCTCCGTCCTTCCGCTTGGATCCATCGAAGTGCATTGTCCATAGGTAGGACATATCTGGTTTTTCAGGGAGCTGGTTCTCCATCCAGTGCACGAGGAAGTCAGGAAGAACTTGCGACTTGATTGCGTCGCGCTTTTCGTATGTAATGTCTCGTGAGACAATTCGAATCCCCAAAGCGTGACTCGCCCCGTGGCGTCGGGGTTATTGAGGATATGCCCCAGCGGGGCGTCGTTGCCCACCACGATTGGGTGCTCCTGGAAGTAGTGGCGCAGTCTCCGGGCGGTCATGAAGACACCGTACGCCAGCTTCTGGTAGTGCGGGTACTGCTATTTTGTTGGCGTGAGGACCTCGCTGAGGTAGTAGACTGGGCGCTATACCCAATGGACCTTGTTTTCCTCGGCTCGTTCGACCACGAGCACTGTGCTAACCACCTGGTTGGTGGCGCAGATATATAGCAACAACGGTTCCCTTTCTCGTGGGGTCACCAGTACTGGCGAAGTGGATAGCTGGCGCTTGAGGTCTTCGAATGCTTCCTGCGCCTCATTGGTCCATTCGAATTTGTCAGCTTTGCGGAGGAGTTGGTAGAAGGGCAGTGCCTTTTCACCCATCTGACTGATAAATCGACTGAGGGCCGCGATTCGCCCAGCCAGCTGCTGGATGCCCCTTATGTGTTTTCGGTTTCTCCATAGCCAGTATGGCTTTTATTTTCTTCGGGTTTGCCTCCATGCCTCTCGCGTAGATGAGATACCCGAGTAGTTGCCCAAATGGTACACGAAAGGCGCATTTGTCCGGATTGAGCTTGATCCGGTAGCGGTCGAGGTTGGCGAAGGTTTCACGCAAGTCGTCGATTAGTGAGGCTTCCTCTTTGGTCTTGATTACTATGTCATTGGCATAGACTTGAATGTTGCGACCAAGTTGATTCTTGAGGCAAGCCTGCATACACCGCTAGTAGGTGGCTCCTGCATTTTTTAGCCCGAAGGGCATTGTGTTGTAGCAGAATAGACCAAAGGGCGTTGTGAACGCTGTTTTTTCTTGATCTTCCTCCTTCATTCGAATCTGATTATAGCCTGAGTAGGCTTCGAGGAAGAAGAGGCGCTCGCATCCCGTGGTGGAGTCGATGATCTGGTCGATTCGCAGTAACGGGAAATGATCCTTTGGACAGTGCTTATTCAAAGAGGTGAAGTCCACACACATCCGCAGGATATCCGTGTCCTTTTTTGGTACTAGAACCGTGTTGGAGAGCCAAGTGCTTTCCTTGATATCGCGTATGAATTTGGCGTCGAGGAGTCTATTGATCTCCATTCCGACTACCTTTGCTCTTGGCTCAGATAATCGTCGGATTGTTTGCTTGACTGGCCTTGCGTCTGGGTTGACGTTGAGTGCGTGCTTGGCGAATTCCCTCGGAACTCCTGGCATGTCCACTAGACACCAGGCGAAGATTTCACAGTGCTCACGAAGGAATTCGATGAGCGCGTGTTCCTATGCGGGACTCAAGTTGTTGGCGATGAGGGCCGTCTTGGCAGGATCCGATGGGTGGACCTGCACTTTCTTTGTGTGCACCGATGAGTCGAAACATAAATCGCGTGAACTTGGCCGGCTTAGGGGAGGCAGACTGTTGTCTGTCGACTCCTTTAGTCTCGTGAGTTCTTCCTGCATGCCAAAGGACTAGGAAATTCTGTTGAATTCCCTATCGCAACTGTCGGATCTCTCGAAGCTCCTTTTGACTGTGATGACACCATTGGGACCTGGCATTTTCATCTGCAAGTAGGCGTAGTGTGGCACTACCATGAACCTAGCGAACGCGACACGTCTGAGGATGCAGTGGTACTGTGAGGGCCAGTCGACGACCTCAAAGTCGATATGCTCGCGCCGAAAAAAAATTGTGTGCTAAAGATGACGTCGAGGTTGATGTAGCCCAGGGGATACACGCCTTTTCCTGGGACGATGCCGTGGAATGTTGTGTCCGAGGCTTCTAAGCAAGTCAGAGGGATCCTCATTGCTCCCAAGGTACTCGCGAATATAAGGTTGATGCCGCTTCCGCCTTCCATGAAGACACGGCTCATGTCGAAACCTCCGATTTACACCTCGAGTACGAGGGGACAATGGCCTGGATGAGGTAGTTGAGGCGGATGATCGCGTTTGTCAAAGGTGATGCAGGACTCGCTTCCGCTGAGGTACTCAGTGGTAGATGATGGCGAGTTTGTGGCCAAGTTGACTTGGCGAGTGATGGCCTTCTGCACCCTGTTAGAGGGGTGTCCCTTTTGGATCATCATGGTACCCATGGCTCGTGGTTATGGTTCGCCTCCCTGGTGGTCCGGCGCAGATGCATTCGGGGGTAGTCCAGGAGGTGGTGGTCCGGAGTGCCATGTGCCACGGCGCCTGGAGCGGCTTCGTAGCCTCCTTCAATTGCGTTGCGATTCATCCGAACCAATCCCTCATGTAGTTTGAGGAACTCGCGACAGTGCTTGAGGAGGTGGCTGGACTTCTTCTTTCCATCATGCTTGTCGATGTAGAAGTGCACCGTACATGGCCCGGACAGTTTGTCTTCAATGGATGTCGCGGGTGCCTCATCACGATTGCGCCGTTGCCACACTTGCGTGGCTTTCCCGGAGTCGCGGTATCCACCGCTGCGGTATCCACTGTTGCGGTTATCGTCGCGTTTGTCTGCGTAGCCAGCTGCCACCATGTTGACGTCGTCGCGATCATCGTAGATGCACATGCAGCGTTTGCCTCGGCGGTCGCACCTAAGATCGAGTTCTGCCTCCTCGTTGGAGTGAACGCGATTCTTCACCGAATCTTCTCCATCGTCCCACCAATTCGCGATTTCCATCAGGTGGTCGATTGTCTTGGGCTTCGAACGGCCCAGCTCCTGCCTGAGGTCTATGCGGCGGACGCCGTCGTTGAATGCATCAATCGCACGATCCTCCGAGATGTTCTCTGCGGAGTTCTTGATGATGGACCACCTTTGGATGTAGGAGCATAGCGATTCGCCTGATCTTTGCTGGCAGCATCTTAGCTCTTCAATTGATGCAGGCCGCTTGTATGTGCCCTTGAAGTTGCGCACGACTGCCGTGCTTGTAAACCAGCTCTTCCCAACTGCGAATGGATCCGCGTGGGAGGTTGTTGAGCCATGCTCGGGTGGCGCCTTACAGTTGTAGCTGTAACCATTGCATGGCCGTGCTTCGACTGCCGCCGTGGAGCCTGACAGAGGAGATGTGGTCCTCCATCCACATCTTCGGGTCCTGTAGGCCATCAAACTTCGGGTTCTCCGACGGGAGTTTAAACCGTTTGGGCATTCGCTTTTGCCTGATGGCCCTGCTGAAGCATCTGGCGCCATAGAGCTCCACATCTTCTTCTTCCGAGTTAGTGAACCGAGCATGTCGCACCCTTAATTTGTTGATCTTGCCCTGCGTGAGGTCATTGCGCGCATCATAGTCATGGTCGTGTCGCCGTGAGCGCCAGCGTCGAGACATGTCTTGACTGTCGTCGCTGGATGAGGGCGAGGACTAGCGGTTTGCTAGCGCTTTGCCTTTTTTCGGCTCCGGTGTTGGCTCCTTGTCGAGAGCCGCCTGGATTAGTATCAAGCCCGCGATCGTAGATTGGTGCATGGCGGCTCAGGGATCTCCAGCTGGCGGCTGGTTGTTGAGGAGGTACATGGTGGCTGTTGTCACCGCAGCCTGCGGCGTCTTGGGGACCACATTGCCCCATGTATGGACTGTCATAGATGTGATGTCCTGGACTTTTACAGCTTCTATGCACTCTGGCTCGGTAAGGTGGGCCATCCGTGATCACCTCTTTCTTGCGATGTACTCGTTGCCCTTTGAGGAGGATCCTCCGTGGGAGGAGAGTCCAGCACGTCGAAGACTCGACTCATTTGCCGCCTTTTTGCGCGCTTCGAGTTGCGCGATTGTTTACACTTGGCGCTTGAATTCTTCCTTCAGGAGCCAATGGTTGCCCATTAGTAGTTCTTGTGGAGATCCGAAGGGTAGAGGGTTGCCTCGTAAGGCCTCGCGGCAGCGAGCCCATTCTTGTTCATTGAGCCTGATTACGACGCGTTCACCGGTTTGCTCGTTTGTTATGGTTGGACGTTCGATTGCTCCTCCGTTGTTAACGGGGGTGCCGTTGCCACCATTGCCACCGTTGCCTCCGTTAGGTGGCGTTGATGACGGTGCACATGAAGTGGTTGGGGAAGCTGCTGCTCCCGCAACCTTCAGATCCGGAACCATAGGCTCCATCTTTTGTTGCCAGATCGCTCAGATCGGAGTCACGACAGCTATCGCTGACTGTGTTCTCGACTGTTGTCGGGGCGTAGTGCTCACTGAGGGTGCCGATCGATGGAGGGAACCACGATGCTGGGGCAATCGACGGCACCGTCGGCTGGTCAGGCATGCAAAGCGTGCCCATCTGACCAACTTGGAAGCGGAAGCTCCCGATCGCCAGGCTGATTCCGTCGCCCATGGACTCGAAAGCTGGGCGAGTGGCTGGCGTGTGGACGGTGAAGTCGAACGCGCCGAAGAGATGCCGAATCTCCGCTGTTGTGGAGTTGTAGATCGCGGTTGATGGGGCCAAAGAAGCCGCAACATCAGCACTCCCAATTCCCACAAACGACGCCAATTGACAAGGGTTTAACTTATCAATGCCCATTGTTATGGACTTGGGTTTTGGAGAAGGAGGGAGCGCTAGAGGCATCTATCGGCTAGCGAACAAGCACAAAGGGGACTCGAAGATTTACCCAGGTTCAGGCCTCGTAGAGGTCCCTACTCCTGCTTGTCTGCTCGTGGAATTATCAAAGGAATCGAGGATTACAATGGTGCGCAGATGCAATCTGGCGAGGGTTGTGGAAACTAGGGTTGCGTGTGTCTTCCTCACCGCCCCTCCTAGCCTTTATATAGATAGGCCAGGTCTCGGGTAGTAGGCCGAGTCGGTTACAGGTTAGGGTTTTCCCCTTTGAACTTTCTATCTCCAGCTTCTTCTTGTTCTTCAAGCAATGAGAGTCCCCAGGTTACTCGGGTTCTTCATTTGGGGCTTGGCGACACCGTGGGCCTCTATCTATTAAGGCCATATATACCAAGATCGAGTACCTGTAGGGTATACCCATGTCAGTGTGTGTGGTGATATGGATCATAAGGAAGGTGTGCTTTTGAGAATATATAACACATACCTTAATCTCTAGTGACTCCATTTATGTCAAACCATGGTGGTCAGAATACCCAAAGAGCCCTTGGAATATGCAATTGCCACATGGGGATGGTGAACTAGTGTGACAGAAGCAGTTGCTCACCACACCCAACTAGAGTGTGTGTGTGGTCATGTGGATCATAAAGAAGGTGTGGTTTTCAGAATATATAACACATGCATTGTTCTCTAGAGATTCCATATGTGTTAAACCATGGTGGTCAGAAAGCCTAAAGAGCCCTGGATAATGCAACTGCCACATGGGGATGGTGAACCACTATGACATAATAAGTTGCATCACCACACCCAACTTGAGTGTGTGTGTGGTCATGTGGATCATAAAGAAGGTGTGGTTTTTAGAATATATAACACATGCATTGATCTCTAGAGACTCCATTTGTGTCAAACCATAGTGGTCAAAAAGCCCAAAGAGTCCCTAGAATATGCAACTGCCATGTGGGGATGGTGAACCAGTGTGACAGAAGCAGTTGCATCACCACACCCAACTATAGTGTGTCTGTGTTCATATGGATCATAAAGAAGGTGTGGTTTTGACAATATATAACACATGCATTGATATTTAGATACTCCATTTGTGTCAAACCATGGTGGTCAGAAAGCCCAAAAATCCCCTGGAATATACAACTGCCACATGGGGATTGTGAACCAGTGTGACAGAAGCTGTTGCATCACCACACCCAACTGGAGTGTGTTTGTGCTCATGTGGATCATAAAGAATGTGTGGTTTTTGAGAATATATAACACATGCATTGATCTCTAGAGACTCCATTTGTGTCAAACCATGGTGGTTAGAACGCCCATAGAGCCCCTGTCATATGCAACTGCCACATGGGGATGGTGAACCAAGTTGACAAAAGCAGTTGCATCACCACACCCAACTGGTGTGTGTGTGGTCATATGGATCAAAAAGAAGGTGTGGTTTTGAGAATATATAACATATGCATTGATCTCTAGAGACTCCATTGTTATCAAACCATGGTGGTCAGAAATCCCAAAGAGCCCCTGGAATATGCAACCGCCACATGGGGATATTTAACCAGTGTGACAGAAGCAGTTGCATCACCACACCCAACTGGTGTGTGTGTGTGGTCATATGAATCATAAATAAGGTGTGGTTTTGAGAATATATAACACATGCATTTATCTCTAGAGACTCCATTTGTGTCAAACCGTGGTGGTTAGCAAGCCCAAAGAGTCCCTAGAATATACAACTGCCATATGGGGATGGTGAACCAGTGTGACAGAAGCAGTTGCATCACCACACCCAACTAGACTGTGTGTGGTCGTGTGGATCATAAAAAAGGTGTGGTTTTCAGAATATATAACACATGCATTAATCTCTAGAGACTCCATTTGTCTCAAACAATGGTGGTCAGAAATCCCAAAAAGCCCTTGGAATATGCAACTGACACATGGGGATAGTGAACCAGTGTGACAGAAGCAGATGCATCACCACACCCAACTGGAGTGTGTGTGTGGTCATGTGGATCATAAAGAAAGTGTGGTTTTAGAAATATATATAACACATGCATTGATATGTAGAGACTCCATTTGTATCAAACCATGGTGGTCAGAAATCCCAAAGAGCCCCTCGAATATGCAACCGCCACATGGGGATATTTAACCAGTGTGACAGAAGCAATTACATCACCACACCCAACTGGTGTGTGTGGTCATGTGAATCATAAAGAAGGTGTGGTTTTGAGAACATATAACACATGCATTTATCTCTAGAGACTCCATTTGTGTCAAACCATGGTGGTTAGAAATCCCAAAGAGTCCCTAGAATATACAACTGCCATATGGGGATGGCGAACCAGTGTGAAAGAAGAAGTTGCATCACCACACCCAACTGGAGTGTGTGCGTGGTCATGTGGATCATAAAGAAGGTGTGGTTTTCAGAATATATAACACATGCATCAATCTCTAGAGACTCCATTTGTCTCAAACCATGGTGGTCAGAAAGCCCAAAGAGCTCATGGAATATGCAACTGACACATGCGGATAGTGAACCTGTGTGACAGATGCAGATGCATCACCACACCCAAATAGAGTGTGTGTGTGGTCATGTGGATCATAAAAAAGGTGTGGTTTTGAGAATATATAACAGATGCATTGATCTCTAGAGACTCCATTTGTGTCAAACCATGGTGGTCAGAAAGCCAAAAGAGCCCCTGGAATATGCAACTGCCACATGGGGTTGGTGAACCAATGTGTTAGAAGTAGTTGCATCACCACATCCAACTGGAGTGTGTCTGTGATCATGTTGATCATAAAGGTGTTGTTTTGAGAATATATAACAGATGCTTGATATCTAGAGACTCCATTTGTGTCAAACCATGGTGGTCAAAAAGCCCAAAGAGCCCTAGAATATGCAACTGCCACATGGGGTTTGTGAACCAGTGTGACAGAAGCTGTTGCATCACCACACCCAACTGGAGTGTGTTTGTGGTCATGTGGATCATAAAGAAGGTGTGGTTTTGAGAATATATAACACATGAATTGATCTCTAGAGGCTCCATTTGTGTCAAACCATGTTGGTCAGAAATCCCAAAGAGCCCCTGGCATATGCAACTGCCATATGGGGATGGTGAACCAGTGTGGCAGAAGTAATTGCATCACCACACCCAACTGGAATGTGTGTGTGGTCATATGGATCATAAAGAAGGTGTGGTTTTAGAAATATATATAACACATGGATTGAGCTATAGAGACTCCATTTGTGTCAATCCATGGTTGTCAGAAATCCCAAAGAGCCCCTGGAATATGCAACCGCCACATGGGGATAGTTAACCAGTGTGACAGAAGCAGTTGCATCACCACGCCCAACTGGTGTGTGCATGGTCATGTGAATCATAAAGAAGGTGTGGTGTTGAGAATATATAACACATGCATTTATCTCTAGAGACTCCATTTGTGTCAAACCATGGTGGTTAGAAAGCCCAAAGAGACCCTAGAATATACAACTGCCATATGAGGATGGTGAACCAGTGTGCCAGAAGCAGTTGCATCACCACACCCAACTAGAGTGTGTGTGTGGTCGTGTGGATCATAAAAAGGTGTGGTTTTCAGAATATATAACACATGCATTAATCTCTAGAGACTGCATTTGTCTCAAACAATGGTGGTCAGAAAGCTCAAAGAGCCCTTGGAATATGCAACTGACAAATGGGGATAGTGAACCAGTGTGACAGAAGCAGATGCATCACCACACCCAACTAGAGTGTGTGTGTGGTCATGTGGATCATAAAGAAGGTGTGGTTTTAGAAATAAATATAACACATGCATTGATCTGTAGAGACTCCATTTGTGTCAAACCATGGTGGTCAGAAATCCCAAAGAGCCCGTGGAATATGCAACCGCCACATGGGGATATTTAACCAGTGTGACAGAAGCAATTACATCACCACACCCAACTGGTGTGTGTGTGTGTGGTCATGTGAATCATAAAGAAGGTGTGGTGTTGAGAATATATAACACATGCATTTATCTCTAGAGACTCCATTTGTGTACAACTATGGTGGTTAGAAAGCCCAAAGAGTCCCTAGAATATACAACTGCCATATGGGGATGGCGAACCAGTGTGACAGAAGCAGTTGCATCACCACACCCAACTAGAGTGTGTGTGTGGTCATGTGGATCATAAAGAAGGTGTGGTTTTCAGAATATATAACACATGCATTAATCTCTAGAGACTCCATTTGTCTCAAACCATGGTGGTCATAAAGCCCAAAGAGCCCTTGGAATATGCAACTGACACATGCGGATAGTGAACGTGTGTGACAGTTGCAGATGCATCACCACACCCAACTGGAGTGTGTGTGTGGTCATGTGGATCATAAAGAAGGTGTGGTTTTCAAAATATATATAACACATGCATTGATCTGTAGAGACTCCATTTGTGTTAAACCATGGTGGTCAGAAATCCGAAAGAGCCCTTGGAATATGCAACTGCCACATGGGGATATTTAACTAGTGTGACAGAAGCAGTTGCATCACCACACCCAACTTGAGTGTGTGTGGTCATATGGATCATAAAGAAGGTGTGGTTTTGAGAATATATAACACATGCATTGATCTCTAGAGACTCCTTTTGTGTTAAACCATGGTGGTCAAAAATCCCAAAGAGCCCCTGGAATATGCAACTGCCACAGGGGGATGGTGAACCAATGTGACAGAAGCAGTTGCATCACCACATCCAACTGGAGTGTGTGTGTGATCATGTGGATCATCAAGAAGGTGTGGTTTTGAGAATATATAACACATGCATTAATCTCTAGAGACTCCATTTGTGTCAAACCATGCTGGTCACAAAGCCCAAAGAGCCCTTGGAATATGCAATTGCCATATGGGGATGGTGAACCAGTGTGACAGAAGCAGTTGCATCACCACACCCAACTGGAGTGTGTCTGGTCATGTGGATCATCAAGAAGGTGTGGTTTTCAGAATATATAACACATGCATTGATCATTAGAGACTCCATTTATGTCAAACCATGGTGGTCAGAAATCCCAAAGTGCCCCTAGATAATGCAACTGCCACATGGGGATGGTGAACTAGTGTGACAAAAGTAGTTGCATCACCACACCCAACTAGAGTGTGTGTGTGGTCATGTGGATTATAAAAAAGGTGTTTTTTTGTAGAATATATAACACATGCTTGATATCAAGAGACTCTATTTGTGTCAAACCATGGTGGTCAAAAAGCCCAAAGAGCCCCTAGAATATGCAACTGCCACATGGGGTTTGTGAACCAGTGTGACAGAACTTGTTGCATCACCACACCCAACTGGAGTGTGTTTGTGGTCATGTGGATCATAAAGAAGGTGTGGTTTTGAGAATATATAACACTTGCATTGATCTCTAGAGGCTCCATTTGTGTCAAACCATGATGGTCAGAAAGCCCAAAGAGCCCCTGGCTTATGCACCTGCCATATGGGGATGGTGAACTAGTGTGAAAGAAGGAGTTGTATCACCACACCAAACTGGAGTGTGTGTGTGTGGTCATGTGGATCTTAAAGAAGGTGTGGTTTTGAGGATATATAACACATGCATTGATCTCTAGAGACTCCATTTGTGTCAAACCATGGTGGTCAGAAAGCCCAAAGAGTCCCTAGAATATGCAACGGCCATATGGGGGTGGTGAACCAGTGTGATAGAAGCAGTTGCATCACCACGCCCAACTGGAGTGTGTGTGTGGTCATGTGAATCATAAAGAAGGTGTGGTTTTGAGAATATATAACACATGCATTTATCTCTAGATACTCCATTTGTGTCAAACCATGGTGGTTAGAAAAGCCAAAGAGTTCCTAGAATATACAACTGCCATATGGGGATGGTGAACCAGTGTGACAGAAGCAGTTGCATCACCACACCCAACTGGAGTGTGTGTGTGGTCGTGTGGATCATAAAAAGGTGTGGTTTTCAGAATATATAACACATGCATTAATCTCTAGAGACTGCATTTGTCTCAAACAATGGTGGTCATAAAGCCCAAAGAGCCCTTGGAATATGCAACTGACACATGGGGATAGTGAACCAGTGTGACAGAAGCAGATGCATCACCACACCCAACTGGAGTGTGTGTGTGGTCATGTGGATCATAAAGAAGGTGTGGTTTTCAAAATATATATAACACATGCATTGATCTGTAGAGACTCCATTTGTGTTAAACCATGGTGGTCAGAAATCCGAAAGAGCCCTTGGAATATGCAACCGCCACATGGGGATATTTAACTAGTGTGACAGAAGCAGTTGCATCACCACACCCAACTTGAGTGTGTGTGGTCATGTGGATCATAAAGAAGGTGTGGTTTTGAGAATATATAACACATGCATTGATCTCTAGAGACTCCATTTGTGTTAAACCATGGTGGTCAAAAATCCCAAAGAGCCCCTGGAATATGCAACTGCCACATGGGGATGGTGAACCAGTGTGACAGAAGCAGTTGCATCACCACATCCAACTGGAGTGTGTGTGTGATCATGTGGATCATCAAGAAGGTGTGGTTTTGAGAATATATAACACATGCATTAATCTCTAGAGACTCCATTTGTGTCAAACCATGCTGGTCACAAAGCCCAAAGAGCCCTTGGAATATTCAATTGCCATATGGGGATGGTGAACCAGTTTGACAGAAGCAGTTGCATCACCACACCCAACTAGAGTGTGTCTGGTCATGTGGATCATCAAGAAGGTGTGGTTTTCAGAATATATAACACATGCATTGATCATTAGAGACTCCATTTATGTCAAACCATGGTGGTCAGAAATCCCAAAGTGCCCCTAGATAATGCAACTGCCACATGGGGATGGTGAACTAGTGTGACAAAAGTAGTTGCATCACCACACCCAACTAGAGTGTGTGTGTGGTCATGTGGATTATAAAAAAGGTGTTCTTTTTAGAATATATAACACATGCTTGATATTAAGAGACTCTATTTGTGTCAAACCATGGTGGTCAAAAAGCCCAAAGAGCCCCTAGAATATGCAACTGCCACATGGGGTTTGTGAACCAGTGTGACAGAACTTGTTGCATCACCACACCCAACTGGAGTGTGTTTGTGGTCATGTGGATCATAAAGAAGGTGTGGTTTTGAGAATATATAACACTTGCATTGATCTCTAGAGGCTCCATTTGTGTCAAACCATGGTGGTCAGAATGCCCAAAGAGCCCCTGGCTTATGCACCTGCCATATGGGGATGGTGAACTAGTGTGAAAGAAGGAGTTGTATCACCACACCAAACTGGAGTGTGTGTGTGTGGTCATGTGGATCTTAAAGAAGGTGTGGTTTTGAGGATATATAACACATGCATTGATCTCTAGAGACTCCATTTGTGTCAAACCATGGTGGTCAGAAAGCCCAAAGAGTCCCTAGAATATGCAACGGCCATATGGGGGTGGTGAACCAGTGTGATAGAAGCAGTTGCATGACCACGCCCAACTGGAGTGTGTGTGTGGTCATGTGAATCGTAAAGAAGGTGTGGTTTTGAGAATATATAACACATGCATTTATCTCTAGAGACTCCATTTGTGTCAAACCATGGTGGTTAGAAAAGCCAAAGAGTTCCTAGAATATACAACTGCCATATGGGGATGGTGAACCAGTGTGACAGAAGCAGTTGCATCACCACACCCAACTGGAGTGTGTGTGTGGTCGTGTGGATCATAAAAAGGTGTGGTTTTCAGAATATATAACACATGCATTAATCTCTAGAGACTGCATTTGTCTCAAACAATGGTGGTCAGAAAGCCCAAAGAGCCCTTGGAATATGCAACTGACACATGGGGATAGTGAACCAGTGTGACAGAAGCAGATGCATCACCACACCCAACTGGAGTGTGTGTGTGGTCATGTGGATCATAAAGAAGGTGTGGTTTTAGAAATATATATAACACATGCATTGATATGTAGAGACTCCATTTGTATCAAACCATGGTGGTCAGAAATCCCAAAGAGCCCCTCGAATATGCAACCGCCACATGGGGATATTTAACCAGTGTGACAGAAGCAATTACATCACCACACCCAACTGGTGTGTGTGGTCATGTGAATCATAAAGAAGGCGTGGTTTTGAGAATATATAACACATGCATTTATCTCTAGAGAGTCCATTTGTGTCAAACCGTGGTTGTTAGAAAGCCCAAAGAGTCCCTAGAATATACAACTGCCATATTGGGATGGCGAACAAGTGTGACAGAAGCAGTTGCATCACCACACCCAACTAGAGTGTGTGTGGTCGTGTGGATCATAAAGAAGGTATGGTTTTCAGAATATATAACACATGCATTAATCTCTAGAGACTCCATTTGTCTCAAACCATGGTTGTCAGAAAGCCCAAAAAGCCCTTGGAATATGCAACTGACACATGGGGATAGTGAACGTGTGTGACAGTTGCAGATGCATCACCACACCCAACTGGAGTGTGTGTGTGGTCATGTGGATCATAAAGAAGGTGTGGTTTTCAAAATATATATAACACATGCATTGATCTGTAGAGACACCATTTGTGTTAAACCATGGTGGTCAGAAATCCCAAAGAGCCCTTGGAATATGCAACCGCCACATGGGGATATTTAACTAGTGTGACAGAAGCAGTTGCATCACCACACCCAACTGGTGTGTGGTCATGTGGATCATAAAGAAGGTGTGGTTTTGAGAATATATAACACATGCATTTATCTCTAGAGACTCCATTTGTGTCAAACCATGGTGGTTAAAAATCCCAAAGAGCCCCTGGAATATGCAACTGCCACATGGGGATGGTGAACCAGTGTGACAGAAGAAGTTGCATCACCACACCCAACTGGAGTGTGTGTGTGGTCATGTGGATTATAAAAAAGGTGTTCTTTTTAGAATATATAACACATGCTTGATATCAAGAGACTCTATTTGTGTCAAACCATGGTGCTCAAAAAGCCCAAAGAGCCCCTAGAATATGCAACTGCCACATGGGGTTTGTGAACCAGTGTGACAGAACTTGTTGTATCACCACACCCAACTGGAGTGTGTTTGTGGTCATGTGGATCATAAAGAAGGTGTGGTTTTGAGAATATATAACACTTGCATTGATCTCTAGAGGCTCCATTTGTGTCAAACCATGGTGGTCAGAATGCCCAAAGAGCCCCTGGCTTATGCACCTGCCATATGGGGATGGTGAACTAGTGTGAAAGAAGGAGTTGTATCACCACACCAAACTGGAGTGTGTGTGTGTGGTCATGTGGATCTTAAAGAAGGTGTGGTTTTGAGGATATATAACACATGCATTGATCTCTAGAGACTCCATTTGTGTCAAACCATGGTGGTCAGAAAGCCCAAAGAGTCCCTAGAATATGCAACGGCCATATGGGGGTGGTGAACCAGTGTGATAGAAGCAGTTGCATGACCACACCCAACTGGAGTGTGTGTGTGGTCATGTGAATCATAAAGAAGGTGTGGTTTTGAGAATATATAACACATGCATTTATCTCTAGAGACTCCATTTGTGTCAAACCATGGTGGTTAGAAAATCCAAAGAGTTCCTAGAATATACAACTGCCATATGGGGATGGTGAACCAGTGTGACAGAAGCAGTTGCATCACCACACCCAACTGGAGTGTGTGTGTGGTCGTGTGGATCATAAAAAGGTGTGGTTTTCAGAATATATAACACATGCATTAATCTCTAGAGACTGCATTTGTCTCAAACAATGGTGGTCATAAAGCCCAAAGAGCCCTTGGAATATGCAACTGACACATGGGGATAGTGAACCAGTGTGACAGAAGCAGATGCATCACCACACCCAACTGGAGTGTGTGTGTGGTCATGTGGATCATAAAGAAGGTGTGGTTTTCAAAATATATATAACACATGCATTGATCTGTAGAGACTCCATTTGTGTTAAACCATGGTGGTCAGAAATCCGAAAGAGCCCTTGGAATATGCAACCGCCACATGGGGATATTTAACTAGTGTGACAGAAGCAGTTGCATCACCACACCCAACTTGAGTGTGTGTGGTCATGTGGATCATAAAGAAGGTGTGGTTTTGAGAATATATAACACATGCATTGGTCTCTAGAGACTCCATTTGTGTTAAACCATGCTGGTCAAAAATCCCAAAGAGCCCCTGGAATATGCAACTGCCACATGGGGATGGTGAACCAGTGTGACAGAAGCAGTTGCATCACCACATCCAACTGGAGTGTGTGTGTGATCATGTGGATCATCAAGAAGGTGTGGTTTTGAGAATATATAACACATGCATTAATCTCTAGAGACTCCATTTGTGTCAAACCATGCTGGTCACAAAGCCCAAAGAGCCCTTGGAATATTCAATTGCCATATGGGGATGGTGAACCAGTTTGACAGAAGCAGTTGCATCACCACACCCAACTAGAGTGTGTCTGGTCATGTGGATCATCAAGAAGGTGTGGTTTTCAGAATATATAACACATGCATTGATCATTAGAGACTCCATTTATGTCAAACCATGGTGGTCAGAAATCCCAAAGTGCCCCTAGATAATGCAACTGCCACATGGGGATGGTGAACTAGTGTGACAAAAGTAGTTGCATCACCACACCCAACTAGAGTGTGTGTGTGGTCATGTGGATTATAAAAAAGGTGTTCTTTTTAGAATATATAACACATGCTTGATATCAAGAGACTCTATTTGTGTCAAACCATGGTGGTCAAAAAGCCCAAAGAGCCCCTAGAATATGCAACTGCCACATGGGGTTTGTGAACCAGTGTGACAGAACTTGTTGCATCACCACACCCAACTGGAGTGTGTTTGTGGTCATGTGGATCATAAAGAAGGTGTGGTTTTGAGAATATATAACACTTGCATTGATCTCTAGAGGCTCCATTTGTGTCAAACCATGGTGGTCAGAATGCCCAAAGAGCCCCTGGCTTATGCACCTGCCATATGGGGATGGTGAACTAGTGTGAAAGAAGGAGTTGTATCACCACACCAAACTGGAGTGTGTGTGTGGTTGTGTGGATCTAAAAAGGTGTGGTTTTTAGAATATATAACACATGCATTAATCTCTAGAGACTGCATTTGTCTCAAACAATGGTGGTCAGAAAGCCCAAAGAGCCCTTGGAATATGCAACTGACACATGGGGATAGTGAACCAATGTGACAGAAGCAGATGCATCACCACACCCAACTGGAGTGTGTGTGTGGTCATGTGGATCATAAAGAAGGTGTGGTTTTAGAAATATATATAACACATGCATTGATATGTAGAGACTCCATTTGTATCAAACCATGGTGGTCAGAAATCCCAAAGAGCCCCTCGAATATGCAACCGCCACATGGGGATATTTAACCAGTGTGACAGAAGCAATTACATCACCACACCCAACTGGTGTGTGTGGTCATGTGAATCATAAAGAAGGCGTGGTTTTGAGAATATATAACACATGAATTTATCTCTAGAGAGTCCATTTGTGTCAAACCGTGGTTGTTAGAAAGCCCAAAGAGTCCCTAGAATATACAACTGCCATATGGGGATGGCGAACAAGTGTGACAGAAGCAGTTGCATCACCACACCCAAGTAGAGTGTGTGTGGTCGTGTGGATCATAAAGAAGGTATGGTTTTCAGAATATATAACACATGCATTAATCTCTAGAGACTCCATTTGTCTCAAACCATGGTTGTCAGAAAGCCCAAAGAGCCCTTGGAATATGCAACTGACACATGGGGATAGTGAACGTGTGTGACAGTTGCAGATGCATCACCACACCCAACTGGAGTGTGTGTGTGGTCATGTGGATCATAAAGAAGGTGTGGTTTTCAAAATATATATAACACATGCATTGATCTGTAGAGACACCATTTGTGTTAAACCATGGTGGTCAGAAATCCCAAAGAGCCCTTGGAATATGCAACCGCCACATGGGGATATTTAACTAGTGTGACAGAAGCAGTTGCATCACCACACCCAACTGGTGTGTGGTCATGTGGATCATAAAGAAGGTGTGGTTTTGAGAATATATAACACATGCATTTATCTCTAGAGACTCCATTTGTGTCAAACCATGGTGGTTAGAAATCCCAAAGAGCCCCTGGAATATGCAACTGCCACATGGGGATGGTGAACCAGTGTGACAGAAGAAGTTGCATCACCACACCCAACTGGAGTGTGTGTGTGGTCATGTGGATTATAAAAAAGGTGTTCTTTTTAGAATATATAACACATGCTTGATATCAAGAGACTCTATTTGTGTCAAACCATTGTGGTCAAAAGGCCCAAAGAGCCCCTAGAATATGCAACTGCCACATGGGGTTTGTGAACCAGTGTGACAGAACTTGTTGCATCACCACACCCAACTGGAGTGTGTTTGTGGTCATGTGGATCATAAAGAAGGTGTGGTTTTGAGAATATATAACACTTGCATTGATCTCTAGAGGCTCCATTTGTGTCAAACCATGGTGGTCAGAATGCCCAAAGAGCCCCTGGCTTATGCACCTGCCATATGGGGATGGTGAACTAGTGTGAAACAAGGAGTTGTATCACCACACCAAACTGGAGTGTGTGTGTGTGGTCATGTGGATCTTAAAGAAGGTGTGGTTTTGAGGATATATAACACATGCATTGATCTCTAGAGACTCCATTTGTGTCAAACCATGGTGGTCAGAAAGCCCAAAGAGTCCCTAGAATATGCAACGGCCATATGGGGGTGGTGAACCAGTGTGATAGAAGCAGTTGCATGACCACACCCAACTGGAGTGTGTGTGTGGTCATGTGAATCATAAAGAAGGTGTGGTTTTGAGAATATATAACACATGCATTTATCTCTAGAGACTCCATTTGTGTCAAACCATGGTGGTTAGAAAAGCCAAAGAGTTCCTAGAATATACAACTGCCATATGGGGATGGTGAACCAGTGTGACAGAAGCAGTTGCATCACCACACCCAACTGGAGTGTGTGTGTGGTCGTGTGGATCATAAAAAGGTGTGGTTTTCAGAATATATAACACATGCATTAATCTCTAGAGACTGCATTTGTCTCAAACAATGGTGGTCATAAAGCCCAAAGAGCCCTTGGAATATGCAACTGACACTGGGGATAGTGAACCAGTGTGACAGAAGCAGATGCATCACCACACCCAACTGGAGTGTGTGTGTGGTCATGTGGATCATAAAGAAGGTGTGGTTTTCAAAATATATATAACACATGCATTGATCTGTAGAGACTCCATTTGTGTTAAACCATGGTGGTCAGAAATCCGAAAGAGCCCTTGGAATATGCAACCGCCACATGGGGATATTTAACTAGTGTGACAGAAGCAGTTGCATCACCACACCCAACTTGAGTGTGTGTGGTCATGTGGATCATAAAGAAGGTGTGGTTTTGAGAATATATAACACATGCATTGATCTCTAGAGACTCCATTTGTGTTAAACCATGGTGGTCAAAAATCCCAAAGAGCCCCTGGAATATGCAACTGCCACATGGGGATGGTGAACCAGTGTGACAGAAGCAGTTGCATCACCACATCCAACTAGAGTGTGTGTGTGATCATGTGGATCATCAAGAAGGTGTGGTTTTGAGAATATATAACACATGCATTAATCTCTAGAGACTCCATTTGTGTCAAACCATGCTGGTCACAAAGCCCAAAGAGCCCTTGGAATATTCAATTGCCATATGGGGATGGTGAACCAGTTTGACAGAAGCAGTTGCATCACCACACCCAACTAGAGTGTGTCTGGTCATGTGGATCATCAAGAAGGTGTGGTTTTCAGAATATATAACACATGCATTGATCATTAGAGACTCCATTTATGTCAAACCATGGTGGTCAGAAATCCCAAAGTGCCCCTAGATAATGCAACTGCCACATGGGGATGGTGAACTAGTGTGACAAAAGTAGTTGCATCACCACACCCAACTAGAGTGTGTGTGTGGTCATGTGGATTATAAAAAAGGTGTTCTTTTTAGAATATATAACACATGCTTGATATCAAGAGACTCTATTTGTGTCAAACCATGGTGGTCAAAAAGCCCAAAGAGCCCCTAGAATATGCAACTGCCACATGGGGTTTGTGAACCAGTGTGACAGAACTTGTTGCATCACCACACCCAACTGGAGTGTGTTTGTGGTCATGTGGATCATAAAGAAGGTGTGGTTTTGAGAATATATAACACTTGCATTGATCTCTAGAGGCTCCATTTGTGTCAAACCATGGTGGTCAGAATGCCCAAAGAGCCCCTGGCTTATGCACCTGCCATATAGGGATGGTGAACTAGTGTGAAAGAAGGAGTTGTATCACCACACCAAACTGGAGTGTGTGTGTGTGGTCATGTGGATCTTAAAGAAGGTGTGGTTTTGAGGATATATAACACATGCATTGATCTCTAGAGACTCCATTTGTGTCAAACCATGGTGGTCAGAAAGCCCAAAGAGTCCCTAGAATATGCAACGGCCATATGGGGGTGGTGAACCAGTGTGATAGAAGCAGTTGCATGACCACGCCCAACTGGAGTGTGTGTGTGGTCATGTGAATCATAAAGAAGGTGTGGTTTCGAGAATATATAACACATGCATTTATCTCTAGAGACTCCATTTGTGTCAAACCATGGTGGTTAGAAAAGCCAAAGAGTTCCTAGAATATACAACTGCCATATGGGGATGGTGAACCAGTGTGACAGAAGCAGTTGCATCACCACACCCAACTGGAGTGTGTGTGTGGTCGTGTGGATCATAAAAAGGTGTGGTTTTCAGAATATATAACACATGCATTAATCTCTAGAGACTGCATTTGTCTCAAACAATGGTGGTCAGAAAGCCCAAAGAGCCCTTGGAATATGCAACTGACACATGGGGATAGTGAACCAGTGTGACAGAAGCAGATGCATCACCACACCCAACTGGAGTGTGTGTGTGGTCATGTGGATCATAAAGAAGGTGTGGTTTTAGAAATATATATAACACATGCATTGATATGTAGAGACTCCATTTGTATCAAACCATGGTGGTCAGAAATCCCAAAGAGCCCCTCGAATATGCAACCGCCACATGGGGATATTTAACCAGTGTGACAGAAGCAATTACATCACCACACCCAACTGGTGTGTGTGGTCATGTGAATCATAAAGAAGGCGTGGTTTTGAGAATATATAACACATGCATTTATCTCTAGAGAGTCCATTTGTGTCAAACCGTGGTTGTTAGAAAGCCCAAAGAGTCCCTAGAATATACAACTGCCATATGGGGATGGCGAACAAGTGTGACAGAAGCAGTTGCATCACCACACCCAACTAGAGTGTGTGTGGTCGTGTGGATCATAAAGAATGTATGGTTTTCAGAATATATAACACATGCATTAATCTCTAGAGACTCCATTTGTCTCAAACCATGGTTGTCAGAAAGCCCAAAGAGCCCTTGGAATATGCAACTGACACATGGGGATAGTGAACGTGTGTGACAGTTGCAGATGCATCACCACACCCAACTGGAGTGTGTGTGTGGTCATGTGGATCATAAAGAAGGTGTGGTTTTCAAAATATATATAACACATGCATTGATCTGTAGAGACACCGTTTGTGTTAAACCATGGTGGTCAGAAATCCCAAAGAGCCCTTGGAATATGCAACCGCCACATGGGGATATTTAACTAGTGTGACAGAAGCAGTTGCATCACCACACCCAACTGGTGTGTGGTCATGTGGATCATAAAGAAGGTGTGGTTTTGAGAATATATAACACATGCATTTATCTCTAGAGACTCCATTTGTGTCAAACCATGGTGGTTAGAAATCCCAAAGAGCCCCTGGAATATGCAACTGCCACATGGGGATGGTGAACCAGTGTGACAGAAGAAGTTGCATCACCACACCCAACTGGAGTGTGTGTGTGGTCATGTGGATTATAAAAAAGGTGTTCTTTTTAGAATATATAACACATGCTTGATATCAAGAGACTCTATTTGTGTCAAACCATGGTGGTCAAAAAGCCCAAAGAGCCCCTAGAATATGCAACTGCCACATGGGGTTTGTGAACCAGTGTGACAGAACTTGTTGCATCACCACACCCAACTGGAGTGTGTTTGTGGTCATGTGGATCATAAAGAAGGTGTGGTTTTGAGAATATATAACACTTGCATTGATCTCTAGAGGCTCCATTTGTGTCAAACCATGGTGGTCAGAATGCCCAAAGAGCCCCTGGCTTATGCACCTGCCATATGGGGATGGTGAACTAGTGTGAAAGAAGGAGTTGTATCACCACACCAAACTGGAGTGTGTGTGTGTGGTCATGTGGATCTTAAAGAAGGTGTGGTTTTGAGGATATATAACACATGCATTGATCTCTAGAGACTCCATTTGTGTCAAACCATGGTGGTCAGAAAGCCCAAAGAGTCCCTAGAATATGCAACGGCCATATGGGGGTGGTGAACCAGTGTGATAGAAGCAGTTGCATGACCACGCCCAACTAGAGTGTGTGTGTGGTCATGTGAATCATAAAGAAGGTGTGGTTTTGAGAATATATAACACATGCATTTATCTCTAGAGACTCCATTTGTGTCAAACCATGGTGGTTAGAAAATCCAAAGAGTTCCTAGAATATACAACTGCCATATGGGGATGGTGAACCAGTGTGACAGAAGCAGTTGCATCACCACACCCAACTGGAGTGTGTGTGTGGTCGTGTGGATCATAAAAAGGTGTGGTTTTCAGAATATATAACACATGCATTAATCTCTAGAGACTGCATTTGTCTCAAACAATGGTGGTCAGAAAGCCCAAAGAGCCCTTGGAATATGCAACTGACACATGGGGATAGTGAACCAGTGTGACAGAAGCAGATGCATCACCACACCCAACTGGAGTGTGTGTGTGGTCATGTGGATCATAAAGAAGGTGTGGTTTTAGAAATATATATAACACATGCATTGATATGTAGAGACTCCATTTGTATCAAACCATGGTGGTCAGAAATCCCAAAGAGCCCCTCGAATATGCAACCGCCACATGGGGATATTTAACCAGTGTGACAGAAGCAATTACATCACCACACCCAACTGGTGCGTGTGGTCATGTGAATCATAAAGAAGGCGTGGTTTTGAGAATATATAACACATGCATTTATCTCTAGAGAGTCCATTTGTGTCAAACCGTGGTTGTTAGAAAGCCCAAAGAGTCCCTAGAATATACAACTGCCATATGGGGATGGCGAACAAGTGTGACAGAAGCAGTTGCATCACCACACCCAACTAGAGTGTGTGTGGTCGTGTGGATCATAAAGAAGGTATGGTTTTCAGAATATATAACACATGCATTAATCTCTAGAGACTCCATTTGTCTCAAACCATGGTTGTCAGAAAGCCCAAAGAGCCCTTGGAATATGCAACTGACACATGGGGATAGTGAACGTGTGTGACAGTTGCAGATGCATCACCACACCCAACTGGAGTGTGTGTGTGGTCATGTGGATCATAAAGAAGGTGTGGTTTTCAAAATATATATAACACATGCATTGATCTGTAGAGACACCATTTGTGTTAAACCATGGTGGTCAGAAATCCCAAAGAGCCCTTGGAATATGCAACCGCCACATGGGGATATTTAACTAGTGTGACAGAAGCAGTTGCATCACCACACCCAACTGGTGTGTGGTCATGTGGATCATAAAGAAGGTGTGGTTTTGAGAATATATAACACATGCATTTATCTCTAGAGACTCCATTTGTGTCAAACCATGGTGGTTAGAAATCCCAAAGAGCCCCTGGAATATGCAACTGCCACATGGGGATGGTGAACCAGTGTGACAGAAGAAGTTGCATCACCACACCCAACTGGAGTGTGTGTGTGGTCATGTGGATCATCAAGAAGGTGTGGTTTTGAGAATATATAACACATGCATTAATCTCTAGAGACTCCATTTGTGTCAAACCATGCTGGTCACAAAGCCCAAAGAGCCCTTGGAATATGCAATTGCCATATGGGGATGGTGAACCAGTGTGACAGAAGCAGTTGCATCACCACACCCAACTGGAGTGTGTCTGGTCATGTGGATCATCAAGAAGGTGTGGTTTTCAGAATTTATAACACATGCATTGATCACTAGAGACTCCATTTATGTCAAACCATGGTGGTCAGAAATCCCAAAGTGCCCCTAGATAATGCAACTGCCACATGGGGATGGTGAACTAGTGTGACAAAAGTAGTTGCATCACCACACCCAACTAGAGTGTGTGTGTGGTCATGTGGATTATAAAAAAGGTGTTCTTTTTAGAATATATAACACATGCTTGATATCAAGAGACTCTATTTGTGTCAAACCATGGTGGTCAAAAAGCCCAAAGAGCCCCTAGAATATGCAACTGCCACATGGGGTTTGTGAACCAGTGTGACATAAGTTGTTGCATCACCACACCCAACTGGAGTGTGTTTGTGGTCATGTGGATCATAAAGAAGGTGTGGTTTTGAGAATATATAACACTTGCATTGATCTCTAGAGGCTCCATTTGTGTCAAACCATGATGGTCAAAAAGCCGAAAGAGCCCCTGGCTTATGCACCTGCCATATGGGGATGGTGAACTAGTGTGAAAGAAGGAGTTGTATGACCACACCAAACTGGAGTGTGTGTGTGTGGTCATGTGGATCTTAAAGAAGGTGTGGTTTTGAGGATATATAACACATGCATTGATCTCTAGAGACTCCATTTGTGTCAAACCATGGTGGTCAGAAAGCCCAAAGAGTCCCTAGAATATGCAACGGCCATATGGGGGTGGTGAACCAGTGTGATAAAAGTAGTTGCATCACCACGCCCAACTGGAGTGTGTGTGTGGTCATGTGAATCATAAAGAAGGTGTGGTTTTGAGAATATATAACACATGCATTTATCTCTAGAGACTCCATTTGTGTCAAACCATGGTGGTTAGAAAAGCCAAAGAGTTCCTAGAATATACAACTGCCATATGGGGATGGTGAACCAGTGTGACAGAAGCAGTTGCATCACCACACCCAACTGGAGTGTGTGTGTGGTCGTGTGGATCATAAAGAAGGTGTGGTTTTCATAATATATAACACATGCATTGATCTCTAGAGACTCCATTTGTGTTAAACCATGGTGGTCAAAAAGCCCAAAGAGCCCCTGGAATATGCAACTGCCACATGGGGATGGTGAACCAATGTGACAGAAGCAGTTGCATCACCACATCCAACTGGAGTGTGTGTGTGATCATGTGGATCATAAAGAAGGTGTGGTTTTGAGAATATATAACACATTCATTAATCTCTAGAGGCTCCATTTGTGTCAAACCATGCTGGTCACAAAGCCCAAAGAGCCCTTGGAATATGCAATTGCCACATGGTGATGGTGAGCCAGTGTGACAGAAGCAGTTGCATCACCACACCCAACTAGAGTGTGTCTGGTCATGTGGATCATCAAGAAGGTGTGGTTTTCAGAATATATAACACATGCATTGATCACTAGAGACTCCATTTGTGTCAAACCATGGTGGTCAGAAAGCCCAAAGTGCCCTAGATAATGCAACTGCCACATGGGGATGGTGAACTAGTGTGACAGAAGCAGTTGCATCACCACACCCAACTGGAGTGTGTGTGTGGTCATGTGGATCATAAAGAAGGTGTGGTTTTGAGAATATATAACAGATGCATTGATCTCTAGAGACTCCATTTGGGTCAAACCATGGTGGTCAGAAAGCCAAAAGAGCCCCTGGAATATGCAACTGCCATATGGGGATGGTGAACCAGTGTGAAAGAAGCAGTTGTATCACCACACCAAACTGGAGTGTGTGTGTGTGGTCATGTGGATCTTAAAGAAGGTGTGGTTTTGAGGATATATAACACATGCATTGATCTCTAGAGAGTCCATTTGTGTCAAACCATGGTGGTCAGAAAGCCCAAAGAGTCCGTAGAATATGCAACGTCCATATGGGGGTGGTGAACCAATGTGATAGAAGCAGTTGCATCACCATGCCCAACTTGAGTGTGTGTGTGATCTTGTGAATCATAAAGAAGGTGTGGTTTTGAGAAAATATAACACATGCATTTATCTCTAGAGACTCCATTTGTGTCAAACCATGGTGGTTAGAAAGGCCAAAGAGTTCCAAGAATATACAACTGCCATATGGGGATGGTGAACCAGTGTGATAGAAGCAGTTGCATCACTACACCCAACTGGAGTGTGTGTGTGGTCGTGTGGATCATAAAGAAGCTGTGGTTTTCAGAATATATAACACATGCACTAATCTCTAGAGACTCCATTTGTCTCAAACCATGGTGGTCAGAAAGCCCAAAGAGACCTTGGAATCTGCAACTGACACAGGAGGATAGTGAACCAGTGTGATAGAAGCAGATGCATCACCACACCCAACTGGAGTGTGTGTGTGTGGTTATGTGGATCATAAAGAAGGTGTGTTTTTAGAAATATGTATAACACATGCATTGATCTGTAGAGACTCCATTTGTGTCAAACCATGGTGGTCAGAAATCCCAAAGCGCCCCTGGAATATGCAACTGCTACATGGGGATAGTTAACTAATGTGACAGAAGTAATTACATCACCACACCCAACTGGTGTGTGTGTGTGTGGTCATGTGAATCATAAAGAAGGTGTGGTTTTGAGAATATATAACACATGCATTTATCTCTAGAGACTCCATTTATGTCAAACCATGGTGGGTAGATAGCCCAAAGAGTCCCTAGAATATACAACTGCCATATGGGGATGGTGAACCAGCGTGACAGAAGTAGTTGCATCACCGAACCCAACTGGAGTGTGTGTGTGGTCATATGGATCATAAAGAAGGTGTGGTTTTAGAAATATATATAACACATGCATTGATATGTAGAGACTCTATTTGTGTCAATCTATGGTGGTCAGAAATCCCAAAGAGTCCCTAGAATATGCAACCGCCACATGGCGATAGTTAACCAGTGTGACAGAAGTAATTACATCACCACACCCAACTGGTGTGTGTGTGGTCATGTGAATTATAAAGAAGGTGTGGTTTTGAGAATATATAACACATGCATTTATCTCTAGAGACTCCATTTGTGTAAAACCATGGTGGTTAGAAAGCCCAAAGAGTCCCTAGAATATACAACTGCCATATGGGGATGATGAACTAGTGTGACAAAAGTAGTTGCATCACCACACCCAACTGGAGTGTGTGTGTGGTCATGTGGATCATAAAGAAGGTGTGGTTTTAGAAATATATATAACACATGCATTGATCTGTGGAGACTCCATTTGTGTCAATCCATGGTGGTCAGAAAGCCCAAAGAGCCCTTAAAATATGCAACTGACACATGCGGATAGTGAACCAGTGTGACAGATGCAGATGCATCACCACACCCAACTGGAGTGTGTGTGTGGTCATGTGGATCATAAAGAAGGTGTGGTTTTCGAAATATATATAACACATGCATTGATCTGTAGAGACTCCATTTGTGCCAAACCATGGTCGCCAGAAATCCCAAAGGGCCCTTGAAATATGCAACCGCCACATGGGGATAGTGAACCAGTGTGACAGAAGCAGTTGCATCACCACACCCAACTGGAGTGTGTGTGTGGTCATGTGGATCATAAAGAAGGTGTGGTTTTGAGAATATATAACAAATGCAATGATCTCTAGATACTCCATTTTGTCAAACCATGGTGGTCAGAAAGCCAAAAGAGACCCTAGAATATGCAACTGTCATATGGGGATGGTGAACCAGTGTGGCAGAAGCAGTTGCATCACCACACCCAACTGGAGTGAGTGTGGTCATGTGGATCATAAAGAAGGCGTGGTTTTGAGAATATATAACACACACATTTATCTCTAGAGACTCCATTTGTGTCAAACCATGGTGGTCAGAAACCCCAAAGAGCCCCTGGAATATGCAACTGCCATATGGGGATGGTGAACCAATGTGTCAGAAGTAGTTGCATCACCACATCCAACTGGAGTGTGTCTGTGATCATGTTGATCATAAAGAAGGTGTTGTTTTGAGAATATATAACACATGCATTGATATCTAGAGACTCCATCTGTGTCAAACCATGGTAGTGAAAAAGCCCAAAGAGCCCTTGGAATATGCAACAGCCACATGGGGTTTCTGAACGAGTGTGACAAAAGCTATTGCATCACCACACCCAACTAGAGTGTGTTTGTGGTCATGAGGATCATAAAGAAAGTGTGGTTTTGAGAATATATAACACATGCATTGATCTCTAGAGGCTCCATTTGTGTCAAACCATGGTGGTCAGAAAGCCCAAAGAGCCTTTGGCATATGCAACTGCCATATGGGGATGGTGAACCAGTGTGAAAGAAGTAGTTGCATCACCAGACCCAACTGGAGTGTGTGTGTGGTCATGTGGATCTTAAAGAAGGTGTGGTTTTGAGGATATATAACACATGCATTGATATCTAGAGACTCCATTTGTGTCAAACCATGGTGGTCAGAAAGCCCAAAGAGTCCCTAGAATATGCAACGGCCAGATGGGGGTGGTGAACCAGTGTTATTGAAGAAGTTGCATCACCACGCCCAACTGGAGTATGTGTGTGGTCATGTGGATCATAAAAAGTGTGGTTTTTGAATATATAACACATGAATTGATCTATAGAGACTCAGTTTGTGTCAAACCACGGTGTTCAGAAAGCCCAAAGAGCCCCTGGAATATGCACCTAACACATGGGGATAGTGAACTACTGTGACAGAAGCAGTTGCATCACCACACTCAATTGGAGTGTGTGTGGTCCTGTGGATCATAAAGAAGGTGTGATTTTGAGAATATATAACACATGCATTGATCTCTAGAGACTCCATTTGTGTCAAACCATTGTCGTGTGAAAGCCCAAAGAACCCCTAGAATATGCCACTACCACATGGGGATGGTGAACCAGTGTGAGAGAAGTAGTTGCATCACCACACCCAACTAGAGTGTGTGTGTGGTCATGTGGATCATAAAAAAGGTGTGCTTTTGAGATTATAGAATATATGCATTAATCTCTCGAGACTCCATTTGTGTCAAACCATGGTGGTCAGAAAGCCCAAAGAGCCCTTGGAATATGCAATTGCCACATGGGGGTGGTGAACCAGTGTGACAGAAGCAGTTGCATCACCACGCCCAACTGGAGTCTATGTGTGGTCATGTGCATCCTAAAGAAGGTGTGGTTTTGAGATAATATAACACATGCATTGATCTCTAGAGACTCCATTTGTGTCAAACCATGGTGGTCAGAAACCCCAAAGAGCCCCTGGAATATGCAACTGCCATATGGGGATGGTGAACCAATGTGTCAGAAGTAGTTGCATCACCACATCCAACTGGAGTGTGTCTGTGATCATGTTGATCATAAAGAAGGTGTTGTTTTGAGAATATATAACACATGCATTGATATCTAGAGACTCCATCTGTGTCAAACCATGGTAGTGAAAAAGCCCAAAGAGCCCTTGGAATATGCAACAGCCACATGGGGTTTCTGAACCAGTGTGACAGAAGCTATTGCATCACCACACCCAACTAGAGTGTGTTTGTGGTCATGAGGATCATAAAGAAAGTGTGGTTTTGAGAATATATAACACATGCATTGATCTCTAGAGGCTCCATTTGTGTCAAACCATGGTGGTCACAAAGCCCAAAGAGCCCTTGGAATATGCAATTGCCACATGGGGGTGGTGAACCAGTGTGACAGAAGCAGTTGCATCACCACGCCCAACTGGAGTCTGTGTGTGGTCATGTGCATCCTAAAGAAGGTGTGGTTTTGAGATAATATAACACATGCATTGATCTCTAGAGACTCCATTTGTGTCAAACCATGGTGTTCACAAAGCCAAAAGAGCCCGTGGAATATGCAACTAACACATGGGGATAGTGAACTAGTGTGACAGAATCAGTGTCATCACCACACCCAATAGGAGTGTGTGTGTGGTCATGTGGATCATAAAGAAGGTGTGGTTTTGAGAATACATATAACACATGCATTGATGTGTAGAGACTACATTTGTGACAAACCATGGTGGTCAGAAAGCCCAAAGAGTCCCTAGAATATGCAACAGCCACATGGGGATAGTGAACCAGTGTGACAGAAGCAGCTGCATCACCACACCCAACTATAGTGTGTGTGTGTGGTTAGATGGATCATAGAGAAGGTGTGGTTTTGAGAATATATAACACATGCATTGATCTCTAGAGACTCCATTTGTATCAAAGCATCGTGGTCAGAAAGCCCAAAGAGTCCCTAGAATAAGCAATGGCCATATGGGGATGGTGAACCAGTGTGATAGAAGCAGTTGCATCACCACGCCCAACTAGAGTGTGTGTGTGGTCAAGTGGATCATAAACAAGGTGTGGTTTTTAGAATATATAACACATGCATTGATCTGTAGAGACTCCATTTGTGTCAAACCATGGTGTTCAAAAAGCCCAAAGAGTCCCTAGAATATGCAACTGCCATATGGGGACGGTGAACTAGTGTGATAGAGGGAGTTGCATCACCACGCCCAACTGGAGTGTGTGTGTGGTCATGTGGATCATGAAAAAGGTGTGGTTTTGAGAATATATAACACATGAATTGATCTCTAGAGTCTCCATTTGTATGAAACCATGGTGTTCAGAAAGCAGTAAGAGCCCCTGGAATATGAAACTGACACATGGGGTTAGTGAACTAGTGTGACAGAAGCAGTTGCATCACCACACCCAATTGGAGTGTGTGTGTCGTCATGTGGATAATAAAGAAGGTGTGGTTTTGAGAATATATATAACACATGCATTGATCTACAGAGACTCCATTTCTGAAAAAAATGGTGGTGAAAAACCCCAAAGAGCCCCTAGAATATGCAACTGCCACATGGGGATAGTGAACCAGTGTGACAGAAGCAGCTGCATCACCACACCCAACTGGAGTGTGTGTGTGGTCATGTGGATCATAAAGAAGGTGTGATTTTGAGAATATATAACACACACATTGATCTCTAGATACTCCATTTGTGTCAAACCATGGTGGTTAGAAAGCCCAAAGAGCCCCTGGAATATGGAACTACCACATGGGGATGGTGAATCAGTATGAGAGAAGTAGTTGCATCACCACACCCAACTAGAGTGTGTGTGTGTTCACGTGGATCATAAAGAATGTGTTCTTTTGAGAATATAGAACATACGCATTAATGTCTAGAGACTCCTTTTGTATCAAACCATGGTGGTCACAAAGCCCAAAGTGCCTTTGGAATATGCAATTGCCACATGGGGGTGGTGAACCAGTGTGACAGAAGCAGTTGCATCACCACACCCAACTAGAGTGTGTGTGGTCAGGTGGATCATAAAGAAGGTGTGGCTTTGAGAATATATAACACATGCATTGATCTCTAGAGATTCCATATGTGTCAAACCATGGTGGTCAGAAAGCCCAAAGAGCCCCTGGATAATGCAACTGCCACATGGGGATGGTGAACCAGTGTGACAGAAGCAGTTGCATCACCACACCTAACTTGAGTGTGTGTATGGTCATGTGGGTCATAAATAAGGTGTGGTCTTGAGAATATGTAAAACATGTATTGATCTCTAGGGACTCCATTTCTGTCAAACCATGGTGGTCAGAAATCCCAAAGAGCCCCTGGAATATATAACTGCCACATGGAGATGGTGAACAAATGTAATAGAAGCTGTTGCATCAACACACACATCTGGTGTGTGTGTTTGGTCATATGGATCATAAAGCAGGTGTGCTTTGGACAATATATAACACACACATTGATCTCTGGAGACTCCATTTGTATCAAACCATGGTGGTCAGAAACCCCAAAGAGCCCCTGGAATATGCAACGGCCATATGGGGATGGTGAACCAGTGTGATAGAAGCAGTTGCATCACCACGCCCAACTGGAGTGTGTGTGTGGTCATGTGGATCATAAAAAAGGTGTGGTTTTGAGAATATATAACACATGCATTGATCTCTAGAGACTCCATTTGTGTAAAACCATGGTGTTCAGAAAGCCCAAAGAGTCCCTAGAATATGGAACTGCCATATGGGGATGGTGAACTAATGTGATAGAAGCAGTTGCATCACCACGCCCAATTGGAGTGTTTGTGTGGTCATGTGGATCATAAAAAAGGTGTGGTTTTGAGAATATATAACACATGCATTGATATCTAGACACACCATTTGTGTCAAACCATGGTGTTCAGAAAGCTCAAAGAGCCCCTAGAATATGCAACTAACACATGGGGATAGTGAACTAGTGTGACAGAAGCACTTGCATCACCACACCCAATTGGAGTGTGTGTGTGATCATGTCGATAATAAAGAAGGTGTGGTTTGAAAAATATATATAACACATGCATTGATGCGTAGAGACTACATTTCTGACAAACCATGGTGGTTAGAAAGCCCAAAGAGCCCCTAGAATATGCAACCGCCACATGGGGATACTGCACCAGTGTGACAGAAGCAGCTGCATCACCACACCCAACTGGAGTGTGTGTGTGGTCATGTGGATCATAAGGAAGGTGTGGTTTTGAGAATATATAATACATGCATTGATCCTTAGAGACACCATTTGTGTCAAACCATGGTGGTGAGAAAGCCCAAAGAGCCCCTGGAATATGCAACTACCACATGGGGATGGTGAGTTAGTGTGAGAGCAGTAGTTGCATCACCACACCCAACTAGAGTGTGTGTGTGGTCATGTGGATCATAAAGAAGGTGTTCATTTGAGAATATAGAACATATGCATTAATCTCTAGAGACTCCATTTGTGTCAATCCATGGTGGTCACAAAGCCCAAAGTGCCCTTGGAATATGCAATTGCCACATGGGGGCAGTGAACCAGTGTCACAGAAGCAGTTGCATCACCACACCCAACTAGAGTGTGTGTGTGTACATGTGGATCATAAAGAAGGTGTGGTTTTGAGAATATATAACACACACATTGATCTCTAGATACTCCATTTGTGTCAAACCATGGTGGTTAGAAAGCCCAAAGAGCCCTTGGAATATGCAACTACCACATGGGATGGTGAATCAGTATGAGAGAAGTAGTTGCATCACCACACCCAACTAGAGTGTGTGTGTGGTCACGTGGATCGTAAAGAAGGTGTTCTTTTGAGAATATAGAACATACGCATTAATCTCTAGAGACTCCTTTTGTGTCAAGCCATGGTGGTCACAAAGCCCAAAGTGCCCTTGGAATATGCAATTGCCACATGGGGGTGGTGAACCAGTGTGACAGAAGCAGTTGCATCACCACACCCAACTAGAGTGTGTGTGGTCATGTGGATCATGAAGAAGGTGTGGTTTTGAGAATATATAACACATGCATTGATCTCTAGAGATTCCATACGTGTCAAACCATGGTGGTCAGAAAGCCCAAAGAGCCCCTGGATAATGCAACTGCCACATGGGGATGGTGAACCAGTGTGACAGAAGTAGTTGCATCACCACACCTAACTTGAGTGTGTGTATGGTCATGTGGATCATCAAGAAGGTGTGGTCTTGAGAATATATAAAACATGCATTGATCTCTAGAGACTCCATTTCTGTCAAACCATGGTGCTCAGAAATCCCAAAGAGCCCCTGGAATATATAACTGCCACATGGAGATGGTGAACAAATGTAATAGAAGCAGTTGCATCAACACACACAACTGGTGTGTGTGTTTGGTCATATGGATCATAAAGTAGGCGTGCTTTGGACAATATATAACACACATATTGATCTCTAGAGACTCCATTTGTATCAAACCATGGTGGTCAGAAACCCCAAAGAGACCCTGGAATATGCAATGGCCATATGGGGATGGTGAACTAGTGTGATAGATGCAGTTGCATCACCACGCCCAACTGGAGTGTGTGTGTGGTCATGTGGATCATAAAAAAAGGTGTGGTTTTGAGAATATATAACACATGCATTAATCTCTAGAGACTCCATTTGTTTCAAACCATGGTGTTCAGAAAGCCCAAAGAGTCCCTAGAATATGGAACTGCCATATGGGGATGGTGAACTAATGTGATAGAAGCAGTTGCATCACCACGCCCAACTGGAGTGTGTGTGTGGTCATGTGGATCATAAAAAAGGTGTGGTTTTGAGAATATATAACACATGCATCGATCTCTAGGGACTCCATTTGTGTCAAACCATGGTGTTCAGAAAGCTCAAAGAGCCCCTAGAATATGCAACTAACACATGGGGATAGTGAACTAGTGTGACAGAAGCACTTGCATCACCACACCCAATTGGAGTGTGTGTGTGTGATCATGTCGATAATAAAGAAGGTGTGGTTTTGAAAATATATATAACACATGCATTGATACGTAGAAACTACATTTCTGACAAACCATGGTGGTTAGAAAGCCCAAAGAGCCCCTAGAATATCCAACCGCCACATCGGGATACTGCACCAGTGTGACAGAAGCAGCTGCATCACCACACCCAACTGGAGTGTGTGTGTGGTCATGTGGATCATAAGGAAGGTGTAGTTTTGAGAATATATAATACATGCATTGATCTTTAGAGACACCATTTGTGTCAAACCATGGTGGTGAGAAAGCCCAAAGAGCCCCTGGAATATGCAACTACCACATGGGGATGGTGAGTTAGTGTGAGAGAAGTAGTTGCATCACCACACCCAACTGAGTGTGTGTGTGGTCATCTGGATCATAAAGAAGGTGTTCATTTGAGAATATAGAACATTTGCATTAATCTCTAGAGACTCCATTTGTGTCAATCCATGGTGGTCACAAAGCCCAAAGTGCCCTTGGAATATGTAATTGCCACATGGGGGCAGTGAACCAGTGTGACAGAAGCAGTTGCATCACCACACCCAACTAGAGTGTGTGTGTGTACATGTGGATCATAAAGAAGGTGTGGTTTTGAGAATATATAACACATGCATTGATATCTAGAGATTCCATATGTGTCAAACCATGGTGGTCAGAAAGCCCAAAGAGCCCCTGGAATATGCAACTGCCACATGGGGATGGTGAACCAGTGTGACAAAAGCAGTTGCATCACCACACCCAACTAGATTGTTTGTGTGGTCGTGTGGATCATAAAGAAGGTGTGGTCTTGAGAATATATAAAACATGCATTGATCTCTAGAGACTCCATTTTTTTCAAAACATGGTGGTCAGAAATCCCATAGAGCCCCTGGAATATATAACTGCCACATGGAGATGGTGAACAAATGTAACAGAAGTAGTTGCATCACCACATCCAACTAGAGTGTGTGTGTGGTCATGTGGATCATAAAGATGGTGTGCTTTTGACAATATATAACACATGCATTGATATCTAGAGACTCCATTTGTGTCAAACCATGGTGGTCAGAAAGCCCAAAGAGCCCCTGGAATATGGAACTGCCACATGGGGATAGTGAACCAATGTGACAAAAGTTGTTGCATCACCACACCCAACTGGAGTGTGTATGTGGTCATATGGATCATAAAGAAGGTGTGGTTTTGAGAATATATAACACATGCATTGATTTCTAGAGACTCCATTTGTGTCAAACCATGGTGGTGACAAAGCCCAAAGAGCCTGTAACATTCCAAAACTTTAATCAAGGTTATCAAGATCCAAACCACCCAATTTAGGGTTAACAAAAACTTTTTACCAGTAAAAACATTTATGAGTGCATGTGTGTTGCATTAGTATAGAATTGTTTGGAATTGTCCTATTTGATTGTGCTAATGGTTGTAAATTGATTTAAAGGTGAATGACACATCATCTAGCCATTTAAAAACAAAATCCAAAGAAAAAGAAATCAAATAAGATTAATAAATGCAAATGGTCACTTTGGCCATTTTAATCCACTAGGCCACTTTAGGTGTTCCTTGAAGTCAATTCTTAACAGAAATAATTGCTAGTATAAGTATAGATCTACCAAGACCCACTTTGAACTCTTACAAAAACATTTAAACACTAATTTTAAATGGCTTTTGAAAATAGAATCAAGTGTAGGTGCATAGATCCCACTTTTTCAAAAACACTCAAATGAGTTCAACTTGACAATCCCCAGCAATCATAGATGCTCAAGCATATGACTAACACCCCCACCAAAAATCTTTTCAATATTCAAATAAAAGTTTCTTGCGGCCATTGTGTCGAGCACCTTGTGATCATCAAACAATCTGCCTAACTAACACTGTTTTGATCAATGTTTTGTCGAGCCTTTTGGCTAAGTCCTTGTCCCATGGTCTCCCCTAGATCCAACCATGCCATCAAAGAGCTACCATTTAGCTTCTAGCAGCAGTGTCGTGCCACCCCGAGCACCATGCCATCGTTCGAGCATGGACAGCTCGCAGGAGACCGCCGCACCCTCTTCCGCTGCACCAGGGAGATAGGCATGATCACACCGCCGCCCATGGTCCCTTCCTCGAGCAATGCCAGCCCCTGGTCACCTCAGAGCAGTCGTGCACCGAGCCTCTACACCATGCACGGAGAACGCCAGAGCACTGTCTCCGACAAGCCAGCACACGCTATGCCTCGACCTCAGCTTACACGCGTCGCTCCGCCTTAACCCCGGCACGCCCCCAGACACCCCCGTTCGCCACCGATTGCCCTGCAACCACTTCATGCCGCATCGAACACAGCCTCTGCCGCACAGAGTGTCATACTTTCCCGATCGTTTGCCACAACCCCTTGCCATGCCATTACGCCGTAGATGATCACCAGGAGGCAGAGCACCGTCTCCGTACCTCGCCCATGCCATTAGCCCCATGTACCATTGTCACCGACGAGCTCACCATCGCACCTCACGGTCCCCTCGTCGAGCTATAAAAGGAGCCCTCCCCATCCTCCATTGCCACGCTACCTCACTACCCTCTCTCTCAGAACCACCCCACAGCATCCACGGAGCCTCTCGAGCCCTCAGTCACCAGAATTGCACCGGAGCTAGCCGCAACAGAGGAGAAAGGGAGCCGTTGATTGCGACCACCCCAGGAGCCACCACGACCACGCCTGAGTCCGCCGTCGTCCACCAGTTCGATCGCCCCCATCGCCATGTTAGCTAGAGCCCTGGTAAGCCCCCAATCAACCCCCACCGAGCTGCTAGGGTTCAATCTTGTCGGCGACCTGTTCGTCGTCGACGATGAACCACCAGCGTTGATCTCTGTTCTAATCGCACCGTCCACATCGCCCCATTACCGCTTCGCGTTGAGTTGTGTCGCTGATATGCAGGACCCCCTTGTCAGTTGCCCTCTGCGCCGCGGAGCGCCACTGGGCCGGCCCATTTAGTTTCTCGCATTAGCCCTAGAATTCAAATAAAGAATTTTCTATTTAGACTTAAACTCAATTTTGTCCACTAGTTTAAAAATCAATTCAGAGAGTTCTACTTAACCAAAATGCATGATTACAATTCTGTTGGAAAGATAATTAAAATCTCTATCCAGTCCCGTTGGATTTAAATCAATTGGAGTTAGAGATATCACCTAGCAAAAATAACAAAATAAATACTTTTCCACATTCAAACATTTTTCAAAAAACAACCATAATACCTTTTGAGTTGATTCCAACTCTCAAAAATCACATTTGACAGATGTATTTGAATACGTAATAATATTTAGGTTTGCATTCTAGAAACACTAGAAAAAGCGCGCGGGTTCCAGAGCTCGTCCCACAATCGTTGTTATCCATGCATGTGTCGTCTTGGGAGTTCTTCGCGCGCTGTCCCAGGCCTTTCATGCGTGACACGTGGTGCTTGGAGAGAGGGGTCGCCGTCCTTTTCCCTTTCTCTTTTAGATTCAAATACGAAAAATCCGATATCTTTTAAATAAATTGGCCAAACCGAGATCCATTTTCACGGTTGTAATAGTCGTGTCGAGATCTACAAAACTAGATCCCATGTTGATAGGTTTTGATGAAGTTTGATTTTGCACTACCTTTTGACCCTATGTTGCACTATCTTCAGTTGCGGTGCACGGCACGATGCACTGCCTTTTTCTTCTGTATTGCACTGCCTTTGGTCGTGGTGTGTGGAATGATGTCCTAGCAGTGCACTGTCGGCGCACTGCCTTTTTGTATTACGTTGCACTGCCTTCGGGCGTAGTGCACGGTAAGGTATTCTGGCAGTGTACTCGTGCACTACCTTTTGTGTTGCGTTGTACTGCCTTCGGCCGCAGTGCACGGGACAATATCCTGGCAGTGTACCGGTTGTGCACTGCCTGTTTGTACTATGGTGCACTGCTTCTAGTACGGTGCACTGCAAGATATCCTGGTAGTGTACTATGCACGGTCCAGGCAGTGTACCATCCATGCACTACCTTGTTGTTCTGTGTTGCACTGCCTTAGTTCGCAGTACACTGCGCGGTGTCCAGGCAGTGTACTACGCACTGTCCAGGCAGTGCACTGTCCATGCACTGCCTTATTGTTCTGTGTTGCACTGCCTTAGTTCGTAGTGCACTACGCGGTGTCCTCGCAGTGTACTACACACTGTCCAGGCAGTGCACCATCCATGCACTTCCTTGTTCTATGTTGCACTGCCTTAGTTCGCAGTGCACTACACGGTGTCCTGGCAGTGTACTGCCTCGCTGTACTGCCTTGCACTGCCTTCGGTCGTAGTGCACTACGCGGTGTCTAGGCAGTGCGTCGTCCATGCACTGCCTTGTTGTAATGTGTTGCACTGCCTAAGGTCGGAGTGCACTACGCGATATTCTTGGAGTGCACGGTGTACTGCGTTGCACTGCTTTTGGTCGACAGTAAACGAGTTGCACCGCTCGTGCACTGCCTTATTCAACTGCGTGGAACTACCTTTCATCGCGTGTACTGCATGAGCAGCTAGCCACGTTTCGGGCTGCCGTGTGGCCGGAAATACACGCGTTGCTGTGCGGCCGGAAATACACGCACTGCCGAGCGGCCGAAAATACGCACAGATGAACTTCCACACGCCACGTGTCGAGCTGTCGTGCAGTCGAAAACATGCGCGCTACGGCCAAAACGCGTGCTTCCTGAAGAGCGCGCTCTCGCTAGTCGTTTCCTTTGCATGCAGTAACTTTGGACTAGTACCAAAATAATGCTATATAGGCATTTCTAGTCACTTTAAATCTATTAAATAATAAACTTAAACTTATTGAAATATGATCAAACATTTAAATCACATTCACATGTATTAGAATATGTGGTGATGACATGTGTCTTAAATGATCCCATATTTTAAATGGAGAATATTAAATCTTAAACATTTTCAATGAGTATAAATTACTTTTCTCAAATAAAATATATGAAACTAGCTCATTAAATCTTGTGATGAATGTGATGATACTAGAGCATCAAGTATGTGCCTTAGTGTGCTAAATAAACTAGTTAAGTATTGTTAGGTAATTGTGTATGCCATATGCATTTATAGACGATAGTACTGACCAAGTATATGAGGAGGAGTTCTACCCCGAAGAAGATGAGGAGAATTTCTACCACTACACTACTCAAGGCAAGCTAACACTTGCAAGTATTATACTTATGGAAGCCTAGCACTTCAAGTAAACTGAGCAAACTAGTATTGGCAAGCTAATACTTGCAAGCCATCAGTAGATACCAGTTAACCTAAGCAAGATGCATTTAGGCATGATTGGTTATACATTTTGATTTATACCCATCCGAAGTTTTCATTGCAAGCCTTACTTGTTCTACTTTACCAAAGTTCTTTACTTTGTTTCTAGATAGCATAAAGAGTATAAAACTTGACCTATCTAGTTAGACTTAGATGTCATTCTATGTCATGAGATTGATATTAGCATCCCTCATTAGTGAACACTCTTAACTTTAGTAGCTAGTGCTAAGCAATAAAACTTGATCACTTTAGATGGGAATACTTGGTGAAAATGATTATGAAAACCTTGGAATGATGAGACATTCTATTTAGCTTTTTTGACATGTGTTGAGAAAAAAAATGGTTTATGATGATGAAAATGTTGAGGCATGAACCTTAGCCCTTTATAAAAACCGATGGTTGTGTTTGGATGCGATACCATTCCAATGTTACCGTACAACCACAATACCTGAATTGGGTAAGGCTTAGCCGGAAGTTTATATGCATTAGTATGGGTTCCCTCGCGGGAGAGGAATGAGCTGAGGCTACCTCTCGATATTGTCAACCTATGCAGTGCCTAGGATGGCAGATGGCCATAGTTGGGAGGCCAAGCTCGTAGGAGAGGTGCCTATACTAGAGCTTATCACCCGCAGACCGATGGATAGGCTAAAAGAGTCAACCAGATGGGGATAGTGAACCAGTGTGACAGAAGCAGTTGCATCACCACACCCAACTTGAGTGTGTGTGTGTGGTCATGTGGATCATAAAGAAGGGGTGATTTTGAGAATATATAACACATGCATTGATCTCTAGAGACTCCATTTGTGTCAAACCATGGTGGTCAGAAATCCCAAAGAGTCCCTAGAATATGCAACTGCCATATGGGGATGGTGAACCAGTGTGACAGAAGCAGTTGCATCACCACACACAACTGGAGTGTGTGTGTGGTCTTGTGGATAATAAAGAAGGTGTGGTTTTGAGAATATGTAACACATGCATTGATCTCTAGAGACTCCATTTGTGTGAAACTATGGTGGTCAGAAATCCCAAAGATCCACTGGAATATGCAATTCATACATGGGGACAGTGAACCAGTGTGACATAAGCAGTTGCATCACCACACCCAATTGGAGTGTGTGTGTGGTCATGTGGATCATAAAGAAGGTGTGGTTTTGAGAATATATATAACACATGCATTGATGTGTAGAAACTCCATTTGAGTCAAACCATCGTGGTCAGAAAGCCAAAAGAGCCGCTGGAATATGCAACTGCCACATGGCGATAGTGAACTAGTGTGACAGAAGCAACTCCATCATCACACCCAACTGGAGTGTGTGTGTGGTCATGTGGATCATAAAGAAGGTGTGGTTTTAATAATATATAACACATGCATTGATCTCTAGAGACACCATTTGTGTCAAACCATGGTGGTCAGAAATCCCAAAGAGCCCCTGGCATAGGCAACTACCACATGGGGATGGTGAAGTAGTGTGACAGAACCAGTTGCATCACCACACCCAACTTGAGTGTGTGTGTGGTCATATGGATCATAAATAAGGTGTGGTTTTGAGAATATATATAACACATGAATTGATCTCTAGAGACTCAATTTGTATCAAACCATGATGGTCAGAAACCCCAAACAGCCCCTGGTATATACAACCACCACATGGGGATAGTGAATCAGTGTGAAAGACGCAGTTGCATCACCACACCCAACTGGTGCATTTGTGGTCATTTGAATCATAAAGAAGGTGTGGTTTTGAGAATATATAACACATGCATTGATCTCTAGAGACTCCATTTGTGTCAAACCATGGTGGTCAGAAAGCGCAAAGAGCCGTGGAATACACAACCGCCACATGGGGATAGTGAACCAATGTGACAGAAGCAGTTGCATCACCACACCCAACTAGAGTGTGTGTGGGGTCATGTGGATCATAAAGAAGGTGCGGTTTTGAGAATATATAACACATGCATTGATCTCTAGAGAGTCCATTTGTGTCAAACCATGGTGGTCAGAAAGCCCAAAGAGTCCTAGAATTTGCAACTGCCATATGGGGATGGTGAACCAGTGTGACAGAAGCAGTTGCATCACCACACCCAACTGGAGTGTGTGTGTGGTCATGTGGATCATAAAGAAGGTATGGTTTTGAGAATATATAACACATGCATTGATCTCTAGAGACTCCATTTGTGTCGAACCATGGTGGTCAGAAAGCCCAAAGAGTCCCTAGAATATGCAACTGCCATATGGGGATGGTGAACCAGTGTGACAAAAGCAGTTGCATCACCACACCCAACTGGAGTGTATGTGTGGTCATGTGGATCATAAAGAAGGTGTGGTCTTGAGAATATGTAACACATGCATTGATCTCTAGAGACTCCATTTGTGCGAAACCATGGTGGTCAGAAATCCCAAAGAGCCCCTGGAATACGCAACTGACACATGGGGATAGTGAACCAGTGTGACATAAGGAGTTGCATCACGACACCTAATTGGATTGTGTGTGTGGTCATGTGGATCATAAAGAAGGTGTGGTTTTGAGAATATATATAACACATGCATTGATGTGTAGAAACTCCATTTGAGTCAAACCATCATGGTCAGAAAGCCCAAAGAGGACCTGGAATATGCAACTGCCACATGGCGATAGTGAACCAGTGTGACAGAAGCAACTCCATCACCACACCCAACTAGAGTGTGTGTGTGGTCATGTGGATCATAAAGAAGGTGTGGTTTTAATAATATATAACACTTGCATTGATCTCTAGAGACTCCATTTGTGTCAAACCATGGTGGTCAGAAAGCCTAAAGAGTCCCTGGCATATGCAAGTACCACATGGGGATGGTGAAGCAGTGTGACAGAAGCAGTTGCGTCACCACACCCAACTGGAGTGTGTGTGTGGTCATATGTATCATAAAGAAGGTGTGGTTTTGAGAATATAACACATGCATTGATCTCTAGAAACTCCATTTGTATCAAACCATGGTGGTCAGAAAGCCCAAACAGCCCTTGGTATATGCAACCACCACATGGGGATAGTGAACTAGTGTGAAAGAACTAGTTGCATCGCCACACCCAACTGGTGTGTATGTGGTCATGTGAATTATGAAGAACGTGTGGTTTTGAGAACATATAACACATTAATTGATGTCTAGATACTCCATTTGTGTCAAAACATGGTGTTTTGAATGCCCATAGAGTCCCTAGAATATGAAACTGCCATATGGGGATGGTGAACCAGTGTGACAGAAGCAGTTGCATCACCACACCCAACTGGAGTGTGTGTGTGGTCATGTGGATCATAAAGAAGGTGTGGTTTTGAGAATATATAACACATGTATTGATATCTAGAGACTCCATTTGTGTCAAACCATGGTGGTCAGAAATCCTAAAGAGACCCTCGAATATGCTATTGGTACATGGGGATAGTGAACCAGTGTGATAGAAGCAGTTGCATCACCACACCCAACTAGAGTGTGTGTGTGGTCATGTGGATCATAAATAAGGTGTGGTTTTGAGAAAATATATAACAGCTGCATTGATTTGTAGAGACTCCAATTGTGTCAAACCATGGTGGTCAGAAATCCCAAAGAGCCCTGGAATACGCAACCGCCACATGGGGATAGTGAACCAGTGTGACAGAAGCAGTTGCATCACCACACCCAACTGGAGTGTGTGTGTGTGGTCATGTGGATCATAAAGAAGGTGTGGTTTTGAGAATATATAACACATGCATTGATCTCTAGAGACTCCATTTGTGTCAAATCATGGTGGTCAGAAAGCCCAAAGAGTCACTAGAATATGCAACTGCCATATGGGGATGGTGAACCAGTGTGATAGAAGCAGTTGCATCACCACACCCAACTGGAGTGTGTGCGTGGGCATGTGGATCATAAAGAAGGTGTGGTTTTAATAATATATAAAACATGCATTGATCTCTAGATACTCCATTTGTGTCAAACCATGGTGGTCAGAAAGCCCAAAGAGCCCCTGGCATATGCAACTACCACATGGGGATGGTGAAGTAGTGTGACTGAAGCAGTTGCATCACCACACCCAACTAGAGTGTTTGTGGTCATGTGAATCATAAACAAGGTGTGGTTTTGAGAATATATAACACATGCATTGATCTATAGAGACTCCATTTGTGTCAAACCATGGTGGTCAGAATGCCCAAAGAGTCCCTAGAGTATGCAACTGACATATGGGGATGGTGAACTAGTGTGACAGAAACTGTTGCATCACCACACCCAACTGGAGTGTGTGTGTGTGGTCATGTGGATCATAAAGAAGGTTTGGTTTTGAGAATATATAACACATGTATTGATATCTAGAGACTCCATTTGTGTCAAACCATGGTGGTCAGAAAGCCCAAAGAGCCCCTGGAATATGCAACTGGCACATTGGTATAGTGAACCAGTGTGACATAAGCAGTTGCACCACCACACCCAACTAGAGTGTGTGTGTGGTCATGTGGATCATAAAGAAGTTGTGGTTTTGAGAATGTATAACACATGCATTGATCTCTAAAGACTCCATTTGTGTGAACCATGGTGGTCAGAAAGCCCAAACAGTCCCTAGAATATGTAACTGCCATATGGGGATGGTGAACCAGTGTGACAAAAGCAGTTGCATCACCACACCCAACTGGAGTGTGTGTGTGGTCATGTGGATCATAAAGAAGTTGTGGTATTGAGAATATGTAACACATGCATTGATCTCTAGAGACTCCATTTGTGTGAAACCATGGTGGTCAGAAATCCCAAAGAGCTGCTGGAATACGCAACTGACACATGGGGATAGTGAACCAGTGTGACAGAAGCAGTTGCATCACCACACCCAACTGGAGTGTGTGTGTGTGCGGTCATGTGTATCATAAAGAAGGTGTGTTTTTGAGAATATATAACACATGCATTTATCTCTAGAGACTCCATTTGTGTCAAACCATAGTTGTAATAAAGCCCAAAAAGTCCTTAGAATATGCAACTGCCATATAGGAATGGTGAACCAGTGTGACAGAAGCACTTGCATCACCACACCCAACTAGAGTGTGTGTGTGGTCATGTGGATCATAAAGAAGGTGTGGTTTTGAGAATATATAACACATGCATTGATCTCTAGAGACTCCATTTGTGTCAAAGCATGGTGTTTTGAATGCCCATAGAGTCCCTATAATATGGAACTACCATATGGGGATGGTGAACCAGTGTGACAAAAGCAGTTGCATCACCACACCCAACTGGAGTGCGTGTGTGGTCATGTGTATCGTAAAGAAGGTGTGGTTTTGAGAATATATAACACATGTATTGATATCTAGAGACTCCATTTGTGTCAAACCATGGTGGTCAGAAAGCCCAAAGAGCCCCTAGAATATGCAATTGGCACATGGGGATAGTGAACAAGTGTGATAGAAGCAGTTGCATCACCACACCCAACTCCAGTGTGTGGTCATGTGGATCATAAATAAGATGTGGTTTTGAAAATATATATAACACATGCATTGATGTGTAGAGACTCCAATTGTGTCAAACCATGGTGGTCAGAAAGCCCAAAGAGTCCCTAGAATATGCAACTGCCATATGGGGATGATAAACCAGTGTGACAAAAGCAGTTGCATCACCACACCCAACTGGAGTGTGTGTGTGGTCCTGTGGATCATAAAGAAGGTGTGGTTTTGAGAATATATAACACATGTATTGATATCTAGAGACTCCATTTGTGTCAAACCATGGTGGTCAGAAAGCCCCAAGAGCCTCTGGAATATGCAACTGGCACATGGGGATAGTGAACCAGTGTGACAGAAGCAGTTGCACAACCACACCCAACTAGAGTGTGTGTGTGTGGTCATGTGGATCATAAAGAAGTTGTGGTTTTGAGAATATATAACACATGCATTGATCTCTAAAGACTCCATTTGTGTCGAACCATGGTGGTCAGAAAGCCCAAAGAGTCCCTAGAATATGCAACTGCGATATGGGGATGGTGAACCAGTGTGACAAAAGCAGTTACATCACCACACCCAACTGGAGTGCGTGTGTGGTCATGTGTATCATAAAGAAGGTGTGGTCTTGAGAATATGTAACACATGCATTGATCTCTAGGGACTCCATTTGTGTGAAACCATGGTGGTCAGAAATCCCAAAGAGCCCCTGGAATACGCAACTGACACATGGGGATAGTGAACCAATGTGACAGAAGTAGTTGCATCACCACACCCAACTTGAGTGTGTGTGTGTGCGGTCATGTGTATCATAAAGAAGGTGTGGTTTTGAGAATATATAACACATGCATTGATCTCTAGAGACTCCATTTGTGTCAAACCATGGTGGTAAGAAAGCCCAAAGAGTCCCTAGAATATGCAACTGCCATATAGGAATGGTGAACCAGTGTGACAGAAGCAGTTGCATCACCACACCCAACTAGAGTGTGTGTGTGGTCATCTGGATCATAAAGAAGGTGTCGTTTTGAGAATATATAACACATGCATTGATCTCTAGAGACTCCATTTGTGTCAAACCATGGTGGTCAGAATGCCCAAAGAGTCCCTAGAGTATGCATCTGACATATGGGGATGGTGAACCAGTGTGACAGAAGCTGTTGCATCACCACACCCAACTGGAGTGTGTGTGTGTGGTCATGTGGATCATAAAGAAGTTATGGTTTTGAGAATATATAACACATGTATTGATATCTAGAGACTCAATTTGTGTCAAACCATGGTGGTCAGAAAGCCCAAAGAGCCCCTCGAATATGCAACTAGCACATGGGGATAGTGAACCTGTGTGACAGAAGCAGTTGCATCACCACACCCAACTGGAGTGTGTGTGTGTGTGTGGTCATGTGGATCATAAATAAGGTGTGGTTTTGAGAATATATAACACATGCATTGATCTATAGAGATTCCATTTGTGTCAAATCATGCGGGTCAGAAAGCCCAAAGAGTCACTAGAATATGCAACTGCCATATGGGGATGGTGAACCAGTGTGATAGAAGCAGTTGCATCACCACACCCAACTGGATTGTGTGCGTGGTCATGTGGATCATAAAGAAGGTGTGGTTTTAATAATATATGACACATGCATTGATCTCTAGATACTCCATTTGTGTCAAACCATGGTGGTCAGAAAGCCCAAAGAGCCCCTGGCATATGCAACTACCACATGGGGATGGTGAATTAGTGTGACAGAAGCAGTTGCATCACCACACCCAACTGGAGTGTGTGTGTGGTCATATGTATCATAAAGAAGGTGTGGTTGTGAGAATATATAACATGTGCATTGATCTCTAGAGACTCCATATGTATCAAACCATGGTGGTCAAAAAGCCCAAAGAGCCCCTGGTATATGCAACCACCACACGGGGATGGTGAAGTAGTGTGACAGAAGCAGTTGCATCACCACACCCAACTGGTGTGTTTGTGGTCATGTGAATCCTAAAGAAGGTGTGGTTTTGAGAATGTATAACACATGCGTTGATCTCTAGAGACTCCATTAGTGTCAAATCATGGTGGTCAGAATGCCCAAAGAGTCCCTAGAGTATGCAACTAACATATGGGGATGGTGAACCAGTGTGACAGAAGCTGTTGCATCACCACAGCCAACTGGAGTGTGTGTGTGTGGTCATGTGGATCATAAAGAACGTGTGGTTTTGAGAATATATAACACATGTATTGATATCTAGAGACTCCATGTGTGTCAAACCATGGTGGTAAGAAAGCCCAAAGAGCCGATGGAATATGCAACTGGCACATGGGGATAGTGAACCAGTGTGACAGATGCAGTTGCATCACCACACCCAACTAGAGTGTGTGTGTGTGGTCATGTGGATCATAAAGAAGGTGTGGTTTTGAGAATATATAACACACGCATTGATCTCTAGAGACTCCATTTGTGTCGAACCATGGTGGTCAGAAAGCCCAAAGAGTCCCTAGAATATGCAACTGCCATATGGGGATGGTGAACCAGTGTGAAAAAAGCAGTTGCATCACCACACCCAACTGGAGTGTGTGTGTGGTCATGTGGATCATAAAGAAGGTGTGGTCTTGAGAATATGTAACACAAGCATTGATCTCTAGAGATTCCATTTGTGTGAAACCATGGTGGTCAGAAATCCCAAAGAGCCCCTAGAATACGCAACTGACACATGGGGATAGTGAACCAGTGTGACAGAAGCAGTTGCACCACCACACCCAACTGGAGTGTGTGTGTGTATGCGGTCATGTGTATCATAAAGAAGGTGTGGTTTTGAGAATATATAACACATGCATTGATCTCTAGAGACTCCATTTGTGTCAAACCATGGTGGTAAGAAAGCCCAAAGAGTCCCTGGAATATGCAACTGCCATATAGGAATGGTGAACCAGTGTGACAGAAGCACTTGCATCACCACACCCAACTAGAGTGTGTGTGTGGTCATGTGGATCATAAAGAAGGTGTGGTTTTGAGAATATATAACACATGCTTGGATCTATAGAGACTCCATTTGTGTCAAACCATGGTGGTCAGAATGCCCAAAGAGTCCCTAGAATATGCAACTGACTTATGGGGATGGTGAACCAGTGTGACAGAAGCTGTTGCATCACCACACCCAACTGGAGTGTGTGTGTGTGTGGTCATGTGGATCATAAAGAACGTCTGGTTTTGAGAATATATAACACATGTATTGATATCTAGAGACTCCATGTGTGTCAAACCATGGTGGTCAGAAAGCCCAAAGAGCCGATGGAATATGCAACTGGCACATGGGGATAGTGAAACAGTGTGACAGAAGCAGTTGCATCACCACACCCAACTGGAGTGTGTGTGTGTGTGGTCATGTGGATCATAAAGAAGGTGTGGTTTTGAGAATATATAACACATGCATTGATCTGTAGAGACTCCATTTCTGTCAAACCATGGTGGTCAGAAATCCCAAAGAGCCCCTAGAATCTGCAACCTCCACATGGGGATCACATGGGGATAGTGAACCAGTGTGACAGAAGCAGTTGCATCACCACAGCCAACTGGAGTGTGTGTGTAGTCATGTGGATCATAAAGGAGGTGTGGTTTTGAAAATATATATAACACATGCATTGATCTGTAGATACTCCATTTGTGTCAAACCATGGTGGTTAGAAATCCCAAAGATCCCCTATAATACGCAACCGTCACATGGGGATAGTAAACCAGTGTGACAGAAGCAGTTGCATCACCACACCCAACTTGAGTGTGTGTGTGTGCGGTCATGTGTATGATAAAGAAGGTGTGGTTTTCAGAATATATAACACTTGCACTGATCTCTAGAGACTCCATTTGTGTCAAACCATGGTGGTCAGAAAGCCCAAAGAGTCCCTAGAATATGCAACTGCCATATAGGAATGGTGAACCAGTGTGACAGAAGAAGTTGCATCACCACACCCAACTGGAGTGTGTGTGTGGTCATGTGGATCATAAAGAAGGTGTGGTTTTGAGAATATATAACACATGCATTGATCTCTAGAGACTCCATTTGTGTCGAACTATGGTGGTCAGAACGCCCAAAGAGTCCCTAGAATATGCAACTGCCATATGGGGATGGTGAACCAGTGTGACAAAAGCAGTTGCATCACCACACCCAACTGGAGTGTGTGTGTGGTCATGTGGATCATAAAGAAGGTGTGGTCTAGAGAATATGTAACACATGCATTGATCTATAGAGACTCCATTTGTGTGAAACCATGGTGGTCAGAAATCCCAAAGACACCTGGAATACGCAACTGACACATGGGGATGGTGAACCAGTGTGACAGAAGCAGTTGCATCACCACACCCAATTGGAGTGTGTGTGTGTGTGCGGTCATGTGTATCATAAAGAAGGTGTGGTTTTGAGAATATATAACACATGCATTGATCTCTAGAGACTCCATTTGTGTCAAACCATGGTGGTAAGAAAGCCCAAAGAGTCCCTAGAATATGCAACTGCCATATAGGAATGGTGAACCAGTGTGACAGAAGCAGTTGCATCACCACACCCAACTAGAGTGTGTGTGTGGTCATGTGGATCATAAAGAAGGTGTGGTTTTGAGAATATATAACACATGCATTGATCTCTAGAGACTCCATTTGTGTCAAACCATGGTGGTCAGAATGCCCAAAGAGTCCATAGAGTATGCAACTGGCATATGGGGATGGTGAACCAGTGTGACAGAAGCTGTTGCATCACCACACCCAACTGGAGTGTGTGTGTGTGGTCATGTGGATCATAAAGAAGTTATGGTTTTGAGAATATATAACACATGTATTGATATCTAGAGACTCAATTTGTGTCAAACCATGGTGGTCAGAAAGCCCAAAGAGCCCCTGGAATATGCAACTGGCACATGGGGATAGTGAACCAGTGTGACAGAAGCAGTTGCATCACCACACCCAACTGGAGTGTGTGTGTGTGGTCATGTGGATCATAAAGAAGGTGTGGTTTTGAGAATATATAACACATGCATTGATCTGTAGAGACTCCATTTGTGTCAAACCATGGTAGTCAGAAATCCCAAAGAGCCCCTAGAATATGCAACTGCCACATGGGGATAGTGAACCAGTGTGACAGAAGCAGTTGCATCACCAGATCCAACTGGAGTGTGTGTGTAGTCATGTGGATCATAAAGGAGGTGTGGTTTTGAAAATATATATAACACACGCATTGATCTGTAGATACTCCATTTGTGTCAAACCATGGTGGTTAGAAAGCCCAAAGAGCCCCTATAATACGCAACTGTCACATGGGGATAGTGAACCAGTGTGACAGAAGCAGTTGCATCACCACACCCAACTTGAGTTTGTGTGTGTGCGGTCATGTGTATGATAAAGAAGGTGTGGTTTTGAGAATATATAACTAATGCATTGATCTCTAGAGACTCCATTTGTGTCAAACCATGGTGGTCAGAAAGCCCAAAGTGTCCCTAGAATATGCAACTTCCATATAGGAATGGTGAACCAGTGTGACAGAAGCAGTTGCATCACCACACCCAACTTGAGTGTGTGTGTGGTCATGTGGATCATAAATAAGGTGTGGTTTTGAGAATATATAACACATGCATTGATCTCTAGAGACTCCATTTGTATGAAACCATGGTGGTCAAAAAGACCAAAGAGCCCCTGGAATATGCAACTGACACATGGGGATAGTGAACCAGTGTGACATAAGCAGTTGCATCACCACACCCAATTGGAGTGTGTGTGTGGTCATGTGGATCATAAAGAAGGTGTGGTTTGGAGAATATATATAAGACATGTATTGATCTGTAGAGACTCCATTTGAGTCAAACCATGGTGGTCAAAAAGCCCAAAGATCCCCTGGAATATGCAACTGCCACATGGGGATAGTGAACCAGTGTGACAGAAGCAACTCCATCACCACACCCAACTGGATTGTGTGTGTGGTCATGTGGATCATAAAGAAGGTGTGGTTTTAAGAATATATAACACATGCATTGATCTCTAGAGACTCCATTTGTGTAAAACCATGGTGGTCAGAAAGCCCAGAGAGCCCCTGGTATATGCAACCACCACATGGAGATAGTGAACCAGTGTGACAAAAGCAGTTGCATCACCACACCCAACTCGAGTGTGTGTGTGTGGTCATGTGGATCATAAAGAAGGTGTGGTTTTGAGCATATCTAACAAATGCATTGATATCTAGAGACTCCATTTGTGTAAAACCATGGTGGTCAGAAAGCCCAAAGAGTCCCTAGAATATGCAACTACCATATGGGGATGGTGAACCAGTGAGACAAAAGCAGCTGCATCACCACACCCAACTTGAGTGTGTGTGTGGTCATGTGGATCATAAAGAATGTGCGTTTTTGAGAATATATAACACATGCATTGATATCTAGAGACTCCATTTATGTGAAACCATGGTGGTCACAAAGCCTAAAGGGCCCCTGGAATATGCAACTGACACATGGGGATAGTGAACCAGTGTGACATAAGCAGTTGCATCACCACACCCAATTGGAGTGTGTGTGTGGTCATGTGGATAATAAAGAAGCTGTGGTTATTAGAATATATATAACACATGCAATGATCTATAGAGACTCCATTTGAGCCAAACTGTGGTGGTTAGAAAGCCCAAAAGAGCCCCTGGAATATGCAACTGCCACATGGGGATAGTGAACTAGTGTGACAGAAGCAACTCCATCACCACACCAACTGGAGTGTGTGTGGTCATGTGGATCATAAATATGGTGTGGTTTTAAGAATATATAACACATGCATTGATCGCTAGAGACTCCATTTGTGTCAAACCATGGTGGTTGGAAAGCCCAAAGAGCCCGGAGAATATGCAACTGCCACGTGGGGATGGTGAACCAGTGTGAGAGAAGCAGTTGCATCACCACACCCAACTAGAGTGTGTGTGTGGTCATGTGGATCATAAAGAAGGTGTGTTTTTTGAGAATATATAACACATGCATTAATCTCTAGAGACTCCATTTTTGTCAAATGATGGTGGTCAGAAAGCACAAAGAGCCCTTGGAATATGGAACTGCCACATGGGGATTGTGGAGAAGTGTGACAGAAGCTGTTGCATCACCACACCCAACTGGAATGTGTGTGTGGTCACGTGGATCATAAAGAAGGTGTGGTTTTGAGAATATATAACACATGCATTGATACCTAGAGAATCCATTTGTGTCAAACCATGGTGGTCAGAAAGCCCAAAGAGCCCCTAGAATATGCAACTGCCACATGGGGATGGGGAACCAATATGACAGAAGTAGTTGCATGGCCACACCCAGCTGGAGTGTGTGTGTGGTCATGTGGTTCATAAAGAAGGTGTGCTTTTGAGAATATATTAAACATGCATTGATCTCTAGAGACTCCGTTTTTGTCAAACCATGGTGGTCAGAAAGCCCAAAGAACCCCTGGAATATGCAACTGCCATATGGGGATTGTGAAGAAGTGTGACAGAAGCTGTTGCATCACGACACCCAACTGGAATGTTTGTGTGGTCATCTGGATCATAAAGAAGGTGTGGTTTTGAGAATGTATAACACATGCATTGATCTATAGAGACTCCATTTGTATCAAACCATGGTTGTCAGAAAGCCCAAAGAGCCCCTGGAATATGCAACTGCCACATGGGGATGGTGAACCAGTGTGACAGAAGCAGTTGCATCATCACACCCAACTGGAGTGTGTGTGTGGTCATGTGGATCATAAACAAGGTGTGGTTTTGAGAATATATAACACATGCATTGATCTCTAGAGACTCCATTTGTGTCAAACCATGGTGGTCAGAAATCCCAAAGAGCCCCTAGAATATGCAACTTCCACATGGGGATAGTGAACCAGTGTGACAGAAGCAGTTGCATCACCACAGCCAACTGGAGTGTGTGTGTAGTCATGTGGATCATAGAGAAGGTGTGGTTTTGAGAATATATAAAACATGCATTGATCTATGGAGACTCCATTTGTGTTAAACCATGGTGGTCAAGAAGACCAAAGAGCCCCTAGAATATGCAACTACCACATGGGGATTGTGAAGCAGTGTGACAAAAGCAATTGAATCACCACACCCAACTTGAATGTTTGTGTGGTCATGTGGATCATAAAGAAGGTGTGGTTTTGAGAATATATAACACATGCATTGATCTCCAGAGACTCCATTTGTGTCAAACCATGGTGGTCAAAAAGCCCAAAGAGCCCCTGGAATATGCAACTGCCACATGGGGATGGTGAACTAGTGTGACAAAAGCAGTTGCATCACCAGACCCAGCTGGAGTTTGTGTGTGGTGATGTCGATATAAAGAAGGTGTGGTTTTGAGAATATATAACACATGCATTGATCTATAGAGACTCCATTTGTATCAAACCATGGTTGTCAGAAAGCCCAAAGAGCCCCTGGAATATGCAACTGCCACATGGGGATGGTGAACCAGTGTGACAGAAGTAGTTGCATCACCACACCCAACTGGAGTGTGTGTGTGGTCATGTGGATCATAAAGAAGGTGTGGTTTTGAGAATATATAACACATGCATTGATCTCTAGAGACTCCATTTGTGTCAAACCATGGTGGTCAGAATGCCCAAAGAGTCCATAGAGTATGCAACTGGCATATGGGGATGGTGAACCAGTGTGACAGAAGCTGTTGCATCACCACACCCAACTGGAGTGTGTGTGTGTGGTCATGTGGATCATAAAGAAGTTATGGTTTTGAGAATATATAACACATGTATTGATATCTAGAGACTCAATTTGTGTCAAACCATGGTGGTCAGAAAGCCCAAAGAGCCCCTGGAATATGCAACTGGCACATGGGGATAGTGAACCAGTGTGACAGAAGCAGTTGCATCACCACACCCAACTGGAGTGTGTGTGTGTGGTCATGTGGATCATAAAGAAGGTGTGGTTTTGAGAATATATAACACATGCATTGATCTGTAGAGACTCCATTTGTGTCAAACCATGGTAGTCAGAAATCCCAAAGAGCCCCTAGAATATGCAACTGCCACATGGGGATAGTGAACCAGTGTGACAGAAGCAGTTGCATCACCAGATCCAACTGGAGTGTGTGTGTAGTCATGTGGATCATAAAGGAGGTGTGGTTTTGAAAATATATATAACACACGCATTGATCTGTAGATACTCCATTTGTGTCAAACCATGGTGGTTAGAAAGCCCAAAGAGCCCCTATAATACGCAACTGTCACATGGGGACAGTGAACCAGTGTGACAGAAGCAGTTGCATCACCACACCCAACTTGAGTTTGTGTGTGTGCGGTCATGTGTATGATAAAGAAGGTGTGGTTTTGAGAATATATAACTAATGCATTGATCTCTAGAGACTCCATTTGTGTCAAACCATGGTGGTCAGAAAGCCCAAAGTGTCCCTAGAATATGCAACTTCCATATAGGAATGGTGAACCAGTGTGACAGAAGCAGTTGCATCACCACACCCAACTTGAGTGTGTGTGTGGTCATGTGGATCATAAATAAGGTGTGGTTTTGAGAATATATAACACATGCATTGATCTCTAGAGACTCCATTTGTATGAAACCATGGTGGTCAAAAAGACCAAAGAGCCCCTGGAATATGCAACTGACACATGGGGATAGTGAACCAGTGTGACATAAGCAGTTGCATCACCACACCCAATTGGAGTGTGTGTGTGGTCATGTGGATCATAAAGAAGGTGTGGTTTGGAGAATATATATAAGACATGTATTGATCTGTAGAGACTCCGTTTGAGTCAAACCATGGTGGTCAAAAAGCCCAAAGATCCCCTGGAATATGCAACTGCCACATGGGGATAGTGAACCAGTGTGACAGAAGCAACTCCATCACCACACCCAACTGGATTGTGTGTGTGGTCATGTGGATCATAAAGAAGGTGTGGTTTTAAGAATATATAACACATGCATTGATCTCTAGAGACTCCATTTGTGTAAAACCATGGTGGTCAGAAAGCCCAGAGAGCCCCTGGTATATGCAACCACCACATGGAGATAGTGAACCAGTGTGACAAAAGCAGTTGCATCACCACACCCAACTCGAGTGTGTGTGTGTGGTCATGTGGATCATAAAGAAGGTGTGGTTTTGAGCATATCTAACAATGCATTGATATCTAGAGACTCCATTTGTGTAAAACCATGGTGGTCAGAAAGCCCAAAGAGTCCCTAGAATATGCAACTACCATATGGGGATGGTGAACCAGTGAGACAAAAGCAGCTGCATCACCACACCCAACTTGAGTGTGTGTGTGGTCATGTGGATCATAAAGAATGTGCGTTTTTGAGAATATATAACACATGCATTGATATCTAGAGACTCCATTATGTGAAACCATGGTGGTCACAAAGCCTAAAGGGCCCCTAGAATATGCAACTGACACATGGGGATAGTGAACCAGTGTGACATAAGCAGTTGCATCACCACACCCAATTGGAGTGTGTGTGTGGTCATGTGGATAATAAAGAAGCTGTGGTTATTAGAATATATATAACACATGCAATGATCTATAGAGACTCCATTTGAGCCAAACTGTGGTGGTTAGAAAGCCCAAAAGAGCCCCTGGAATATGCAACTGCCACATGGGGATAGTGAACTAGTGTGACAGAAGCAACTCCATCACCACACCAACTGGAGTGTGTGTGGTCATGTGGATCATAAATATGGTGTGGTTTAAGAATATATAACACATGCATTGATCGCTAGAGACTCCATTTGTGTCAAACCATGGTGGTTGGAAAGCCCAAAGAGCC
>OU342746.1:29434963-29457949 GCA_910589775.1 Avena eriantha | reverse complement strand
TCTGGTGATGCAACTGCTTCTGTCACACTGGTTCACTATCCCCATGTGGCAGTTGCATATTCTAGGGGCTCTTTGGGATTTCTGACTACCATGGTTTGACACAAATGGAGTCTCTACAGATCAATGCATGTGTTATATATTTTCAAAACCACACCTTCTTATGATCCACATGACCACACCACACACACTCCAGTTGGGTGTGGTGATGCAACTGCTTCTGTCACACTGGTTCACTATCCCATGTGCCAGTTGCATATTCCAGGGGCTCTTTGGGCTTTCTGACCACCATGGTTTGACACAAATTGAGTCTCTAGATATCAATACATGTGTTATATTATCTCAAAACCATAACTTCTTTATGATCCACATGACCACACACACACACTCCAGTTGGGTGTGGTGATGCAACAGCTTCTGTCACACTGGTTCACCATCCCCATATGCCAGTTGCATACTCTATGGACTCTTTGGCATTCTGACCACCATGGTTGACACAAATGGAGTCTCTAGAGATCAATGCATGTGTTATATATTCTCAAACCACACCTTCTTTATGATCCACATGACCACACACACACTCCAGTGGGTGTGGTGATTGCAACTACTTCTGTCACACTGGTTCACCATCCCCATGTGGCAGTTGCATATTCCAGGGGCTCTTTGGCTTTCTGACAACCATGGTTTGATACAAATGGAGTCTCTATAGATCAATGCATGTGTTATATATTCTCAAAACCACACCTTCTTTATATCGACATCACCACACACAACTCCAGCTGGGTCTGGTGATGCAACTGCTTTTGTCACACTAGTTCACCATCCCCATGTGGCAGTTGCATATTCCAGGGGCTCTTTGGGCTTTTTGACCACCATGGTTTGACACAAATGGAGTCTCTGGAGATCAATGCATGTGTTATATATTCTCAAAACCACACCTTCTTTATGATCCACATGACCACACAAACATTCAAGTTGGGTGTGGTGATTCAATTGCTTTTGTCACACTGCTTCACAATCCCCATGTGGTAGTTGCATATTCTAGGGGCTCTTTGGTCTTCTTGACCACCATGGTTTAACACAAATGGAGTCTCCATAGATCAATGCATGTTTTATATATTCTCAAAACCACACCTTCTCTATGATCCACATGACTACACACACACTCCAGTTGGCTGTGGTGATGCAACTGCTTCTGTCACACTGGTTCACTATCCCCATGTGGAAGTTGCATATTCTCGGGGCTCTTTGGGATTTCTGACCACCATGGTTTGACACAATGGAGTCTCTAGAGATCAATGCATGTGTTATATATTCTCAAAACCACACCTTGTTTATGATCCACATGACCACACACACACTCCAGTTGGGTGTGATGATGCAACTGCTTCTGTCACACTGGTTCACCATCCCCATGTGGCAATTGCATATTCCAGGGGCTCTTTGGGCTTTCTGACAACCATGGTTTGATACAAATGGAGTCTCTATAGATCAATGCATGTGTTATACATTCTCAAAACCACACCTTCTTTATGATCCAGATGACCACACAAACATTCCAGTTGGGTGTCGTGATGCAACAGCTTCTGTCACACTTCTTCACAATCCCCATATGGCTAGTTGCATATTCCAGGGGTTCTTTGGGCTTTCTGACCACCATGGTTTGACAAAAACGGAGTCTCTAGAGATCAATGCATTTTTAATATATTCTCAAAAGCACACCTTCTTTATGAACCACATGACCACACACACACTCCAGCTGGGTGTGGCCATGCAACTACTTCTGTCATATTGGTTCCCCATCCCATGTGGCAGTTGCATATTCTAGGGGCTCTTTGGGCTTTCTGACCACCATGGTTTGACACAAATGGATTCTCTAGGTATCAATGCATGTGTTATATATTCTCAAAACCACACCTTCTTTATGATCCACGTGACCACACACACATTCCAGTTGGGTGTGGTGATGCAACAGCTTCTGTCACACTTCTCCACAATCCCCATGTGGCAGTTCCATATTCCAAGGGCTCTTTGTGCTTTCTGACCACCATCATTTGACAAAAATGGAGTCTCTAGAGATTAATGCATGTGTTATATATTCTCAAAAAACACACCTTCTTTATGATCCACATGACCACACACACACTCTAGTTGGGTGTGGTGATGCAACTGCTTCTCTCACACTGGTTCACCATCCCCACGTGGCAGTTGCATATTCTGCGGGCTCTTTGGGCTTTCCAACCACCATGGTTTGACACAAATGGAGTCTCTAGCGATCAATGCATGTGTTATATATTCTTAAAACCACACCATATTTATGATCCACATGACCACACACACTCCAGTTGGTGTGGTGATGGAGTTGCTTCTGTCACACTAGTTCACTATCCCCATGTGGCAGTTGCATATTCCAGGGGCTCTTTTGGGCTTTCTAACCACCACAGTTTGGCTCAAATGGAGTCTCTATAGATCATTGCATGTGTTATATATATTCTAATAACCACAGCTTCTTTATTATCCACATGACCACACACACACTCCAATTGGGTGTGGTGATGCAACTGCTTATGTCACACTGGTTCACTATCCCCATGTGTCAGTTGCATATTCCAGGGGCCCTTTAGGCTTTGTGACCACCATGGTTTCACATAAATGGAGTCTCTAGATATCAATGCATGTGTTATATATTCTCAAAAACGCACATTCTTTATGATCCACATGACCACACACACACTCAAGTTGGGTGTGGTGATGCAGCTGCTTTTGTCTCACTGGTTCACCATCCCCATATGGTAGTTGCATATTCTAGGGACTCTTTGGGCTTTCTGACCACCATGGTTTTACACAAATGGAGTCTCTAGATATCAATGCATTTGTTAGATATGCTCAAAACCACACCTTCTTTATGATCCACATGACCACACACACACACTCGAGATGGGTGTGGTGATGCAACTGCTTTTGTCACACTGGTTCACTATCTCCATGTGGTGGTTGCATTACCAGGGGCTCTCTGGGCTTTCTGACCACCATGGTTTTACACAAATGGAGTCTCTAGAGATCAATGCATGTGTTATATATTCTTAAAACCACACCTTCTTTATGATCCACATGACCACACACACAATCCAGTTGGGTGTGGTGATGGAGTTGCTTCTGTCACACTGGTTCACTATCCCCATGTGGCAGTTGCATATTCCAGGGGATCTTTGGGCTTTTTGACCACCATGGTTTGACTCAAACGGAGTCTCTACAGATCAATACATGTCTTATATATATTCTCCAAACCACACCTTCTTTATGATCCACATGACCACACACACACTCCAATTGGGTGTGGTGATGCAACTGCTTATGTCACACTGGTTCACTATCCCCATGTGTCAGTTGCATATTCCAGGGGCTCTTTGGTCTTTTTGACCACCATGGTTTCATACAAATGGAGTCTCTAGAGATCAATGCATGTGATTATATATTCTCAAAACCACACCTTATTTATGATCCACATGACCACACACACACTCAAGTTGGGTGTGGTGATGCAACTGCTTCTGTCACACTGGTTCACCATTCCTATATGGAAGTTGCATATTCTAGGGACACTTTGGGCTTTCTGACCACCATGGTTTGACACAAATGGAGTCTCTAGAGATCAATGCATTAGTTATATATTCTCAAAACCACACCTTCTTTATCATACACATGACCGCACACACACAAAATCAAGTTGGGTGTGGTGATGCAACTGCTTCTGTCACACTGGTTCACTATCCCCATGTGACAGTTGCGTATTATAGGGGCTCTTTGGGCTTTCTAACCACCATGGTTTGACACAAATGGAGTATCTACAGATCAATGCGTGTGTTATATATATTTTCAAAACCACACCTCCTTTATGATCCACATGACTACACACACACTCCAGTTGGATCTGGTGATGCAACTGCTTCTGTCACACTGGTTCACTATCCCCATGTGGCAGTTGCATATTCTAGGGGCTCTTTGGGATTTCTGACTACCATGGTTTGACACAAATGGAGTCTCTACAGATCAATGCATGTGTTATATATTCTCAAAACCACACCTTCTTTATGATCCACATGACCACACACACACACTCCAGTTGGGTGTGGTGATGCAACTGCTTCTGTCACACTGGTTCACTATCCCCATGTGCCAGTTGCATATTCCAGGGCTCTTTGGGCTTCTGACCACCATGGTTTGACACAAAGTGAGTCTCTAGAAATCAATGCATATGTTATATATTCTCAAAACCACACCTTCTTTATGATCCACATGACCACACACACACTCCAGTTGGGTGTGGTGATGCAACTACTTCTGTCACACTGGTTCACCATCCCCATGTGGCAGTTGCATATTCCAAGGGCTCTTTGGGCTTTCTGACAACCATGGTTTGATACAAATGGAGTCTCTATAGATCAATGCATGTGTTATATATTCTCAAAACCACACCTTCTTTATATCGACATCACCACACACAAACTCCAGCTGGGTCTGGTGATGCAACTGCTTTTGTCACACTAGTTCACCATCCCCATGTGGCAGTTGCATATTCCAGGGGCTCTTTGGGCTTTTTGACCACCATGGTTTGACACAAATGGAGTCTCTGGAGATCAATGCATGTGTTATATATTCTCAAAACCACACCTTCTTTATGATCCACATGACCACACAAACATTCAAGTTGGGTGTGGTGATTCAATTGCTTTTGTCACACTGCTTCACAATCCCCATGTGGTAGTTGCATATTCTAGGGGCTCTTTGGTCTTCTTGACCACCATGGTTTAACACAAATGGAGTCTCCATAGATCAATGCATGTTTATATATTCTCAAAACCACACCTTCTCTATGATCCACATGACTACACACACACTCCAGTTGGCTGTGGTGATGCAACTGCTTCTGTCACACTGGTTCACTATCCCCATGTGGAAGTTGCATATTCTCGAGGCTCTTTGGGATTTCTGACCACCATGGTTTGACACAAATGGAGTCTCTAGAGATCAATGCATGTGTTATATATTCTCAAAACCACACCTTGTTTATGATCCACATGACCACACACACACTCCAGTTGGGTGTGATGATGCAACTGCTTCTGTCACACTGGTTCACCATCCCCATGTGGCAATTGCATATTCCAGGGGCTCTTTGGGCTTTCTGACAACCATGGTTTGATACAAATGGAGTCTCTATAGATCAATGCATGTGTTATACATTCTCAAAACCACACCTTCTTTATGATCCAGATGACCACACAAACATTCCAGTTGGGTGTCGTGATGCAACAGCTTCTGTCACACTTCTTCACAATCCCCATATGGCAGTTGCATATTCCAGGGGTTCTTTGGGCTTTCTGACCACCATGGTTTGACAAAAACGGAGTCTCTAGAGATCAATGCATTTTTAATATATTCTCAAAAGCACACCTTCTTTATGAACCACATGACCACACACACACTCCAGCTGGGTGTGGCCATGCAACTACTTCTGTCATATTGGTTCCCCATCCCCATGTGGCAGTTGCATATTCTAGAGGCTCTTTGGGCTTTCTGACCACCATGGTTTGACACAAATGGATTCTCTAGGTATCAATGCATGTGTTATATATTCTCAAAACCACACCTTCTTTATGATCCACGTGACCACACACACATTCCAGTTGGGTGTGGTGATGCAACAGCTTCTGTCACACTTCTCCACAATCCCCATGTGGCAGTTCCATATTCCAAGGGCTCTTTGTGCTTTCTGACCACCATCATTTGACAAAAATGGAGTCTCTAGAGATTAATGCATGTGTTATATATTCTCAAAAAACACACCTTCTTTATGATCCACATGACCACACACACACTCTAGTTGGGTGTGGTGATGCAACTGCTTCTCTCACACTGGTTCACCATCCCCACGTGGCAGTTGCATATTCTGCGGGCTCTTTGGGCTTTCCAACCACCATGGTTTGACACAAATGGAGTCTCTAGCGATCAATGCATGTGTTATATATTCTTAAAACCACACCATATTTATGATCCACATGACCACACACACTCCAGTTGGTGTGGTGATGGAGTTGCTTCTGTCACACTAGTTCACTATCCCCATGTGGCAGTTGCATATTCCAGGGGCTCTTTTGGGCTTTCTAACCACCACAGTTTGGCTCAAATGGAGTCTCTATAGATCATTGCATGTGTTATATATATTCTAATAACCACAGCTTCTTTATTATCCACATGACCACACACACACTCCAATTGGGTGTGGTGATGCAACTGCTTATGTCACACTGGTTCACTATCCCCATGTGTCAGTTGCATATTCCAGGGGCCCTTTAGGCTTTGTGACCACCATGGTTTCACATAAATGGAGTCTCTAGATATCAATGCATGTGTTATATATTCTCAAAAACGCACATTCTTTATGATCCACATGACCACACACACACTCAAGTTGGGTGTGGTGATGCAGCTGCTTTTGTCTCACTGGTTCACCATCCCCATATGGTAGTTGCATATTCTAGGGACTCTTTGGGCTTTCTGACCACCATGGTTTTACACAAATGGAGTCTCTAGATATCAATGCATTTGTTAGATATGCTCAAAACCACACCTTCTTTATGATCCACATGACCACACACACACACTCGAGTTGGGTGTGGTGATGCAACTGCTTTTGTCACACTGGTTCACTATCTCCATGTGGTGGTTGCATATACCAGGGGCTCTCTGGGCTTTCTGACCACCATGGTTTTACACAAATGGAGTCTCTAGAGATCAATGCATGTGTTATATATTCTTAAAACCACACCTTCTTTATGATCCACATGACCACACACACAATCCAGTTGGGTGTGGTGATGGAGTTGCTTCTGTCACACTGGTTCACTATCCCCATGTGGCAGTTGCATATTCCAGGGGATCTTTGGGCTTTTTGACCACCATGGTTTGACTCAAACGGAGTCTCTACAGATCAATACATGTCTTATATATATTCTCCAAACCACACCTTCTTTATGATCCACATGACCACACACACACTCCAATTGGGTGTGGTGATGCAACTGCTTATGTCACACTGGTTCACTATCCCCATGTGTCAGTTGCATATTCCAGTGGCTCTTTGGTCTTTTTGACCACCATGGTTTCATACAAATGGAGTCTCTAGAGATCAATGCATGTGTTATATATTCTCAAAACCACACCTTATTTATGATCCACATGACCACACACACACTCAAGTTGGGTGTGGTGATGCAACTGCTTCTGTCACACTGGTTCACCATTCCTATATGGAAGTTGCATATTCTAGGGACACTTTGGGCTTTCTGACCACCATGGTTTGACACAAATGGAGTCTCTAGAGATCAATGCATTAGTTATATATTCTCAAAACCACACCTTCTTTATCATACACATGACCGCACACACACAAAATCAAGTTGGGTGTGGTGATGCAACTGCTTCTGTCACACTGGTTCACTATCCCCATGTGACAGTTGCGTATTATAGGGGCTCTTTGGGCTTTCTAACCACCATGGTTTGACACAAATGGAGTATCTACAGATCAATGCGTGTGTTATATATATTTTCAAAACCACACCTCCTTTATGATCCACATGACTACACACACACTCCAGTTGGATCTGGTGATGCAACTGCTTCTGTCACACTGGTTCACTATCCCCATGTGGCAGTTGCATATTCTAGGGGCTCTTTGGGATTTCTGACTACCATGGTTTGACACAAATGGAGTCTCTACAGATCAATGCATGTGTTATATATTCTCAAAACCACACCTTCTTTATGATCCACATGACCACACACACACACTCCAGTTGGGTGTGGTGATGCAACTGCTTCTGTCACACTGGTTCACTATCCCCATGTGCCAGTTGCATATTCCAGGGGCTCTTTGGGCTTTCTGACCACCATGGTTTGACACAAATTGAGTCTCTAGATATCAATACATGTGTTATATATTCTCAAAACCATAACTTCTTTATGATCCACATGACCACACACACACACTCCAGTTGGGTGTGGTGATGCAACAGCTTCTGTCACACTGGTTCACCATCCCCATATGCCAGTTGCATACTCTATGGACTCTTTGGGCATTCTGACCACCATGGTTTGACACAAATGGAGTCTCTAGAGATCAATGCATGTGTTATATATTCTCAAAACCACACCTTCTTTATGATCCACATGACCACACACACACTCCAGTTGGGTGTGGTGATGCAACTACTTCTGTCACACTGGTTCACCATCCCCATGTGGCAGTTGCATATTCCAGGGGATCTTTGGGCTTTCTGACAACCATGGTTTGATACAAATGGAGTCTCTATAGATCAATGCATGTGTTATATATTCTCAAAACCACACCTTCTTTATATCGACATCACCACACACAAACTCCAGCTGGGTCTGGTGATGCAACTGCTTTTGTCACACTAGTTCACCATCCCCATGTGGCAGTTGCATATTCCAGGGGCTCTTTGGGCTTTTTGACCACCATGGTTTGACACAAATGGAGTCTCTGGAGATCAATGCATGTGTTATATATTCTCAAAACCACACCTTCTTTATGATCCACATGACCACACAAACATTCAAGTTGGGTGTGGTGATTCAATTGCTTTTGTCACACTGCTTCACAATCCCCATGTGGTAGTTGCATATTCTAGGGGCTCTTTGGTCTTCTTGACCACCATGGTTTAACACAAATGGAGTCTCCATAGATCAATGCATGTTTTATATATTCTCAAAACCACACCTTCTCTATGATCCACATGACTACACACACACTCCAGTTGGCTGTGGTGATGCAACTGCTTCTGTCACACTGGTTCACTATCCCCATGTGGAAGTTGCATATTCTCGGGGCTCTTTGGGATTTCTGACCACCATGGTTTGACACAAATGGAGTCTCTAGAGATCAATGCATGTGTTATATATTCTCAAAACCACACCTTGTTTATGATCCACATGACCACACACACACTCCAGTTGGGTGTGATGATGCAACTGCTTCTGTCACACTGGTTCACCATCCCCATGTGGCAGTTGCATATTCCAGGGGCTCTTTGGGCTTTCTGACAACCATGGTTTGATACAAATGGAGTCTCTATAGATCAATGCATGTGTTATACATTCTCAAAACCACACCTTCTTTATGATCCAGATGACCACACAAACATTCCAGTTGGGTGTCGTGATGCAACAGCTTCTGTCACACTTCTTCACAATCCCCATATGGCAGTTGCATATTCCAGGGGTTCTTTGGGCTTTCTGACCACCATGGTTTGACAAAAACGGAGTCTCTAGAGATCAATGCATGTTTAATATATTCTCAAAAGCACACCTTCTTTATGAACCACATGACCACACACACACTCCAGCTGGGTGTGGCCATGCAACTACTTCTGTCATATTGGTTCCCCATCCCCATGTGGCAGTTGCATATTCTAGGGGCTCTTTGGGCTTTCTGACCACCATGGTTTGACACAAATGGATTCTCTAGGTATCAATGCATGTGTTATATATTCTCAAAACCACACCTTCTTTATGATCCACGTGACCACACACACATTCCAGTTGGGTGTGGTGATGCAACAGCTTCTGTCACACTTCTCCACAATCCCCATGGTGCAGTTCCATATTCCAAGGGCTCTTTGTGCTTTCTGACCACCATCATTTGACAAAAATGGAGTCTCTAGAGATTAATGCATGTGTTATATATTCTCAAAAAACACACCTTCTTTATGATCCACATGACCACACACACACTCTAGTTGGGTGTGGTGATGCAACTGCTTCTCTCACACTGGTTCACCATCCCCACGTGGCAGTTGCATATTCTGCGGGCTCTTTGGGCTTTCCAACCACCATGGTTTGACACAAATGGAGTCTCTAGCGATCAATGCATGTGTTATATATTCTTAAAACCACACCATATTTATGATCCACATGACCACACAAACTCCAGTTGGTGTGGTGATGGAGTTGCTTCTGTCACACTAGTTCACTATCCCCATGTGGCAGTTGCATATTCCAGGGGCTCTTTTGGGCTTTCTAACCACCACAGTTTGGCTCAAATGGAGTCTCTATAGATCATTGCATGTGTTATATATATTCTAATAACCACAGCTTCTTTATTATCCACATGACCACACACACACTCCAATTGGGTGTGGTGATGCAACTGCTTATGTCACACTGGTTCACTATCCCCATGTGTCAGTTGCATATTCCAGGGGCCCTTTAGGCTTTGTGACCACCATGGTTTCACATAAATGGAGTCTCTAGATATCAATGCATGTGTTATATATTCTCAAAAACGCACATTCTTTATGATCCACATGACCACACACACACTCAAGTTGGGTGTGGTGATGCAGCTGCTTTTGTCTCACTGGTTCACCATCCCCATATGGTAGTTGCATATTCTAGGGACTCTTTGGGCTTTCTGACCACCATGGTTTTACACAAATGGAGTCTCTAGATATCAATGCATTTGTTAGATATGCTCAAAACCACACCTTCTTTATGATCCACATGACCACACACACACACTCCGAGTTGGGTGTGGTGATGCAACTGCTTTGTCACACTGGTTCACTATCTCCATGTGGTGGTTGCATATTACCAGGGGCTCTCTGGGCTTTCTGACCACCATGGTTTTACACAAATGGAAGTCTCTAGAGATCAATGCATGTGTTATATATTCTTAAAACCACACCTTCTTTATGATCCACATGACCACACACACAATCCAGTTGGGTGTGGTGATGGAGTTGCTTCTGTCACACTGGTTCACTATCCCCATGTGGCAGTTGCATATTCCAGGGGATCTTTGGGCTTTTTGACCACCATGGTTTGACTCAAACGGAGTCTCTACAGATCAATACATGTCTTATATATATTCTCCAAACCACACCTTCTTTATGATCCACATGACCACACACACACTCCAATTGGGTGTGGTGATGCAACTGCTTATGTCACACTGGTTCACTATCCCCCATGTGTCAGTTGCATATTCCAGTGGCTCTTTGGTCTTTTTGACCACCATGGTTTCATACAAATGGAGTCTCTAGAGATCAATGCATGTGTTATATATTCTCAAAACCACACCTTATTTATGATCCACATGACCACACACACACTCAAGTTGGGTGTGGTGATGCAACTGCTTCTGTCACACTGGTTCACCATTCCTATATGGAAGTTGCATATTCTAGGGACACTTTGGGCTTTCTGACCACCATGGTTTGACACAAATGGAGTCTCTAGAGATCAATGCATAGTTATATATTCTCAAAACCACACCCTTCTTTATCATACACATGACCGCACACACACAAAATCAAGTTGGGTGTGTGAATGCAACTGCTTCTGTCACACTGGTTCACTATCCCCATGTGACAGTTGCGTATTATAGGGGCTCTTTGGGCTTTCTAACCACCATGGTTTGACACAAATGGAGTATCTACAGATCAATGCGTTGTGTTATATATATTCTCAAAACCACACCTTCTTTATGATCCACATGACTACACACACACTCCAGTTGGGTGTGGTGATGCAACTAGCTTCTGTCACACTGGTTCACTATCCCCATGTGGCAGTTGCATATTCTAGGGGCTCTTTGGGCTTTCTGACCACCATGGTTTGACACAAATGGAGTCTCTAGAGATCAATGCATGTGTTATATATTCTCAAAACCACACCTTCTTTATGATCCACATGACCACACACACAACTCAGTTGGGTGTGGTGATGCAACTGCTTCTGTCACACTGGTTCACCATCCCCATGTGGCAGTTGCATATTCCAGGGGCTCTTTGGGCTTTCTGACCACCATGGTTTGACACAAATGGAGTCTCTAGATATCAATGCATGTGTTATATATTCTCAAAACCACACCTTCTTTATGATCCACATGACCACACACACACACTCCAGTTGGGTGTGGTGATGCAACAGCTTCTGTCACACTGGTTCACCATCCCCATGTGGCAGTTCCATATTCCAAGGGCTCTTTGTGCTTTCTGACCACCATCATTTGACAAAAATGGAGTCTCTAGAGATTAATGCATGTGTTATATATTCTCAAAAACACACCTTCTTTATGATCCACATGACCACACACACACTCTAGTTGGGTGTGGTGATGCAACTGCTTCTCTCACACTGGTTCACCATCCCCACGTGGCAGTTGCATATTCTGCGGGCTCTTTGGGCTTTCCAACCACCATGGTTTGACACAAATGGAGTCTCTAGCGATCAATGCATGTGTTATATATTCTTAAAACCACACCATATTTATGATCCACATGACCACACACACTCCAGTTGGTGTGGTGATGGAGTTGCTTCTGTCACACTAGTTCACTATCCCCATGTGGCAGTTGCATATTCCAGGGGCTCTTTTGGGCTTTCTAACCACCACAGTTTGGCTCAAATGGAGTCTCTATAGATCATTGCATGTGTTATATATATTCTAATAACCACAGCTTCTTTATTATCCACATGACCACACACACACTCCAATTGGGGTGTGGTGATGCAACTGCTTATGTCACACTGGTTCACTATCCCCATGTGTCAGTTGCATATTCCAGGGGCCCTTTAGGCTTTGTGACCACCATGGTTTCACATAAATGGAGTCTCTAGATATCAATGCATGTGTTATATATTCTCAAAAACGCACATTCTTTATGATCCACATGACCACACACACACTCAAGTTGGGTGTGGTGATGCAGCTGCTTTTGTCTCACTGGTTCACCATCCCCATATGGTAGTTGCATATTCTAGGGACTCTTTGGGCTTTCTGACCACCATGGTTTTACACAAATGGAGTCTCTAGATATCAATGCATTTGTTAGATATGCTCAAAACCACACCTTCTTATGATCCACATGACCACACACACACACTCGAGTTGGGTGTGGTGATGCAACTGCTTTTGTCACACTGGTTCACTATCTCCATGTGGTGGTTGCATATACCAGGGGCTCTCTGGGCTTTCTGACCACCATGGTTTTACACAAATGGAGTCTCTAGAGATCAATGCATGTGTTATATATTCTTAAAACCACACCTTCTTTATGATCCACATGACCACACACACAATCCAGTTGGGTGTGGTGATGGAGTTGCTTCTGTCACACTGGTTCACTATCCCCATGTGGCAGTTGCATATTCCAGGGGATCTTTGGGCTTTTTGACCACCATGGTTTGACTCAAACGGAGTCTCTACAGATCAATACATGTCTTATATATATTCTCCAAACCACACCTTCTTTATGATCCACATGACCACACACACACTCCAATTGGGTGTGGTGATGCAACTGCTTATGTCACACTGGTTCACTATCCCCATGTGTCAGTTGCATATTCCAGGGGCTCTTTGGTCTTTTGACCACCATGGTTTCATACAAATGGAGTCTCTAGAGATCAATGCATGTGTTATATATTCTCAAAACCACACCTTATTTATGATCCACATGACCACACACACACTCAAGTTGGGTGTGGTGATGCAACTGCTTCTGTCACACTGGTTCACCATTCCTATATGGAAGTTGCATATTCTAGGGACACTTTGGGCTTTCTGACCACCATGGTTTGACACAAATGGAGTCTCTAGAGATCAATGCATTAGTTATATATTCTCAAAACCACACCTTCTTTATCATACACATGACCGCACACACACAAACTCAAGTTGGGTGTGGTGATGCAACTGCTTCTGTCACACTGGTTCACTGTCCCCATGTGACAGTTGCGTATTATAGGGGCTCTTTGGGCTTTCTAACCACCATGGTTTGACACAAATGGAGTATCTACAGATCAATGCGTGTGTTATATATTTTCAAAACCACACCTCCTTTATGATCCACATGACTACACACACACTCCAGTTGGATCTGGTGATGCAACTGCTTCTGTCACACTGGTTCACTATCCCCATGTGGCAGTTGCATATTCTAGGGGCTCTTTGGGATTTCTGACTACCATGGTTTGACACAAATGGAGTCTCTACAGATCAATGCATGTGTTATATATTCTCAAAACCACACCTTCTTTATGATCCACATGACCACACACACACTCCAGTTGGGTGTGGTGATGCAACTGCTTCTGTCACACTGGTTCACTATCCCCATGTGCCAGTTGCATATTCCAGGGGCTCTTTGGGCTTTCTGACCACCATGGTTTGACACAAATGGAGTCTCTAGATATCAATACATGTGTTATATATTCTCAAAACCATAACTTCTTTATGATCCACATGACCACACACACACTCCAGTTGGGTGTGGTGATGCAACATGCTTCTGTCACACTGGTTCACCATCCCCATATGCCAGTTGCATACTCTATGGGACTCTTTGGGCATTCTGACCACCATGGTTTGACACAAATGGAGTCTCTAGAGATCAATGCATGTGTTATATATTCTCAAAACCACACCTTCTTTATGATCCACATGACCACACACACACTCCAGTTGGGTGTGGTGATGCAACTACTTCTGTCACACTGGTTCACCATCCCCATGTGGCAGTTGCATATTCCAGGGGCTCTTTGGGCTTTCTGACAACCATGGTTTGATACAAATGGAGTCTCTATAGATCAATGCATGTGTTATATATTCTCAAAACCACACCTTCTTTATATCGACATCACCACACACAAACTCCAGCTGGGTCTGGTGATGCAACTGCTTTTGTCACACTAGTTCACCATCCCCATGTGGCAGTTGCATATTCCAGGGGCTCTTTGGGCTTTTTGACCACCATGGTTTGACACAAATGGAGTCTCTGGAGATCAATGCATGTGTTATATATTCTCAAAACCACACCTTCTTTATGATCCACATGACCACACAAACATTCAAGTTGGGTGTGGTGATTCAATTGCTTTTGTCACACTGCTTCACAATCCCCATGTGGTAGTTGCATATTCTAGGGGCTCTTTGGTCTTCTTGACCACCATGGTTTAACACAAATGGAGTCTCCATAGATCAATGCATGTTTTATATATTCTCAAAACCACACCTTCTCTATGATCCACATGACTACACACACACTCCAGTTGGCTGTGGTGATGCAACTGCTTCTGTCACACTGGTTCACTATCCCCATGTGGAAGTTGCATATTCTAGGGGCTCTTTGGGATTTCTGACCACCATGGTTTGACACAAATGGAGTCTCTAGAGATCAATGCATGTGTTATATATTCTCAAAACCACACCTTGTTTATGATCCACATGACCACACACACACTCCAGTTGGGTGTGATGATGCAACTGCTTCTGTCACACTGGTTCACCATCCCCATGTGGCAGTTGCATATTCCAGGGGCTCTTTGGGCTTTCTGACAACCATGGTTTGATACAAATGGAGTCTCTATAGATCAATGCATGTGTTATACATTCTCAAAACCACACCTTCTTTATGATCCAGATGACCACACAAACATTCCAGTTGGGTGTCGTGATGCAACAGCTTCTGTCACACTTCTTCACAATCCCCATATGGCAGTTGCATATTCCAGGGGTTCTTTGGGCTTTCTGACCACCATGGTTTGACAAAAACGGAGTCTCTAGAGATCAATGCATGTTTAATATATTCTCAAAAGCACACCTTCTTTATGAACCACATGACCACACACACACTCCAGCTGGGTGTGGCCATGCAACTACTTCTGTCATATTGGTTCCCCATCCCCATGTGGCAGTTGCATATTCTAGGGGCTCTTTGGGCTTTCTGACCACCATGGTTTGACACAAATGGATTCTCTAGGTATCAATGCATGTGTTATATATTCTCAAAACCACACCTTCTTTATGATCCACGTGACCACACACACATTCCAGTTGGGTGTGGTGATGCAACAGCTTCTGTCACACTTCTCCACAATCCCCATGTGGCAGTTCCATATTCCAAGGGCTCTTTGTGCTTTCTGACCACCATCATTTGACAAAAATGGAGTCTCTAGAGATTAATGCATGTGTTATATATTCTCAAAAAACACACCTTCTTTATGATCCACATGACCACACACACACTCTAGTTGGGTGTGGTGATGCAACTGCTTCTCTCACACTGGTTCACCATCCCCACGTGGCAGTTGCATATTCTGCGGGCTCTTTGGGCTTTCCAACCACCATGGTTTGACACAAATGGAGTCTCTAGCGATCAATGCATGTGTTATATATTCTTAAAACCACACCATATTTATGATCCACATGACCACACACACTCCAGTTGGTGTGGTGATGGAGTTGCTTCTGTCACACTAGTTCACTATCCCCATGTGGCAGTTGCATATTCCAGGGGCTCTTTTGGGCTTTCTAACCACCACAGTTTGGCTCAAATGGAGTCTCTATAGATCATTGCATGTGTTATATATATTCTAATAACCACAGCTTCTTTATTATCCACATGACCACACACACACTCCAATTGGGTGTGGTGATGCAACTGCTTATGTCACACTGGTTCACTATCCCCATGTGTCAGTTGCATATTCCAGGGGCCCTTTAGGCTTTGTGACCACCATGGTTTCACATAAATGGAGTCTCTAGATATCAATGCATGTGTTATATATTCTCAAAAACGCACATTCTTTATGATCCACATGACCACACACACACTCAAGTTGGGTGTGGTGATGCAGCTGCTTTTGTCTCACTGGTTCACCATCCCCATATGGTAGTTGCATATTCTAGGGACTCTTTGGGCTTTCTGACCACCATGGTTTTACACAAATGGAGTCTCTAGATATCAATGCATTTGTTAGATATGCTCAAAACCACACCTTCTTTATGATCCACATGACCACACACACACACTCGAGTTGGGTGTGGTGATGCAACTGCTTTTGTCACACTGGTTCACTATCTCCATGTGGTGGTTGCATATACCAGGGGCTCTCTGGGCTTTCTGACCACCATGGTTTTACACAAATGGAGTCTCTAGAGATCAATGCATGTGTTATATATTCTTAAAACCACACCTTCTTTATGATCCACATGACCACACACACAATCCAGTTGGGTGTGGTGATGGAGTTGCTTCTGTCACACTGGTTCACTATCCCCATGTGGCAGTTGCATATTCCAGGGGATCTTTGGGCTTTTTGACCACCATGGTTTGACTCAAACGGAGTCTCTACAGATCAATACATGTCTTATATATATTCTCCAACCACACCTTCTTTATGATCCACATGACCACACACACACTCCAATTGGGTGTGGTGATGCAACTGCTTATGTCACACTGGTTCACTATCCCCATGTGTCAGTTGCATATTCCAGGGGCTCTTTGGTCTTTTTGACCACCATGGTTTCATACAAATGGAGTCTCTAGAGATCAATGCATGTGTTATATATTCTCAAAACCACACCTTATTTATGATCCACATGACCACACACACACTCAAGTTGGGTGTGGTGATGCAACTGCTTCTGTCACACTGGTTCACCATTCCTATATGGAAGTTGCATATTCTAGGGACACTTTGGGCTTTCTGACCACCATGGTTTGACACAAATGGAGTCTCTAGAGATCAATGCATTAGTTATATATTCTCAAAACCACACCTTCTTTATCATACACATGACCGCACACACACAAACTCAAGTTGGGTGTGGTGATGCAACTGCTTCTGTCACACTGGTTCACTGTCCCCATGTGACAGTTGCGTATTATAGGGGCTCTTTGGGCTTTCTAACCACCATGGTTTGACACAAATGGAGTATCTACAGATCAATGCGTGTGTTATATATATTTTCAAAACCACACCTCCTTTATGATCCACATGACTACACACACACTCCAGTTGGATCTGGTGATGCAACTGCTTCTGTCACACTGGTTCACTATCCCCATGTGGCAGTTGCATATTCTAGGGGCTCTTTGGGATTTCTGACTACCATGGTTTGACACAAATGGAGTCTCTACAGATCAATGCATGTGTTATATATTCTCAAAACCACACCTTCTTTATGATCCACATGACCACACACACACACTCCAGTTGGGTGTGGTGATGCAACTGCTTCTGTCACACTGGTTCACTATCCCCATGTGCCAGTTGCATATTCCAGGGGCTCTTTGGGCTTTCTGACCACCATGGTTTGACACAAATTGAGTCTCTAGATATCAATACATGTGTTATATATTCTCAAAACCATAACTTCTTTATGATCCACATGACCACACACACACACTCCAGTTGGGTGTGGTGATGCAACAGCTTCTGTCACACTGGTTCACCATCCCCATATGCCAGTTGCATACTCTATGGACTCTTTGGGCATTCTGACCACCATGGTTTGACACAAATGGAGTCTCTAGAGATCAATGCATGTGTTATATATTCTCAAAACCACACCTTCTTTATGATCCACATGACCACACACACACTCCAGTTGGGTGTGGTGATGCAACTACTTCTGTCACACTGGTTCACCATCCCCATGTGGCAGTTGCATATTCCAGGGGCTCTTTGGGCTTTCTGACAACCATGGTTTGATACAAATGGAGTCCTCTATAGATCAATGCATGTGTTATATATTCTCAAAACCACACCTTCTTTATATCGACATCACCACACACAAACTCCAGCTGGGTCTGGTGATGCAACTGCTTTTGTCACACTAGTTCACCATCCCATGTGGCAGTTGCATATTCCAGGGGCTCTTTGGGCTTTTTGACCACCATGGTTTGACACAAATGGAGTCTCTGGAGATCAATGCATGTGTTATATATTCTCAAAACCACACCTTCTTTATGATCCACATGACCACACAAACATTCAAGTTGGGTGTGGTGATTCAATTGCTTTTTGTCACACTGCTTCACAATCCCCATGTGGTAGTTGCATATTCTAGGGGCCTCTTTGGTCTTCTTGACCACCATGGTTTAACACAAATGGAGTCTCCATAGATCAATGCATGTTTTATATATTCTCAAAACCACACCTTCTCTATGATCCACATGACTACACACACACTCCAGTTGGCTGTGGTGATGCAACTGCTTCGTCACACTGGTTCACTATCCCCATGTGGAAGTTGCATATTCTAGGGGCTCTTTGGGATTTCTGACCACCATGGTTGACTACAAATGGAGTCTCTAGAGATCAATGCATGTGTTATATATTCTCAAAACCACACCTTGTTTATGATCCACATGACCACACCACACACTCCAGTTGGGTGTGATGATGCAACTGCTTCTGTCACACTGGTTCACCATCCCCATGTGGCAGTTGCATATTCCAGGGGGCTCTTTGGCTTTCTGACAACCATGGTTTGATACAAATGGAGTCTCTATAGATCAATGCATGTGTTATACATTCTCAAACCACACCTTCTTTATGATCCAGATGACCACACAAACATTCCAGTTGGGTGTCGTGATGCAACAGCTTCTGTCACACTTCTTCACAATCCCCATATGGCAGTTGCATATTCCAGGGGTCTTTGGGCTTTCTGACCACCATGGTTTGACAAAAACGGAGTCTCTAGAGATCAATGCATGTTAATATATTCTCAAAAGCACACCTTCTTTATGAACCCACATGACACACACACACTCCAGCTGGGTGTGGCCATATGCAACTACTTCTGTCATATTGGTTCCCCATTCCCCATGGCAGTTGCATATTCTAGGGGCTCTTTGGGCCTTGCTGACCATCCATGGTTTGACACAAATGGATCTCTAGTGGTATCAATGATGTGTGTATATATGTCTCAAACCACAACCTTACTTTATGATCCACGTGGACCACACACACAATTCCAGTTGGGTGTGGGTGATGCAACAGCTTCTGGCACACTTCTCCACAATCCCCATGTTGGCAGTTGCCATATTCCAAGGGCTCTTTGCTTGCTTTCCTGACCACCATCATTTTAGCAAAAATGGAGTCCCTCTAGAGATTAAATGCATGTTTTATATATTCGTGCAAAAAAACACCAACCTTCCTTGATGATCCACTATGACCACACACACACTCTAGTTGGGTGTGGTGATGCAACTGCTTCTCTCACACTGGTTCACCATCCCCATGTGGCAGTTGCATATTCCAGGGGCTCTTTGGGCTTTCTGACCACCATGGTTTGACACAAATGGAGTCTCTAGAGATCAATGCATGTGTTATATATTCTCAAAACCACACCTTCTTTATGATCCACATGACCACACACACACTCCAGTTGGGTGTGGTGATGCAACTGCTTCTGTCACACTGGTTCACCATCCCCATGTGGCAGTTGCATATTCCAGGGCTCTTTGGGCTTTCTGACCACCATGGTTTGACACAAATGGAGTCTCTAGAGATCAATGCATGTGTTATATATTCTCAAAACCACACCTTCTTTATGATCCACATGACCACACACACACACCAGTTGGGTGTGGTGATGCAACTGCTTCTGTCACACTGGTTCACTATCCCCATGTGGCAGTTGCATATTCTAGGGGCTCTTTGGGCTTTCTGACCACCATGGTTTGACACAAATGGAGTCTCTAGAGATCAATGCATGTGTTATATATTCTCAAAACCACACCTTCTTTATGATCCACATGACCACACACACACTCCAGTTGGGTGTGGTGATGCAACTGCTTCTGTCACACTGGTTCACCATCCCCATGTGGCAGTTGCATATTCTAGGGGCTCTTTGGGCTTTCTGACCACCATGGTTTGACACAAATGGAGTCTCTAGAGATCAATGCATGTGTTATATATTCTCAAAACCACACCTTCTTTATGATCCACATGACCACACACACACTCCAGTTGGGTGTGGTGATGCAACTGCTTCTGTCACACTGGTTCACCATCCCCATGTGGCAGTTGCATATTCCAGGGGCTCTTTGGGCTTTCTGACCACCATGGTTTGACACAAATGGAGTCTCTAGAGATCAATGCATGTGTTATATATTCTCAAAACCACACCTTCTTTATGATCCACATGACCACACACACACTCCAGTTGGGTGTGGTGATGCAACTGCTTCTGTCACACTGGTTCACATCCCCATGTGGCAGTTGCATATTCCAGGGGCTCTTTGGGCTTTCTGACCACCATGGTTTGACACAAATGGAGTCTCTAGAGATCAATGCATGTGTTATATATTCTCAAAACCACACCTTCTTTATGATCCACATGACCACACACACACTCCAGTTGGGTGTGGTGATGCAACTGCTTCTGTCACACTGGTTCACTATCCCCATGTGGCAGTTGCATATTCCAGGGGCTCTTTGGGCTTTCTGACCACCATGGTTTGACACAAATGGAGTCTCTAGAGATCAATGCATGTGTTATATATTCTCAAAACCACACCTTCTTTATGATCCACATGACCACACACACACTCCAGTTGGGTGTGGTGATGCAACTGCTTCTGTCACACTGGTTCACCATCCCCATGTGGAGTTGCATATTCTAGGGGCTCTTTGGGCTTTCTGACCACCATGGTTTGACACAAATGGAGTCTCTAGAGATCAATGCATGTGTTATATATTCTCAAAACCACACCTTCTTTATGATCCACATGACCACACACACACTCCAGTTGGGTGTGGTGATGCAACTGCTTCTGTCACACTGTTCACATCCCCATGTGGCAGTTGCATATTCTAGGGGCTCTTTGGGCTTTCTGACCACCATGGTTTGACACAAATGGAGTCTCTAGAGATCAATGCATGTGTTATATATTCTCAAAACCACACCTTCTTTATGATCCACATGACCACACACACACTCCAGTTGGGTGTGGTGATGCAACTGCTTCTGTCACACTGGTTCACCATCCCCATGTGGCAGTTGCATATTCCAGGGGCTCTTTGGGCTTTCTGACCACCATGGTTTGACACAAATGGAGTCTCTAGAGATCAATGCATGTGTTATATATTCTCAAAACCACACCTTCTTTATGATCCACATGACCACACACACACCAGTTGGGTGTGGTGATGCAACTGCTTCTGTCACACTGGTTCACCATCCATGTGGCAGTGCATATTCCAGGGGCTCTTTGGGCTTTCTGACCACCATGGTTTGACACAAATGGAGAGTCTCTAGAGATCAATGCATGTGTTATATATTTCAAAAAGCACCTTCTTTATGATCCACATGACCACACAACACTCCAGTTGGGTGTGGTGATGCAACTGCTTCTGTCACACTGGTTCACATCCCATGTGGCAGTTGCATATTCCAGGGGCTCTTTGGGCTTTCTGACCACCATGGTTTGACACAAATGGAGTCTCTAGAGATCAATGCATGTGTTATATATTCTCAAAACCACACCTTCTTTATGATCCACATGACCACACACACACTCCAGTTGGGTGTGGTGATGCAACTGCTTCTTCACACTGGTTCACCATCCCCATGTGGCAGTTGCATATCCCAGGGCTCTTTGGGCTTTCTGACCACCATGGTTTGACACAAATGGAGTCTAGAGATCAATGCATGTGTTATATATTCTCAAACCACAACCTTCTTTATGATCCACATGACCACACACACACTCTAGTTGGGTGTGGTGATGCAACTGCTTCTGTCACACTAGTTCACCATCCCCATGTGGCAGTTGCATATTCCAGGGGCTCTTTGGGATTTCTGACCACCATGGTTTGACACAAATGGAGTCTCTAGAGATCAATGCATGTGTTATATATTCTCAAAACCACACCTTCTTTATGATCCACATGACCACACACACTCTAGTTGGTGTGGTGATGCAACTGCTTCTGTACACTGGTTCACCATCCCATGTGGCAGTTGCATATTCTAGGGCTCTTGGGCTTCCTGACCACCATGGTTTGACACAAATGGAGTCTCTAGAGATAATGCATGTGTTATATATTCTCAAAACCACACCTTCTCTATGATCCACATGACCACACACACACTCTAGT
>OU342746.1:29414743-29434863 GCA_910589775.1 Avena eriantha | reverse complement strand
TGACCACCATGGTTTGACACAAATGGAGTCTCTAGAGATCAATGCATGTGTATATATTCTCAAAACCACACACTTCTTTATGATCCACATGACCACACACCACTCAAGTTGGGTGTGGTGATGCAACTGCTTCTGTCACACTGGTTCACAATCCCATGTGGCAGTTGCATATTCTAGGGGCTCTTTGGGCTTTCTGACCACCATGGTTTGACACAAATGGAGTCTCTAGATATCAATGCATGTGTTATATATTCTCAAAACCACACCTTCTTTATGATCCACATGACCACACACACACACTCCAGTTTGGTGTGGTGATGCAACTACTTCTGTCACACTGGTTCACTATCCCCATGTGGCAGTTGCATATTCCAGGGGCTCTTTGGGCTTTCTGACCACCATGGTTTGACACAAATGGAGTCTCTAGAGATCAATGCATGTGTTATATATTCTCAAAACCACACCTTCTTTATGATCCACATGACCACACACACACTCCAGTTGAATGGTGGTGAGTCAACTGCTTCTGTCACACATGTTCACCTACCCCATGTGACTAGTTGTACCATATTTCTCAGGGATCTATGGGCTTCTGAACCACCATGGTTTGACAACACACTGGAGTCTCTATAGATCAATGCACTGTGTTATATATTCTCAAAACCAACACCTCTTTATGATCCACATGCCCACACACACTACTCCAGTTGGCTTGTGGTGAATGCCCAACTAGCTTCTGTCACACTGGTCTCACTAATCCCCATGTGGCAGTTGCATATTCTAGGGCGCTCTTGGGCTTTCTGACCACCATGGTTTGACACAAATGGAGTCTCTAGATATCAATGCCATGTTTTATATATTCTCAAAACACCACCTTCTTATGATCCACATGACTACAACACACAATCAGTTGGATGTGGTGATGCAACTGCTTCTGTCACACTAGTTCACTAACCCCATGTGGCCGTTGCATATTCTAGGGGCTCTTTGGGATTTCTCACCACCATGGTTTGACACAAATGGAGTCTCTAGAGATCAATGCATGTGTTATCTATTCTCAAAACCACACCATTCTTATGATCCACATGACCACACACTACTCCAGTTGGGTGTGTTGATTGCAACTGCTTCTGTCACACTGGTTCATCTATCCCCATGTGGCAGTTGCAATTCCAGGCTCTTTGGCTTTCTAACCACCATGGTTTGACACAAATGGAGTATCTATAGATCAATGTATGTTCTATATATTCTCAAAACCACACCTTCTTTATGATCCACATGACACACACACACTCCAGTTGGTGTGGTGATGCAACTGCTTCTGTCACACTGGTTCACTATCCCCATGTGGCACTTGCATATTCAGGGGCTCTTTGGGATTTCTGACCACATTGTTGACACAAATGGAGTCTCTAGAGATCAATGCATGTGTATATATTCTCAAACCACACCTTCTTTATGATCCACATGACCACACACACACTCCAGTTGGGTGTGGTGATGCAACTAGCTTCTGTCACACTGGTTCACCATCCCCATGTGGCAGTTGCATATTCCAGGGGCTCTTTGGGCTTTCTGACCACCATGGTTTGACACAAATGGAGTCTCTAGAGATCAATGCATGTGTTATATATTCTCAAAACCACACCTTCTTTATGATCCACATGACCACACACACACTCCAGTTGGGTGTGGTGATGCAACTGCTTCTGTCACACTGGTTCACCATCCCCATGTGGCAGTTGCATATTCCAGGGGCTCTTTGGGCTTTCTGACCACCATGGTTTGACACAAATGGAGTCTCTAGAGATCAATGCATGTGTTATATATTCTCAAAACCACACCTTCTTTATGATCCACATGACCACACACACATTCCAGTTGGGTGTGGTGATGCAACTGCTTCTGTCACACTGGTTCACATCCCCATGTGGCAGTTGCATATTCCAAGGGCTCTTTGGGCTTTTTGACCACCATGGTTTGACACAAATGGAGTCTCTAGAGATCAATGCATGTGTTATATATTCTCAAAACCACACCTTCTTTATGATCCACATGACTACACACACACTCCAGTGGGTGTGGTGATGCAACTGCTTCTGTCACACTGGTTCACTATCCCCATGTGGCAGTTGCATATTCCAGGGGCTCTTTGGGCTTTCTGACAACCATGGTTTGACACAAATGGAGTCTCTAGAGATCAATGCATGTGTTATTATTTCTCAAACCACACCTTCTTTATGATCCACATGACTCACACACACACTCCAGTTAGGCTGTGGTGATGCAACTGCTTCTGTCACACTAGTTCACTATTCCCATGTGGCAGTTGCATATTCTAGGGGCTCTTTGGGATTTCTGACCACCATGGTTTGACACAAATGGAGTCTCTAGAGATCAATGCATGTGTTATATATTCTCAAAACCACACCTTCTTTATGATCCACATGACCACACACACACTCCAGTTGGGTGTGGTGATGCAACTAGCTTCTGTCACACTGGTTCACCATCCCCATGTGGCAGTTGCATATTCCAGGGGCTCTTTGGCTTTCTGACCACCATGGTTTGATACAAATGGAGTCTCTAGAGATCAATGCATGTGTTATATATTCTCAAAACCACACCTTCTTTATATCCACATGACCACACACAACCTCAGCTGGGGGTCTGGTGATGCAACTGCTTCTGTCCACACTGGTTCACTACCCCATGTGGCAAGTTGCATATTCCAGGGGCTCTTTGGGCTTTTTGACCACCATGGTTTGACACAAATGGAGTCTCTAGGAGATCAATGCATGTGTTATATATTCTCAAAACCACACCTTCTTTATGATCCACATGACCACACAACACATTCAAGTTGGGTGTGGTGATGCAACTTGCTTCTGTCTACACTGGCTTCACAATCCCCATGTGGTAGTTGCATATTCCTAAGGGCTCTTTGGGCTTTTTCGACCACCATGGTTTAACACAAATGGAGTCTCATAGATCAATGCAGTGTTTTATATATTCTCAAAACCACACCTTCTTTATGATCCACATGACTACACACACACTCCAGTTGGCTGGTGGTGATGCAACTGCTTCTGTCACACTGGTTCACTATCCCCATGTGGCAGTTGCATATTCTAGGGGCTCTTAGGGATTTCTGACCACCATGGTTTGACACAAATGGAGTCTTCAGAGATCAATGCATGTGTTATATAATTCTCAAACCACACCTTCTTTATGATCCACATGACCACACACACAACTCCAGTTGGGTGGTGGTGATGCAACTAGCTTCTGTCACACTGTTCACCATCCCCATGTGGCAGTTGTGCATATTCCAGGGGCTCTTTGGGCTTTTCTGACCACCATGGTTTGTACACAAATGGAGTCTCTAGATGATCAATGCATGTGTTATATATTCTCAAAACCACACCTTCTTTATGATCCACATCGACCACACACACACTCCAGCTTGGGTTGTGGTGATGCAACTGCTTCTAGTCACACTAGTTCACCATCCCCATGTGGCTAGTTGCATATTCCAGGGGCTCTTTGGGCTTTCTGACCACCATGGTTTGACACAAATGGAGTCTCTAGAGATCAATGCATGTGTTTATATATTCTCAAAACCACACCTTCTTTATGATCCACATGACCACACAACATCAAGTTGGGTGTGGTGATTCAACTGCTTCTGTCACACTGTTCACCATCCCCATGTGGTAGTTGCATATTCTAGGGGCTCTTTGGGCTTTCTGACCACCATGGTTTGACACAAATGGAGTCTCATGAGATCAATGCATGTGTTTATATATTCTCAAAACCGCACCTTCTCTATGATCCACATGACTACACACACACTCCAGTTGGGCTGTGTGATGCAAACTGCTTCTGTCACACTGGTTCACTATCCCCATGTGGAAGTTGCATATTCTAGGGGCTCTTGGGATTTCTGACCACCATGGTTTGACACAAATGGAAGTCTCTAGAGATCAATGCATGTGTTATATATTCTCAAAACCACACCTTCTTTATGATCCACATGACCACACACACACTCCAGTTGGGTGTGATGATGCAACTGCTTCTGTCACACTGGTTCACCATCCCCATGTGGCAGTTGGCATATTCCAGGGGCTCTTTGGGCTTTCTGACCACCATGGTTTGATACAAATGGAGTCTCTATAGATCAATGCATGTGTTATACATTCTCAAAACCACACCTTCTTTATGATCCAATGACCCAACACAACATTCTAGTTGGGTGTCGGTGATGCAACAGCTTCTGTCACACTGCTTCACAATCCCCATAGTGGTAGTTGCATATTCCAGGGGCTCTTTGGGCTTTCTGACCACCATGGTTTGACACAAACTGGAGTCTCTAGAGATCAATGCATGTTTAATATATTCTCAAAAGCACACCTTCTTTATGATCCACATGACCACACACACACTCCAGCTGGGTGTGGGCCATGCAACTACTTCTGTCACACTTGGTTCCCCATACCCCATGTGGCAGTTGCATATTCTAGGGGCTCTTTGGGCTTTCTGACCACCATGGTTTGACACAAATGGATTCTCTAGGTATCAATGCATGTGTTATATATTCTCAAAACCACACCTTCTTTATGATCCACGTGACCACACACACATTCCAGTTGGGTGTGGTGATGCAACAGCTTCTGTCACACTTCTCCACAATCCCCATGTGGCAGTTCATATTCCAAGGGCTCTTTGTGCTTTCTGACCACCATCATTTGACAAAAATGGAGTCTCTAGAGATTAATGCATGTGTTATATATTCTCAAAAACACACCTTCTTTATGATCCACATGACCACACACACACTCTAGTTGGGTGTGGTGATGCAACTGCTTCTCTCACACTGGTTCACCATCCCCACGTGGCAGTTGCATATTCTAGCGGGCTCTTTGGGCTTTCCAACCACCATGGTTTGACACAAATGGAGTCTCTAGCGATCAATGCATGTGTTATATATTCTTAAAACCACACCATATTTATGATCCACATGACCACACACACACTCCAGTTGGGTGTGGTGATGCAACTTGCTTCTGTCACCACTGGTTCACCATCCCCATGTGGCAGTTGCATATTCCAGGGGCTCTTTGGGCTTTCTTACAACCATGGTTTGCTACAAATGGAGTCTCTATAGATCAATTGCATGTCTTATATATTCTCAAAACCACACCTTCTTTATGATCCACATGACTACACACACACTCCAGTTGGCTGTGGTGATGCAACTGCTTCTGTCACACTAGTTCACTATTCCCATGTGTCAGTAGCATATTCTAGGGGCTCTTTGGGATTTCTGACCACCATGGTTTGACACAAATGGAGTCTCTAGATATCAATGCATGTGTTATATATTCTCAAAAACCACACTTCTTTATGATCCACATGACCACACACACACTCCAGTTGGGGTGTGGTGATGCACTACTTTTGTCACACTGGTTCGCCATCCCCATGTGGCAGTTGCATATTCCAGGGACTCTTTGGGCTTTCTGACCACCATGGTTTACTACAAATGGAGTCTCTATATATCAATGCATTTGTTAGATATGCTCAAAACCACACCTTCTTTATGATCCACATGACCACACACACACACTCGAGATGGGTGTGGTGATGCAACTGCTTTTGTCACACTGGTTCACTATCTCCATGTGGTGGTTGCATATACCAGGGGCTCTCTGGGCTTTCTGACCACCATGGTTTTACACAAATGGAGTCTCTAGAGATCAATGCATGTGTTATATATTCTTAAAACCACACCTTCTTTATGATCCACATGACCACACACACAATCCAGTTGGGTGTGGTGATGGAGTTGCTTCTGTCACACTGGTTCACTATCCCCATGTGGCAGTTGCATATTCCAGGGGATCTTTGGGCTTTTGACCACCATGGTTTGACTCAAACGGAGTCTCTACAGATCAATACATGTCTTATATATTCTCCAAACCACACCTTCTTTATGATCCACATGACCACACACACACTCCAGTTGGGTGTGGTGATGCAACTGCTTATGTCACACTGGTTCACTATCCCCATGTGTCAGTTGCATATTCCAGGGGCTCTTTGGTCTTTTTGACCACCATGGTTTCATACAAATGGAGTCTCTAGAGATCAATGCATGTGTTATATATTCTCAAAACCACACCTTATTTATGATCCACATGACCACACACACACTCAAGTTGGGTGTGGTGATGCAACTGCTTCTGTCACACTGGTTCACATTCCTATATGGAAGTTGCATATTCTAGGGACACTTTGGGCTTTCTGACCACCATGGTTTGACACAAATGGAGTCTCTAGAGATCAATGCATTAGTTATATATTCTCAAAACCACACCTTCTTTATCGATACACATGACCGCACACACACAAACTCAAGTTGGGTGTGGTGATGCAACTGCTTCTGTCACACTGGTTCACTATCCCCATGTGACAGTTGCGTATTATAGGGGCTCTTTGGGCTTTCTAACCACCATGGTTTGACACAAATGGAGTATCTACAGATCAATGCGTGTGTTATATATATTTTCAAAACCACACCTCCTTTATGATCCACATGACTACACACACACTCCAGTTGGATCTGGTGATGCAACTGCTTCTGTCACACTGGTTCACTATCCCCATGTGGCAGTTGCATATTCTAGGGGCTCTTTGGGATTTCTGACTACCATGGTTTGACACAAATGGAGTCTCTACAGATCAATGCATGTGTTATATATTTTCAAAACCACACCTTCTTATGATCCACATGACCACACACACACACTCCAGTTGGGTGTGGTGATGCAACTGCTTCTGTCACACTGGTTCACTATCCCCATGTGCCAGTTGCATATTCCAGGGCTCTTTGGGCTTTCTGCCACCATGGTTTGACACAAATTGAGTCTCTAGATATCAATACATGTGTTATATATTCTCAAAACCATAACTTCTTTATGATCCACATGACCACACACACACACTCCAGTTGGGTGTGGTGATGCAACAGCTTCTGTCACACTGGTTCACCATCCCCATATGCCAGTTGCATACTTCTAGGGACTCTTTGGGCATTCTGACCACCATGGTTTGACACAAATGGAGTCTCTAGAGATCAATGCATGTGTTATATATTCTCAAAACCACACCTTCTTTATGATCCACATGACCACACACACACTCCAGTTGGGTGTGGTGATGCAACTACTTCTGTCACACTGGTTCACCATCCCCATGTGGCAGTTGCATATTCCAGGGGCTCTTTGGGCTTTCTGACAACCATGGTTTGATACAAATGGAGTCTCTATAGATCAATGCATGTGTTATATATTCTCAAAACCACACCTTCTTTATATCGACATCACCACACACAAACTCCAGCTGGGTCTGGTGATGCAACTGCTTTTGTCACACTAGTTCACCATCCCCATGTGGCAGTTGCATATTCCAGGGGCTCTTGGGCTTTTTGACCACCATGGTTTGACACAAATGGAGTCTCTGGAGATCAATGCATGTGTTATATATTCTCAAAACCACACCTTCTTTATGATCCACATGACCACACAAACATTCAAGTTGGGTGTGGTGATTCAATTGCTTTTGTCACACTGCTTCACAATCCCCATGTGGTAGTTGCATATTCTAGGGGCTCTTTGGTCTTCTTGACCACCATGGTTTAACACAAATGGAGTCTCCATAGATCAATGCATGTTTTATATATTCTCAAAACCACACCTTCTCTATGATCCACATGACTACACACACACTCCAGTTGGCTGTGGTGATGCAACTGCTTCTGTCACACTGGTTCACTATCCCCATGTGGAAGTTGCATATTCTCGGGGCTCTTTGGGATTTCTGACCACCATGGTTTGACACAAATGGAGTCTCTAGAGATCAATGCATGTGTTATATATTCTCAAAACCACACCTTGTTTATGATCCACATGACCACACACACACTCCAGTTGGGTGTGATGATGCAACTGCTTCTGTCACACTGGTTCACCATCCCCATGTGGCAGTTGCATATTCCAGGGGCTCTTTGGGCTTTCTGACAACCATGGTTTGATACAAATGGAGTCTCTATAGATCAATGCATGTGTTATACATTCTCAAAACCACACCTTCTTTATGATCCAGATGACCACACAAACATTCTAGTTGGGTGTCGTGATGCAACAGCTTCTGTCACACTTCTTCACAATCCCCATATGGTAGTTGCATATTCCAGGGGTTCTTTGGGCTTTCTGACCACCATGGTTTGACAAAAACGGAGTCTCTAGAGATCAATGCATGTTTAATATATTCTCAAAAGCACACCTTCTTTATGAACCACATGACCACACACACACTCCAGCTGGGTGTGGCCATGCAACTACTTCTGTCATATTGGTTCCCCATCCCCATGTGGCAGTTGCATATTCTAGGGGCTCTTTGGGCTTTCTGACCACCATGGTTTGACACAAATGGATTCTCTAGGTATCAATGCATGTGTTATATATTCTCAAAACCACACCTTCTTTATGATCCACGTGACCACACACACATTCCAGTTGGGTGTGGTGATGCAACAGCTTCTGTCACACTTCTCCACAATCCCCATGTGGCAGTTCCATATTCCAAGGGCTCTTTGTGCTTTCTGACCACCATCATTTGACAAAAATGGAGTCTCTAGAGATTAATGCATGTGTTATATATTCTCAAAAAACACACCTTCTTTATGATCCACATGACCACACACACACTCTAGTTGGGTGTGGTGATGCAACTGCTTCTCTCACACTGGTTCACCATCCCCACGTGGCAGTTGCATATTCTGCGGGCTCTTTGGGCTTTCCAACCACCATGGTTTGACACAAATGGAGTCTCTAGCGATCAATGCATGTGTTATATATTCTTAAAACCACACCATATTTATGATCCACATGACCACACACACTCCAGTTGGTGTGGTGATGGAGTTGCTTCTGTCACACTAGTTCACTATCCCCATGTGGCAGTTGCATATTCCAGGGGCTCTTTTGGGCTTTCTAACCACCACAGTTTGGCTCAAATGGAGTCTCTATAGATCATTGCATGTGTTATATATATTCTAATAACCACAGCTTCTTTATTATCCACATGACCACACACACACTCCAATTGGGTGTGGTGATGCAACTGCTTATGTCACACTGGTTCACTATCCCCATGTGTCAGTTGCATATTCCAGGGGCCCTTTAGGCTTTGTGACCACCATGGTTTCACATAAATGGAGTCTCTAGATATCAATGCATGTGTTATATATTCTCAAAAACGCACATTCTTTATGATCCACATGACCACACACACACTCAAGTTGGGTGTGGTGATGCAGCTGCTTTTGTCTCACTGGTTCACCATCCCCATATGGTAGTTGCATATTCTAGGGACTCTTTGGGCTTTCTGACCACCATGGTTTTACACAAATGGAGTCTCTAGATATCAATGCATTTGTTAGATATGCTCAAAACCACACCTTCTTTATGATCCACATGACCACACACACACACTCGAGATGGGTGTGGTGATGCAACTGCTTTTGTCACACTGGTTCACTATCTCCATGTGGTGGTTGCATATACCAGGGGCTCTCTGGGCTTTCTGACCACCATGGTTTTACACAAATGGAGTCTCTAGAGATCAATGCATGTGTTATATATTCTTAAAACCACACCTTCTTTATGATCCACATGACCACACACACAATCCAGTTGGGTGTGGTGATGGAGTTGCTTCTGTCACACTGGTTCACTATCCCCATGTGGCAGTTGCATATTCCAGGGGATCTTTGGGCTTTTTGACCACCATGGTTTGACTCAAACGGAGTCTCTACAGATCAATACATGTCTTATATATATTCTCCAAACCACACCTTCTTTATGATCCACATGACCACACACACACTCCAATTGGGTGTGGTGATGCAACTGCTTATGTCACACTGGTTCACTATCCCCATGTGTCAGTTGCATATTCCAGGGGCTCTTTGGTCTTTTTGACCACCATGGTTTCATACAAATGGAGTCTCTAGAGATCAATGCATGTGTTATATATTCTCAAAACCACACCTTATTTATGATCCACATGACCACACACACACTCAAGTTGGGTGTGGTGATGCAACTGCTTCTGTCACACTGGTTCACCATTCCTATATGGAAGTTGCATATTCTAGGGACACTTTGGGCTTTCTGACCACCATGGTTTGACACAAATGGAGTCTCTAGAGATCAATGCATTAGTTATATATTCTCAAAACCACACCTTCTTTATCATACACATGACCGCACACACACAAACTCAAGTTGGGTGTGGTGATGCAACTGCTTCTGTCACACTGGTTCACTATCCCCATGTGACAGTTGCGTATTATAGGGGCTCTTTGGGCTTTCTAACCACCATGGTTTGACACAAATGGAGTATCTACAGATCAATGCGTGTGTTATATATATTTTCAAAACCACACCTCCTTTATGATCCACATGACTACACACACACTCCAGTTGGATCTGGTGATGCAACTGCTTCTGTCACACTGGTTCACTATCCCCATGTGGCAGTTGCATATTCTAGGGGCTCTTTGGGATTTCTGACTACCATGGTTTGACACAAATGGAGTCTCTACAGATCAATGCATGTGTTATATATTTTCAAAACCACACCTTCTTTATGATCCACATGACCACACACACACACTCCAGTTGGGTGTGGTGATGCAACTGCTTCTGTCACACTGGTTCACTATCCCCATGTGCCAGTTGCATATTCCAGGGGCTCTTTGGGCTTTCTGACCACCATGGTTTGACACAAATTGAGTCTCTAGATATCAATACATGTGTTATATATTCTCAAAACCATAACTTCTTTATGATCCACATGACCACACACACACACTCCAGTTGGGTGTGGTGATGCAACAGCTTCTGTCACACTGGTTCACCATCCCCATATGCCAGTTGCATACTCTATGGACTCTTTGGGCATTCTGACCACCATGGTTTGACACAAATGGAGTCTCTAGAGATCAATGCATGTGTTATATATTCTCAAAACCACACCTTCTTTATGATCCACATGACCACACACACACTCCAGTTGGGTGTGGTGATGCAACTACTTCTGTCACACTGGTTCACCATCCCCATGTGGCAGTTGCATATTCCAGGGGCTCTTTGGGCTTTCTGACAACCATGGTTTGATACAAATGGAGTCTCTATAGATGAATGCATGTGTTATATATTCTCAAAACCACACCTTCTTTATATCGACATCACCACACACAAACTCCAGCTGGGTCTGGTGATGTAACTGCTTTTGTCACACTAGTTCACCATCCCCATGTGGCAGTTGCATATTCCAGGGGCTCTTTGGGCTTTTTGACCACCATGGTTTGACACAAATGGAGTCTCTGGAGATCAATGCATGTGTTATATATTCTCAAAACCACACCTTCTTTATGATCCACATGACCACACAAACATTCAAGTTGGGTGTGGTGATTCAATTGCTTTTGTCACACTGCTTCACAATCCCCATGTGGTAGTTGCATATTCTAGGGGCTCTTTGGTCTTCTTGACCACCATGGTTTAACACAAATGGAGTCTCCATAGATCAATGCATGTTTTATATATTCTCAAAACCACACCTTCTCTATGATCCACATGACTACACACACACTCCAGTTGGCTGTGGTGATGCAACTGCTTCTGTCACACTGGTTCACTATCCCCATGTGGAAGTTGCATATTCTCGGGGCTCTTTGGGATTTCTGACCACCATGGTTTGACACAAATGGAGTCTCTAGAGATCAATGCATGTGTTATATATTCTCAAAACCACACCTTGTTTATGATCCACATGACCACACACACACTCCAGTTGGGTGTGATGATGCAACTGCTTCTGTCACACTGGTTCACCATCCCCATGTGGCAAGTTGCATATTCCAGGGGCTCTTTGGGCTTTCTGACAACCATGGTTTGATACAAATGGAGTCTCTATAGATCAATGCATGTGTTATACATTCTCAAAACCACACCTTCTTTATGATCCAGATGACCACACAAACATTCCAGTTGGGTGTCGTGATGCAACAGCTTCTGTCACACTTCTTCACAATCCCCATATGGCAGTTGCATATTCCAGGGGTTCTTTGGGCTTTCTGACCACCATGGTTTGACAAAAACGGAGTCTCTAGAGATCAATGCATGTTTAATATATTCTCAAAAGCACACCTTCTTTATGAACCACATGACCACACACACACTCCAGCTGGGTGTGGCCATGCAACTACTTCTGTCATATTGGTTCCCCATCCCCATGTGGCAGTTGCATATTCTAGGGGCTCTTTGGGCTTTCTGACCACCATGGTTTGACACAAATGGATTCTCTAGGTATCAATGCATGTGTTATATATTCTCAAAACCACACCTTCTTTATGATCCACGTGACCACACACACATTCCAGTTGGGTGTGGTGATGCAACAGCTTCTGTCACACTTCTCCACAATCCCCATGTGGCAGTTCCATATTCCAAGGGCTCTTTGTGCTTTCTGACCACCATCATTTGACAAAAATGGAGTCTCTAGAGATTAATGCATGTGTTATATATTCTCAAAAAACACACCTTCTTTATGATCCACATGACCACACACACACTCTAGTTGGGTGTGGTGATGCAACTGCTTCTCTCACACTGGTTCACCATCCCCACGTGGCAGTTGCATATTCTGCGGGCTCTTTGGGCTTTCCAACCACCATGGTTTGACACAAATGGAGTCTCTAGCGATCAATGCATGTGTTATATATTCTTAAAACCACACCATATTTATGATCCACATGACCACACACACTCCAGTTGGTGTGGTGATGGAGTTGCTTCTGTCACACTAGTTCACTATCCCCATGTGGCAGTTGCATATTCCAGGGGCTCTTTTGGGCTTTCTAACCACCACAGTTTGGCTCAAATGGAGTCTCTATAGATCATTGCATGTGTTATATATATTCTAATAACCACAGCTTCTTTATTATCCACATGACCACACACACACTCCAATTGGGTGTGGTGATGCAACTGCTTATGTCACACTGGTTCACTATCCCCATGTGTCAGTTGCATATTCCAGGGGCCCTTTAGGCTTTGTGACCACCATGGTTTCACATAAATGGAGTCTCTAGATATCAATGCATGTGTTATATATTCTCAAAAACGCACATTCTTTATGATCCACATGACCACACACACACTCAAGTTGGGTGTGGTGATGCAGCTGCTTTTGTCTCACTGGTTCACCATCCCCATATGGTAGTTGCATATTCTAGGGACTCTTTGGGCTTTCTGACCACCATGGTTTTACACAAATGGAGTCTCTAGATATCAATGCATTTGTTAGATATGCTCAAAACCACACCTTCTTTATGATCCACATGACCACACACACACACTCGAGTTGGGTGTGGTGATGCAACTGCTTTTGTCACACTGGTTCACTATCTCCATGTGGTGGTTGCATTACCAGGGGCTCTCTGGGCTTTCTGACCACCATGGTTTTACACAAATGGAGTCTCTAGAGATCAATGCATGTGTTATATATTCTTAAAACCACACCTTCTTTATGATCCACATGACCACACACACAATCCAGTTGGGTGTGGTGATGGAGTTGCTTCTGTCACACTGGTTCACTATCCCCATGTGGCAGTTGCATATTCCAGGGGATCTTTGGGCTTTTTGACCACCATGGTTTGACTCAAACGGAGTCTCTACAGATCAATACATGTCTTATATATATTCTCCAAACCACACCTTCTTTATGATCCACATGACCACACACACACTCCAATTGGGTGTGGTGATGCAACTGCTTATGTCACACTGGTTCACTATCCCCATGTGTCAGTTGCATATTCCAGTGGCTCTTTGGTCTTTTTGACCACCATGGTTTCATACAAATGGAGTCTCTAGAGATCAATGCATGTGATATATATTCTCAAAACCACACCTTATTTATGATCCACATGACCACACACACACTCAAGTTGGGTGTGGTGATGCAACTGCTTCTGTCACACTGGTTCACCATTCCTATATGGAAGTTGCATATTCTAGGGACACTTTGGGCTTTCTGACCACCATGGTTTGACACAAATGGAGTCTCTAGAGATCAATGCATTAGTTATATATTCTCAAAACCACACCTTCTTTATCATACACATGACCGCACACACACAAAATCAAGTTGGGTGTGGTGATGCAACTGCTTCTGTCACACTGGTTCACTATCCCCATGTGACAGTTGCGTATTATAGGGGCTCTTTGGGCTTTCTAACCACCATGGTTTGACACAAATGGAGTATCTACAGATCAATGCGTGTGTTATATATATTTTCAAAACCACACCTCCTTTATGATCCACATGACTACACACACACTCCAGTTGGATCTGGTGATGCAACTGCTTCTGTCACACTGGTTCACTATCCCCATGTGGCAGTTGCATATTCTAGGGGCTCTTTGGGATTTCTGACTACCATGGTTTGACACAAATGGAGTCTCTACAGATCAATGCATGTGTTATATATTCTCAAAACCACACCTTCTTTATGATCCACATGACCACACACACACACTCCAGTTGGGTGTGGTGATGCAACTGCTTCTGTCACACTGGTTCACTATCCCCATGTGCCAGTTGCATATTCCAGGGGCTCTTTGGGCTTTCTGACCACCATGGTTTGACACAAAGTGAGTCTCTAGAAATCAATGCATATGTTATATATTCTCAAAACCACACCTTCTTTATGATCCACATGACCACACACACACTCCAGTTGGGTGTGGTGATGCAACTACTTCTGTCACACTGGTTCACCATCCCCATGTGGCAGTTGCATATTCCAAGGGCTCTTTGGGCTTTCTGACAACCATGGTTTGATACAAATGGAGTCTCTATAGATCAATGCATGTGTTATATATTCTCAAAACCACACCTTCTTTATATCGACATCACCACACACAACTCCAGCTGGGTCTGGTGATGCAACTGCTTTTGTCACACTAGTTCACCATCCCCATGTGGCAGTTGCATATTCCAGGGGCTCTTTGGGCTTTTTGACCACCATGGTTTGACACAAATGGAGTCTCTGGAGATCAATGCATGTGTTATATATTCTCAAAACCACACCTTCTTTATGATCCACATGACCACACAAACATTCAAGTTGGGTGTGGTGATTCAATTGCTTTTGTCACACTGCTTCACAATCCCCATGTGGTAGTTGCATATTCTAGGGGCTCTTTGGTCTTCTTGACCACCATGGTTTAACACAAATGGAGTCTCCATAGATCAATGCATGTTTTATATATTCTCAAAACCACACCTTCTCTATGATCCACATGACTACACACACACTCCAGTTGGCTGTGGTGATGCAACTGCTTCTGTCACACTGGTTCACTATCCCCATGTGGAAGTTGCATATTCTCGAGGCTCTTTGGGATTTCTGACCACCATGGTTTGACACAAATGGAGTCTCTAGAGATCAATGCATGTGTTATATATTCTCAAAACCACACCTTGTTTATGATCCACATGACCACACACACACTCCAGTTGGGTGTGATGATGCAACTGCTTCTGTCACACTGGTTCACCATCCCCATGTGGCAATTGCATATTCCAGGGGCTCTTTGGGCTTTCTGACAACCATGGTTTGATACAAATGGAGTCTCTATAGATCAATGCATGTGTTATACATTCTCAAAACCACACCTTCTTTATGATCCAGATGACCACACAAACATTCCAGTTGGGTGTCGTGATGCAACAGCTTCTGTCACACTTCTTCACAATCCCCATATGGCAGTTGCATATTCCAGGGGTTCTTTGGGCTTTCTGACCACCATGGTTTGACAAAAACGGAGTCTCTAGAGATCAATGCATTTTTAATATATTCTCAAAAGCACACCTTCTTTATGAACCACATGACCACACACACACTCCAGCTGGGTGTGGCCATGCAACTACTTCTGTCATATTGGTTCCCCATCCCCATGTGGCAGTTGCATATTCTAGAGGCTCTTTGGGCTTTCTGACCACCATGGTTTGACACAAATGGATTCTCTAGGTATCAATGCATGTGTTATATATTCTCAAAACCACACCTTCTTTATGATCCACGTGACCACACACACATTCCAGTTGGGTGTGGTGATGCAACAGCTTCTGTCACACTTCTCCACAATCCCCATGTGGCAGTTCCATATTCCAAGGGCTCTTTGTGCTTTCTGACCACCATCATTTGACAAAAATGGAGTCTCTAGAGATTAATGCATGTGTTATATATTCTCAAAAAACACACCTTCTTTATGATCCACATGACCACACACACACTCTAGTTGGGTGTGGTGATGCAACTGCTTCTCTCACACTGGTTCACCATCCCCACGTGGCAGTTGCATATTCTGCGGGCTCTTTGGGCTTTCCAACCACCATGGTTTGACACAAATGGAGTCTCTAGCGATCAATGCATGTGTTATATATTCTTAAAACCACACCATATTTATGATCCACATGACCACACACACTCCAGTTGGTGTGGTGATGGAGTTGCTTCTGTCACACTAGTTCACTATCCCCATGTGGCAGTTGCATATTCCAGGGGCTCTTTTGGGCTTTCTAACCACCACAGTTTGGCTCAAATGGAGTCTCTATAGATCATTGCATGTGTTATATATATTCTAATAACCACAGCTTCTTTATTATCCACATGACCACACACACACTCCAATTGGGTGTGGTGATGCAACTGCTTATGTCACACTGGTTCACTATCCCCATGTGTCAGTTGCATATTCCAGGGGCCCTTTAGGCTTTGTGACCACCATGGTTTCACATAAATGGAGTCTCTAGATATCAATGCATGTGTTATATATTCTCAAAAACGCACATTCTTTATGATCCACATGACCACACACACACTCAAGTTGGGTGTGGTGATGCAGCTGCTTTTGTCTCACTGGTTCACCATCCCCATATGGTAGTTGCATATTCTAGGGACTCTTTGGGCTTTCTGACCACCATGGTTTTACACAAATGGAGTCTCTAGATATCAATGCATTTGTTAGATATGCTCAAAACCACACCTTCTTTATGATCCACATGACCACACACACACACTCGAGTTGGGTGTGGTGATGCAACTGCTTTTGTCACACTGGTTCACTATCTCCATGTGGTGGTTGCATATACCAGGGGCTCTCTGGGCTTTCTGACCACCATGGTTTTACACAAATGGAGTCTCTAGAGATCAATGCATGTGTTATATATTCTTAAAACCACACCTTCTTTATGATCCACATGACCACACACACAATCCAGTTGGGTGTGGTGATGGAGTTGCTTCTGTCACACTGGTTCACTATCCCCATGTGGCAGTTGCATATTCCAGGGGATCTTTGGGCTTTTTGACCACCATGGTTTGACTCAAACGGAGTCTCTACAGATCAATACATGTCTTATATATATTCTCCAAACCACACCTTCTTTATGATCCACATGACCACACACACACTCCAATTGGGTGTGGTGATGCAACTGCTTATGTCACACTGGTTCACTATCCCCATGTGTCAGTTGCATATTCCAGGGGCTCTTTGGTCTTTTTGACCACCATGGTTTCATACAAATGGAGTCTCTAGAGATCAATGCATGTGTTATATATTCTCAAAACCACACCTTATTTATGATCCACATGACCACACACACACTCAAGTTGGGTGTGGTGATGCAACTGCTTCTGTCACACTGGTTCACCATTCCTATATGGAAGTTGCATATTCTAGGGACACTTGGGCTTTCTGACCACCATGGTTTGACACAAATGGAGTCTCTAGAGATCAATGCATTAGTTATATATTCTCAAAACCACACCTTCTTTATCATACACATGACCGCACACACACAAACTCAAGTTGGGTGTGGTGATGCAACTGCTTCTGTCACACTGGTTCACTATCCCCATGTGACAGTTGCGTATTATAGGGGCTCTTTGGGCTTTCTAACCACCATGGTTTGACACAAATGGAGTATCTACAGATCAATGCGTGTGTTATATATATTTCAAAACCACACCTCCTTTATGATCCACATGACCTACACACACACTCCAGTTGGATCTGGTGATGCAACTGCTTCTGTCACACTGGTTCACTATCCCCATGTGGCAGTTGCATATTCTAGGGGCTCTTTGGGATTTCTGACTACCATGGTTTGACACAAATGGAGTCTCTACAGATCAATGCATGTGTTATATATTCTCAAAACCACACCTTCTTTATGATCCACATGACCACACACACACACTCCAGTTGGGTGGTGGTGATGCAACTGCTTCTGTCACACTGGTTCACTATCCCACATGTGCCAGTTGCATATTCCAGGGGGCTCTTTGGGCTTTCTGACCACCATGGTTTGACACAAATTGGAGTCCTCTAGATATCAATACATGTGTTTATATATTCTCAAAACCATAACTTCTTTATGATCCACATGACCACACCACACACTCCAGTTAGGGTGTGTGATGCAACGCTTCTGTCACACTGGTTCACCATCCCCATGTGGCCAGTTGCATATCCTAGGGGCCTATTGGGCTTTCTGACCACCATGGTTTGACACAAATGGAAGTCTCTAGATATCAATGCATGTGTTATATATTCTCAAAACCACACCTTCTTTATGATCCACATGACCACACACCACTCCAGTTGGGTGTGGTGATGCAACTACTTCTTTGTCACACTGGTTCACCATCCCCATGTGGTAGTTGCATATTCCAGGGGCTCTTTGGCTTTCTGACCACCATGGTTTGATACAAATGGAGTCTCTATAGATCAATGCATGTGTTATATATTCTCAAAACCACACCTTCTTTATATCGACCTACACCACACACACACTCCAGCTGGGTCTGGTGATGCAACTGCTTTCTGTCACACTAGTTCACCATCCCCATGTGGCAGTTGCATATTCCAGGGGCTCTTTGGGCTTTGACCACCATGGTTTGACACAAATGGAGTTCCTGGAGATCAATGCATGTGTTTATATATTCTCAAAACCACACCTTCTTTATGATCCACATGAACCACACACACACTCAGTTGGGTGTGGTGATGCAATTGCTTTCTGTCACACTGGTTCACAATCCCCATGTGGTAGTTGCATATTCTAGGGGCTCTTTGGTCTTCTTGACCACCATGGTTTGAACACAAATGGAGTCTCTATAGATCAATGCATGTTTTATATATTCTCAAAACCCACACCTTCTTCTATGATCCACATGACTACACACACACATCCAGTTGGCTGTGGTGATGCAACCTGCTTCTGTCACACTGGTTCACATATCCCCATGTGGAAGTTGCATATTCTCAGGGGCTCTTTGGATTTCTGACCACCATGGTTTGACAAATGGAGTCTCTAGAGATCAATGCATGTGTTATATATTCTCAAAAGCACACCTTCTTTATGATCCACATGACCACACACACCTCCAGTTGGGTGTGATGATGCAAACTGCTTCTGTCACACTGGTTCACCATCCCCATGTGGCAGTTGCATATTCCGGGGCTCTTTGGGCTTTCTGACCACCATGGTTTGATACAAATGGAGTCTCTATAGATCAATGCATGTGTTATATACATTCTCAAACCACACCTTCTTTATGATCCACATGACCACACAAACACTCCAGTTGGGTGTGGTGATGCAACAGCTTCTGTCACACTGGTTCACAATCCCCATGTGGCAGTTGCATATTCCAGGGGCTCTTTGGGCTTTCTGACCACCATGGTTTGACAAAATGGAGTCTCTAGAGATCAATGCATGTTAATATATTCTCAAAACCACACCTTCTTTATGATCCACATGACCACACACACACTCCAGTTGGGTGTGGTGATGCAACTGCTTCTGTCACATTGGTTCACCATCCCCATGTGGCAGTTGCATATTCTAGGGGCTCTTTGGGCTTTCTGACCACCATGGTTTGACACAAATGGAGTCTCTAG
>OU342746.1:29320003-29413743 GCA_910589775.1 Avena eriantha | reverse complement strand
GTGTGTGGTCATGTGGATCATAAAGAAGGTGTGGTTTTGAGAATATATAACACATGCATTGATCTCTAGAGACTCCATTTGTGTCAAACCATGGTGGTTAGAATCCCAAAGATCCCCTAGAATATGCAACTGTCACATGGGGTTAGTGAACTAGTGTGACAGAAGCAGTTGCATCACACATCCAACTGGAGTGTGTTTGTGTGGTCATGTGGATCATAAAGAAGGTGTGGTTTTGATAATATATGAAACATGTATTTATATATAGAGACTCCATTTGTGTCAAACCATGGTGGTTAGAATTCCCAAAGAGCCCCTAGAATATGCAACTACCACATGGGGATTGTGAAGTAGTGTGATAGAAGTTGTTGCATCACCACACCCAACTGGAGTGTGTGTGTGGGACATGAGGATCGTAAAGAAGGTGTGGTTTTGAGGATATATAACATATGCATTGATCTCTAGAGACTCCATTTGTGTCAAACCATGGTGGTCCGAAAAGCCCAAAGAGCCCCTGGATATGGTGATCCAGTGTGACAGAAGCAGTTGCCTCACCACACCCAACTAGAGTGTGTGTGTGCTCAGGTGGATCATAAAGAAGGTGTGGTTTTGAGAATATATATAACATGCATTGATCTCTAGAGACTCCATTTGTGTCAAACCATGGTGGTCACAAAGCCCAAAGAGCCCGTGGAATATGCAATTGCCACATGGGGATTGTGTGCTAGTCTGACAGAAGTAGTTGCATCACCACACCCAGCAAGAGTGTGTCTTTGGTCATGTGGATCATAAAGAATGTGTGGTTTGGAGAATATATAAACATGCATTGATCTCTAGATACTCCATTTTTCTCAAACCATGGTGGTCAGAAAGCCCAAAGAGCCCCTGGTATATGCCAACTGCCACATGGGGATGTTGAACTAGTGTGACAGAAGCAGTTGAATCACCACAACCAACTGGAGTGTGTGTGTGGTCATGTGGATCATAAGAAGGTGTGGTTTTGAGAATATATCACACATGCATTGATCTCTAGAGACTCCATTTGTGTCAAACCATGGTGGTTAGAAACCCCAAAGAGCCCCTGGAATATGCAACTGCCACATGGGTTAGTGAACTAGTGTCATAGAAGCAGTTGCATCACCACATGCAACTGGAGTGTGTTTCTGTGGTCATGTGGATCATAAAGAAGGTGTGGTTTGAGAATATATTACACATGCATTTATATCGAGAGACTCCATTTGTGTCAAACCATGGTGGTCAGAAAGCACAAAGATCCACTAGCATATGCAACTACCACATGGGGATTGTGAGAAGTGTGACAGAAGCTGTTGCATCACCACAGCCAACTTGAGTGTGTGTGTGGTCATGTGGATCATAAAGAAGGTGTGGTTTTGAGAATATATAACACATGCATTGATCTATAGAGACTCCATGTGTGTCAAACCATGGTGGTCAGAAAGCCCAAGTCTCCCCTGGAATATGCAACTACCACATGGGGAGGAGAACCAGTGTGATAGAAGCAGTTACATCACCACATTCAACTGGAGTGTGTGTGTGGTCTTGTGGATCATAAATAAGGTGTGGTTTTGAGAATATATATAAAAAATGCATTGATATCTAGAGACTCCATTTGTGTCAAACCATGATGGTCAGAAATCCCCAAGAGCCCCTAGAATATGCAACTGCCACATGGGGATAGTGAACTAGTGTAACAGAAAGCACTTGCATCACAACACCCACCTGGTGTGTGTGGTCATGTGGATCGTAAAGAAGGTGTGGTTTTGAGAATATATAGCACATACATTGATCTCTAGATACTCCATTTCTGTCAAACCATGGTGGTTAGAAAGCCAAAGAGCCTCTGGAATATGCAACTACAACATGGGGATAGTGAACCTGTGTGAGAGAAGAAGTTGCATCACCACACCCAACTGGAGTATGTGTGGTCACGTGGATCATAAAGAAGGTGTGGTTTTGAGAATATAACACATGCATTGATATCTAGAGACTCCATTTGTGTCAAACCATGGTGGTCAGAAAGCCCAGAGAGCCCCTGGAATATGCAACAGCCACATCGGGATAGTGAACCAGTGTGACAGAAGCAGTTGCATCACCACACCCAACTGGAGTGTGTGTGGTCATGCGGATCATAAAGAAGGTGTGGTTTTGAGAATATATAACACATGCATTGATCTCTAGAGACTCCATTTGTGTCAAATCATGGTGGTTAGAAATCCCAAAGAGCCCCTACAATATGCAACTGTCACATGGGGCTAGTGAACTAGTGTGACAGAAGTAGTTGGATCACCACATCCAACTGGAGTGTGTTTGTGTGGTCATGTGGATCATAAAGAAGGTGTGGTTTTGATAATATATGAAACATGTATTTATATCTAGAGACTCCATTTGTGTCAAACCATGGTGGTTAGAAAGCCCAAAGAGCCCCTAGAATATGCAACTACCACATGGGGATTGTGAAGTAGTGTGCTAGAAGTTATTGCATCACCACACCCAACTGGAGTGTGTGTGTGGTCATGAGGATCATAAAGAAGGTGTGGTTTTGAGAATATATAACATATGCATTGATCTCTAGAGACTCCATTTGTGTCAAACCATGGTGGTCCGAAAGCCCAAAGAGCCCCTGGATATGGTGAACCACTGTGACAGAAGCAGTTGCCTCACCACACCCAACTAGAGTGTGTTTGCGCTCATGTGGATTATAAAGAAGGTGTGGTTTTGAGAATATATATAACATGCATTGATCTCTAGAGGCTCCATTTGTGTCCAACCATGGTGGTCACAAAGCCAAAAGAGCCCGTGGAATATGCAATTGCCACATGGGGATAGTATGCTAGTCTGACAGAAGCAGTTGCATCACCACAACCCAGCTAGAGTGTGTGTGTGGTCATGTGTATCATAAAGAAGGTGTGGTTTGGAGAATATATAAAACATACATTGATATCTAGAGACTCCATTTTTCTCAAACCATGGTGGTCAGAAAGCCCAAAGATCCCCTGGAATATGCAACTGCCACATGGGGATGTTGAACTAGTGTGACAGAAGCAGTTGAATCACCATAGCCAACTGGAGTGTGTGTGTGGTCATGTGGATCATAAAGAAGGTGTTGTTTTGAGAATATATACAACACATGCATAACACATGCATTGATCTCTAGAGACTCCATTTGTGTCAAACCATGGTGGTCAGAAATCCCAAAGAGCCCCTTGAATATGCAACGACCACATGGGGATGGTGAACTAGTGTGACAGAAGCAGTTGCATCACCACACCTAACTGGCGTGTGTGTGTGGTCAAGTGGATCACAAAGAAGCTGTGGTTTTGATAATATATAACACATGGATTGATCTCTAGAGACTCCATTTGTGTCAAACCATGGTGGTCAGAAAGCCCAAAGAGCCCCTGGAATATGCAACTGCCACATGGGGATGGTGAACCAGTGTGACAGAAGCAGTTGCAACACCACACCCAATTGGAGTGTGTGTGTGGTCATGTGGATCATAAATAAGGTGTGGTTTTGACAATATATAACAGATGCATTGATCTCTATAGACTCCATTTGTGTCAAACCATGGTGGTTAGAAAGCCCAAAGAGCCCCTGGAATATGCAACTGCCACATGGGGTTAGTGAACTATTGTAACAGAAGTAGTTGCATCACCACATCCAACTGGATTGTGTTTCTGTGGTCATGTGGATCATAAAGAAGGTGTGGTTTTGAGAATATATAACACATGCATTGATATCTAGAGACTCCATTTGTGTCAAACCATGGTGGTCAGAAAGCCCTAAGAGCCCCTAGAATATGCAACTGCCACATGGGGATTGTGAGGAAGTGTGACAGAAGCTGTTGCATCACCACAACCAACTGGAGTGTGTGCGTGGTCATGTGGATCATAAAGAAGGTGTGGTTTTGAGAATATATAACACATGCATTGATCTATAGAGACTCCGTGTGTGTCAAACCATGGTGGTCAGAAAGCCCATAGATCCCCTGAAATATGCAACTACCACATGGGGAGGTGAACCAGTGTGACAGAAACAGTTACATCACCACATTCAACTGGAGTGTGTGTGTGGTCTTGTGGATCATAAATAAGGTGTGGTTTTGAGAATATATATAACAAATGCATTGATATCTAGAGACTCCATTTGTGTCAAACCATGATGGTCAGAAATCCCAAAGAGCCCCTAGAATATGCAAGTGCCACATGGGGATAGTGAACCAGTGTAACAGAAGCACTTGCATCACAACACCCAACTGGTGTGTGGTCATGTGGATCGTAAAGAAGGTGTGGTTTTGAGAATATATAGCACATACATTGATCTCTAGATACTCCATTTCTGTCAAACCATAGTGGTTAGAAAGCCAAAGATCCTCTGGAATATGCAACTACCACATGGGGATAGTGAACCTGTGTGACAGAAGAAGTTGCATCACCACACCCAACTGGAGTATGTGTCTGGTCACGTGGATCATAAAGATGGTGTGGTTTTGAGAATGTAATACATGCATTGATATCTAGAGACTCCATTTGTGTCAAACCATGGTGGTCAGAAAGCCCAGAGAGCCCCTAGAATATGCAACTGCCACATGGGGATTATAAAGCAGTTTGAAAGAAGCTGTTGCATCACCACACCCAACTGGAGTGTGTGTGTGGTCATGTGGATCATAAGAAGGCGTGGTTTCGAGAATGTATATAACACATCCATTGATCTCTAGAGACTCCATATGTGTCAAACCGTGGTGGTCAGAAATCCCAAAGAGCCCCTAGAATATGCAACTGGCACATGGGGATTGTGAACCACTGTGACAGAAGTAGTTGCATCACCCCACCCAACTGGTGTGGGTGTGGTCAAGTGGATAATAAAGAAGGTGTGGTTTTGAGAATGTATAACACATGCATTGATCTCTAGAAACTCCATTGTGTCAAACCATGGTGGTTAGAAAGCCCAAAGAGCTCCTGGAATATGAAACTACCACATGGGGATAGTGAACCAGTGTGATAGAAGAAGTTGCGTCACGACACCCAACTAGTGTGTGTGTGGTCATGTGGATCATAAAGAAGGTGTGGTTTTAAGAATATATAACACATGCATTTATATCTAGAGACTCGATTTCTGTCAAACCATGGTGATTATAAAGCCCAAAGAGCCCCTGTAATATGCAACTGCCACGTGGGGATAGTGAACCAATGTGACAAAAGTAGTTGCATCACCAGACCCAACTAGAGTGTGCGTGTGGTCATGTGGATCATAAAGAAGGTGTGGTTTTGAGAATATATAACACATGATTTTAAATCTAGAGACTCCATTTTGTGTCAAACCATGGTGGTCAGAAATGCAAAAGAGCCCCTAGAATATGCAACTGCCACATGGGGATTGTGAAGCAGTGTGACAAAAGCTGTTGCCTCACCACACTCAACTGGAGTGTGTGTGTGTGGTCATGTGGATCATAAATAAGGTGTGGTTTTGAGAATATATAACACATGCATTGATCTCTATAGACTCCATTTGTGTCAAACCATGGTGGTCAGAAATCCCAAAGAGCCCCTGGAATATGCAACTGCCACATGGGGATGGTGAACCAGTGTGACAGAAGCACTTGCATCACCATACCTAACTGGAGTGTGTGTTTGGTCATGTGGATCATAAAGAAGGTGTGGTTTTGAGAATATATAACACATGCATTTATGTCTAGAGACTCCATTTGTGTCAAACCATGGTGGTCAGAAATCCCAAAGAGCCCCTAGAACATGCAACTGCCACATTGGGATAGTGAACCAGTGTGACAGAAGCAGCTACATCACCACACCCAACTGGAGTGTGTCTATGGTCATGTCGATCATAAAGAAGGTGTGGTTTTGAGAATATATAACACATGCATTGATATGTAGAGTCTCCATTTGTGTCAAACCATGGTGGTCAGAAAGCCCAAAGAGCCCCAAGAATATGCAACTACCACATGGGGATTGTGAAGCAGTGTGACAGAAGCAGTTGCATCACCACACCCAACTGGAGTGTGTGTGTTCATGTCGATCATAAAGTAGGTGTGGTTTTGAGAATATATAACACCTGCATTGATCTCTAGATACTCCATCTGTTTCAAACCATGGTGGCCAGAAAGGCCAAACAGCCCCTGTAATATGCAACTGCCACGTGGGGATGGTGAACCAGTTTGACAGAAGCAGTTGCATCACCACTCCCAACTGGTGTGTCTGTGGTCATGTGGATCATAAATAAGGTGTGGTTTTGAGAATATATAACACATGCATTGATCTCTAGATTCCCCATTTGTGTCAAACCATGGTGGTCAGAAAGCCCAAAGAGCCCCTGGAATATGCAACTGCCACATGGGGATGGTGAACTAGTGTGACAGAAGCAGTTGCATGACCACACCCAACAGGAGTGTGTGTGTGGTCATGTGGATCATAAAGAAGGTGTGGTTTTGAGAATATATAACAAATGCATTTATCTCTAGAGACTCCATTTGTGTCAAACCATGGTGGTCAGAAATACCAAAGAGCCCCTAGAATATTCAACTGCCACATGGGGATAGTGAACCAGTGTGACAGAAGCAGTTGCATCACCATACCCAACTAGAGCATGTGTGTGGTCATGTGGATCATAAAGAAGGTGTGGTTTTGAGAATACATAACACATGCATTGATTTCTAGAGACTTCATTTTTGTCAAACCATGGTTGTCATAAATCCCAAAGAGCCCCTATAATATGCAACTGCCACATGGGGATTATAAAGCAGTGTGAAAGAAGCTGTTGCATCACCACACCCAACTAGAGTGTGTCTGTGGTCATGTGGATCATAAGAAGGCGTGGTTTCGAGAATATATATAACACATCCATTGATCTCTAGTGACTCCATATGTGTCAAACCATGGTGGTCAGAAATCCCAAAGAGCCCCTAGAATATGCAACTGGCACAAGGCGATTGTGAACCTGTGTGACAGAAGCAGTTGGATCACCCCACCCAACTGGTGTGTGTGTGGTCAAGTGGATAATAAAGAAGGTGTGGTTTTGAGAATGTATAACACATGAATTTATCTCTAGAGACTCCATTGTGTCAATCCATGGTAGTTAGAAAGACCAAAGAGCTCCTGGAATATGAAACTACCACATGGGGATAGTGAACCAGTGTGATAGAAGCAGTTGCGTCACGACACCCAACTAGTGTGTGTGTGGTCATGTGGATCATAAAGAAGGTGTGGTTTTAAGAATATATAAAACATGCATTTATATCTAGAGACTCGATTTGTGTCAAACCATGGTGGTTATAAAGCCCAAACAGCCCCTGTAATATGCAACTGCCACATGGGGATAGTCAACCAATGTGACAAAAGCAGTTACATCACCACACCCAAGTGGAGTGTGCGTGTGGTCATGTGGATCACAAAGAAGGTGTGGTTTTGAGAATATATAACACATGAATTTATATCTAGAGACTCCATTTTGTGTCAAACCATGGTGGTCAGAAACCCAAAGAGCCCCTAGGATATGCAACTGCCACATGGGGATTGTGAAGCAGTGTGACAAAAGCTGTTGCCTCACGACACCCAACTAGAGTATGTGTGTTGTCATGTGGATCATAAATAAGGTGTGGTTTTGAGAATATATAACACATGCATTGATCTCTAGATTCCCCATTTGTGTTAAACCATGGTGGTCAGAAAGCCCAAAGAGCCCCTGGAATATGCAACTGCCAAATGGGGATGGTGAACTAGTGTGACAGAAGCAGTTGCATCACCACACCCAACTGGAGTGTGTGTTTGGTCATGTGGATCATAAAGAAGGTGTGGTTTTGAGAATATATAACAAATGCATTTAGGTCTAGAGACTCCATTTATGTCAAACCATGGTGGTCAGAAATCCCAAAGAGCCCCTAGAATATGCAACTACCACATGGGGATAGTGAACCAGTGTGACAGAAGTAGTTGCATCACCACACCCAACTGGAGCGTGTGTGTGGTCATGTGGATAATAAAGAAGGTCTGGTTTTGACAATATATAACACATGCATTGATATCTAGAGACTCCATTTGTGTCAAACCATGGTTGTCATAAAGCCCAAAGAGCCCCTATAATATGCAACTGCCACATGGGGATTGTGAAGCAGTGTGAAAGAAGCTGTTGCCTCACGACACCCAACTGGAGTGTGTGTGTGGTCATGTGGATCATAAATAAGGTGTGGTTTTGAGAATATATAACACATGCATTGATCTCAGATACTCCATTTGTGTCAAACCATGGTGGTCAGAAAGACCAAACAGCCCCTAGAATATGCAACTGCCACATGGGGATGGTGAACCAGTGTGACAGAAGCAGTTGCATCACCAGTCCCAACTAGAGTGTGTGTGTGGTCATGTGGATCATAAATCAGGTGCGGTTTTGAGAATATATAACACATGCATTGATCTCTAGATTCCCCATTTGTGTCACACCATGGTGGTCAGAAAGCCCAAAGAGCCCCTAGAATATGCAACTGCCACATGGGGATGGTGAACTAGTGTGACAGAAGCAGTTGCATCACCACACCCAACTGGAGTGTGTGTTTGGTCATGTGGATCATAAGAAGTTTTGGTTTCGAGAAAATATAACACATGGATTGATCTCTAGAGACTCCATTTGTGTCAAACCATGGTGGTCAGAAAGCCTAGAGAGCCCCTAGAATATTGCAACTGCCACATGGGGATGGTGAACTAGTGTAACAGAAGCAGTTGCATCACCACACCCAACTGGAGTGTGTGTGTGTGGTCATGTGGATCATAAAGAAGGTGTGGTTTTTAGAATATATAACACATGCATTGATCTCTAGAAACTCGATTTGTGTCAAACCATGGTGGTCAGAAAATCCCAAAGAGCCCCTAGAATATGCAACTGCCACATAGGTATAGTGAACTAGTGTGACAGAAGCAGTTGCATCACCAGACCCAGCTAGTGTGTGTGTGGTCAAATGGATCATAAAGAAGGTGCTGTTTTGAGAATGTATAACACATGCATTGATCTCTAGAGACTCCATTGTGTCAAACCATGGTGGTTAGAAAGCCCAAAGACCTCCTGGAATATGCAACTACCACATGGGGATAGTGAACCAGTGTGATACAAGAAGTTGCATCACCACACCCAACTGGTGTGTGTGTGTGGTCATGTGGATCATAAATAAGGTGTGATTTTGAGAATATATAACACATACATTGATCTCTAGATACTCCATTTGTGTCAAACCATGGTGGTTAGAAAGCCCAAAGATTCCCTGGAATATGCAACTGTCACATGGGGATGGTGAACCAGTGTGACAGAAGCAGTTGCATCACCACACCCAACTGGTGTGTGTGTCGTCATGTGGATCATAAAGAAGGTGTGGTTTTGAGAATATATAACACATGCATTGATATCTAGAGACTCCATTTCTGTCAAACCATTGTGGTCAGAAATCCCAAAGAGCCCCTAGAATATGCAACTGCCACATGGGGATTGTGAAGTAGTGTGACAGAAGAAGTTGCATCAATACACCCAACTGGAGTGTGTGTGTGGTCATGTGGATCATAAAGAAGGTGCGGTTTTGAGAGTATATAACACATACATACATTGTTCTCTAGATATTTCATTTGTGTCAAACCATGGTGGTTAGAAAGACCAATGAGCCCTTGAAATATGCAACTTCCACATGGGGATAGTGAACCAGTGTGACAGAAGTTGTTGCATCACCACACCCAACTGGAGTGTGTGTGTGGTCATGTGGATCATAAAGAAGGTGTTCTTTTGAGAATATATAACACATGCATTGATATCTAGAGACTCCATTTGTGTTAAACCATGGTGGTAAGAAAGCCCAAAGAGCCCCTAGAATATGCAACTGCCACATGGGGATTCTGACCTTGAGTGACAGAAGCAGTTGCATCACCACACCCAACTGGAGTGTGTCTGTGGTCATGTGTATCATAAAGAAGGTGTGGTTTTGACAATATATAATACATCCATTTATCTCTAGAGACTCCATTTGTGTCAAACCATGGTGGTCAAAAATCCCAAAGAGCTCCTAGAATATGCAAATGACACATGGGGGTAGTGAACCAGTGTGACAGAAGCAGTTTCATCACCACACCCAACTGGAGTGTGTGTGTGGTCATGTGGATCATAAAGAAGGTGTGGTTTTGAGAATATATAACACATGCATTGATATCTAGAGACTCCATTTGTGTCAAACCATGGTGGTCAGAAAGCCCAAAGAGCGCCTAGATTATGCAACTGCCACATGACGGTTGGGAAGTAGTGTGACAGAAGTTGTTGCATCACCACACCCAACTGGAGTGTGTGTGTGTGGTCATGTGGATCATAAGAAGGTGTGGTTTTGAGAATATATAACACATGCATTGATCTCTAGGGACTCCATTTGTGTCAAACCATGGTGGTCAGAAAGCGTAGAGAGCCCCTGGAATATGCAAGTACCACATGGGGATGGTGAACTAGTGTGATAGAAGCAGTTGCATCACCACACCCAACTTGAGTGTGTGTCTGGTCATGTGGATCATAAAGAAGGTGTGGTTTTGAGAATATATAACACATACATTGATCTCTAGATACTCCATTTGTGTCAAATCATTGTGGTTACAAAGCCCAAAGAGCCCCTGGAACATGCAACTGTCACATGGGGATAGTGAACTAGTGTGAAAGAAGCAGCTGCATCACCACACCCAACTGGAATGTGTGTGTGGTCATGTGGATCATAAAGAAGGTGTGGTTTTGAGAATATATAACACATGCATTGATATGTAGAGTCTCCATTTATGTCAAACCATGGTGGTCAGAAAGCCCAAAGAGCCCCAAGAATATGCATCTGCCACAAGGGGCTTGTGAAGCAGTGTGACAGAAGCAGTTGCATCACCACACCCAACTAGAGTGTGTGTGTGTGTGTTTATGTCGATCATAAAGTAGGTATGGTTTTGAGAATATATAACACATGCATTGATCTCTAGATACTCCATTTGTTTCAAACCATGGTGGTCAGAAAGACCAAACAGCCCCTGGAATATGCAACTACCACATGGGGATGGTGAACCAGTGTGACAGAAGCAGTTGCATCACCAGTCCCAACTAGAGTGTGTGTGTGGTCATGTGGATCATAAATAAGGTGCGGTTTTGAGAATATATAACACATGCATTGATCTCTAGATTCCCCATTTGTGTCACACCATGGTGGTCAGAAAGCCCAAAGAGCCCCTAGAATATGCAACTGCCACATGGGGATGGTGAACTAGTGTGACAAAAGCAGTTGCATCACCACACCCAACTGGAGTGTGTGTTTGGTCATGTGGATCATAAAGAAGGTGTGGTTTTGAGAATATATAACACATGAATTTATATCTAGAGACTCCATTTGTGTCAAACGATGGTGGTCAAAAATCCCAAAGAGCCCCTAGAATATGCAACTGCCACTTGGGGATAGTGAACCAGTGTGAGAGAAGCAGTTGCATCACCACACCCAACTGGAGCGTGTGTGTGGTCATGTGGATCATAAAGAAGGTGTGGTTTTGAGAATATATAAAACATGCATTGATATCTAGAGACTTCATTTTTGTCAAACCATGGTTGTCATAAATCCCAAAGAGCCCCTATAATATGCAACTGCCACATGGGGATTATGAAGCAGTGTGAAAGAAGCTGTTGCATCACCACACCCAACTGGAGTGTGTGTGTGGTCATGTGGATCATAAGAAGGCGTGGTTTCGAGAATATATATAAAACATCTATTGATCTCCATATGTGTCAAACCATGGTGGTTAGAAATCCCAAAGATCCCCTAGAATATACAACTGCCACATGGGGATTGTGAACCAGTGTGACAGAAGAAGTTGCATCACCACACCCAACTGGTGTGTGTGTGGTCAAGTGGATCATAAAGAAGGTGTGGTTTTGAGAATGTATAACACATGCATTGATCTCTAGAGACTCCATTGTGTCAAACCATGGTGGTTAGAAATCCCAAAGAGCTCCTGGAATATGAAACTACCACATGTGGATAGTGAACCAGTGTGATAGAAGCAGTTGCGTCACGACGCCTAACTAGTGTGTGTGTGGTCATGTGGATCATAAAGAAGGTGTGGTTTTAAGAATATATAACACATGCATTTATATCTAGAGACTCTATTTGTGTCAAACCATGGTGGTTATAAAGCGCAAAGAGCCCCTGTAATAGCAACTGCCACATTGGGATAGTTAACCAATGTGACAAAAGTAGTTGCATCACCACACCCAACTAGAGTGTGTGTGTGGTCATGTGGATCATAAAGAAGGTGTGGTTTTGAGAATATATAACACATGAATTTATATCTAGAGGCTCCATTTGTGTCAAACCATGGTGGTCAGAAATCCGAAAGAGCACCTAGAATATGCAACTGCCACATGGGGATTGTGAATGTAGCATCCCAATTGTCTAACAATTGTAATGCTACTTGGCCTAGTAAGATATTGGCTACTTTATATATATTATTGTTGCATCATAATGATATCATGCTCATGTCATCAGGCCACCTTGCATTTGAGCATCATATAAAACTCCTTTTCTTTTGGTTCTTCTATCACATGCATTATTAATTGTATTTGCCTCTTGATATTGTAATTGGTTATTGATATATTTTTAAATGCCCAAGTTGAGTTGGGGGCATATCTTTTATTTCCATTCCACCACCTTTCTTTCTATCACTTTATAATTCCACCATCCTACTAGATCATGAGCTTGTTTGTTTTTATTTGGGGTTTTATTTAGCTCATGGGCAATAGGGTGGATCTAGTCCCTTAATTCTTTTGCATGGTTTTATTCCACTTCTTGGAAATGCAAAAGATTAATGCCATCCTATTAATATTGTCTTCACAAAATAAATAATGGCATTATTATTTTGCATGGGCCATGCACCATTCTTCACCACCTTTTTGATCCTTTGGTTTTCCTTTATTTTAAGTGGATCTTTACTTCATGGGTCATCTTTTTCCTTCCCCCATTCCAAATCCTCATCTATATCTATATCTATTTCCTTTATTTTATTTTTCTCTCATGCATGAACTACATGAGGCTTATTCCACAATTCTTTTATTTTTCTTTTCTTGGAATTCTTTTACCCTCCACCTCATGTCAATTCTAGCACTCACCATGTTCCACTTGGGATGATCTTACCACATTCTTCTCTTTTATTTTCTATTTATATACATGCATGAGCCTTTTTCCACCTAATTCTTTTCTTCTTCTTTCTTTCTAGTTTCTTCCGCCCTCTCTCTACCTGACCACCACCCCAGCCTCTCCTCTCTCTAACCTAGCTAAGCCTAACCCTAACCATAGCCATGCCCTAGATAAACCGAGCTCACCCGAGCCCCTTCTCTCCTTCTCTCTCTGCCGTGCGGGCCTAGCCGCACCACCATCGCCTACCCCACCTGCAGCCTCCCTGCCGCGCCGTCCAGCTCCAGGACAAGCCCCAGCCTGGCCGAGCACGTGCTCGAGGGAGAAAGGGCAAAGCCCTAGCCCCTTATCCCTGCCGTGCCCCGCCCTCTTTTCCTCCCTCTCTCTCCCACTTTTTCTTCCTCTCCACGCCTCTCTGGCCTCCCTGGATCTGGCCGAGGCGCCCTCCTCCTTCGCCTTCTTCCTCCCCAACGTCCACCACCTGCCGCCGTTCGCCGCCACGTACCACCCCGCCCCGACGAACCAGCCGTGCAGCGCGACTGTGAAGTGGCTGAGGAGATCCAGGACAACCCCCTACACCGCCTCGTACACGCCAACGTGGACGAGAAGCTCCCCCCGCGTCGCCAGTACCTCGCCGTCTCCGAAACCCTAGTCCGTCAGAGCGCCAGCGACCTCGCCGTTCCGCCGCTCCTCGCGCCGATCCAAGCCCACCAGCGAGCCCGCGGTGAGCATCTCCCCCTCCCTGACAACCTCCGCCTAACCGTACCGCTATAGCCTCGCCGTGCGTTTCGTCGAGCAGCCTCCGCGCGCTAGAGCTCGCCGGCGTCTGCAGCTTCCCCGCGCCACGCCAGCCCTATCTAGCCCGCGCCCTCCTCCCAGTCAGCTCCCCTAGCACTACCGCACCGACTCGCACCCCCAACGCGCACGCTCACGTCCCCGGATCGAATCCCCGCCCCGCGCCGCGTGCCAGTTTTGCGTCAGACGCGAGGAGAAGAGAAACAGTAGCCACCCGTGTCGATTTGCAAAAAGCCCCTCCCCTTTTTATTTTCCTCAACCCGCGCTCCAAACAGCCCCACCTGTCCGTCGCCTGGCCATCTTGTAGAGACCCCCTCCTGTTTTCTTGGCCGCAACCCGCGGTCCAGCTGGTGCCCCACCAGTTAGCCGCTGGGGCCTTTCCCACTGGCGCGTGGCCCCTTCCGCCGCTGGCCCGCCTGTCAGCCGCTGTGGGCTAGCCCAGCCCCGCGTCACAAAAGTGTTTTGCGCGCGCGTGGCCCCAGTCAGCGCCGGCCCCACTTGTCTGTGACTGTGTGTAGTTTGCCTGCGGTGTAAAAAGTAATTCCCTGAGTCTGTTTTTATTCAAATCTTTTTTCAAATTAATTTAAATTCAAATTCTTTTCAGATTCAAATAATTTTTAAAATACAAATCCAAATAATACAAATAATATATGTTTTGGAATCAGAAAAATGTGAGGAATTCAAATATGACCTTCAAAATATATTTTGAATACTTTAAATTTCGAGGTGATTAAAATTACAAGAAAATGCCCTTTACTTAATAAATTAATAACTTTTGTTTTATAATTCCAAATTTAACAAATAATATGTTTAAATCGATCAGCGCGACGAGCCCGTTCTATTTATGCAATCCTTGTTCTGAATTGAAGCATGCATCATGTTGTCATTAAAATCTGAACTGTTTATGGCAATAAAACTTGGTCAAATAAATAATAAAATGCTTTATTCCTTGTATCCACACCTCACCTTTGCCATGCTACTTTAAAGCCATATAATTGTGCATCATGCATCATGGCATGCTTGATTTCTTGTCGCATTTTAATTCATATGCTTGTGCACTTTATTTATGTTGGCCCTTGTTTGATTGGTTCTTCTTCGAATAGACGCCCAGCAGGAGAATTACCAGGATTCACAGGAGTATTACCCAGATCCATCTCTCGCTTCAACTGAGCTGCCAGGCAAGCACTACCACATGCTTGCATACATACAGTACCTATTGCCTCTATCTTATTCTTGCATCATTGAGTCGTGATTGCATTAAATTGAATCCCAAGTACTGCATAGCCTTTACTTTTAAACCATGCTAAGCTTGTTCCGGTCCCATGAGCCATTACTACAGGAGTTGTTTGAGCCATGCGAGTCGTAGAAAAGCATGAGTAGGGTATGTGAGTGTCTGATGGATAATGAGGTACCTAAACAACATAACCTGAGTAGTAATGGGATAACTAATGAAAGAGGCACCGGTGAGCAATATCTGCTATTTGGTTTTTCATGCTCACTTGTGTCCTGTAGGACCCCGAGTACTTTATTCATGTTCCTTGACTATTCGCACTATCCACATCCGAGAGGCCTTATGGAACCCCCTGAGTCAGAGCTTGATTCATTCTTATTTCTTGGGGCCACAATTAGTTTGGGACTTTATTACTATCCTGTACTTATGCCATGTTACTGCGTTATTTAAGATTGTGCGTGGAGCACCTGTACTGTTTTGGATCGTGGAATGTTTTCGCGGTATCGACAAGCCCAGTCACATTTTCGGGTTCCCAGTCGTTTACAGCCATTGACACAAACCTTGGGTCCGTCTCAGAGCCGGCCAACTTCGTTGCGGGTAGCTTAATGGGGTGGCCCTCTAAAATAATTCTGAATCCTGTGATTGCTTTGTCGTGAATGCCTCGTTGGGTTTTGATTTGGTTTTTCCGAGGTTGATCGAGTGTGTGTTGCTATTCGTGCACCCCTGCACGGTAAATCTTTCTGAAAGCCGTGTCCACGGTTATGGACGACTTGGAGCACAGTTTCTCGATCATAGACAAGTATAACTAAAGTACCACTTTTAAATTGACTAAGTACTTGACTAGTAAATAGTGCAATACTCATGGAATGGTTAATAAAACTGCCAACGGATGATGGGGGTTGTTCGTCCGCTTCCTCGTTCGTAAGCGAGGAGGAGGATGGATCTGTTAATTATACTGTTATAACTGTTGTTCTTAATTCACGGACTTCCGTCTATCATTGGTTAGGCGGAAGGTTAGCGAGTCTCTATAGAATTGTTAGGTATTATCTTTTGCTACAATTGCGTCACCCTAGGTTGTGTCCGCTTTGTTATCCGACGTTATCCGACGTTATCCGACGTTATCTTGTTTGGGGTGTTCGTTTCCGTAGTTACCAATCTCTAGGTTCATCTTAAGGAGAAGTTGTTGAGATATGTATTTTACTGATTCATGTGCGGAGTAATGATTTGAGTGCGGGATGGAGTCGCGACCATACCACTACTTTTGTCATTTGCTTTTGTATATTGAACTAGCAGAGTTACTAATCTTGATTCGTTAAGTGGTTTTGCGCATATAATTGTATTTTAATGCCAAAATTTGCGGAAAAGTTTTCTTTGTTAGTTTGTATACCACACTCCTTGTTCAGTCGTGTGTGTTATGCTTAATATCTTCTAGTTGCCTTGAACTTTGTTGATATTTTAATATCACCTCAGTGAATTGCATTCCTTAATCTTGATAAATTCCATTTTGGTACTATTTTGGATTATTATCATTCTCCATTATAGTACTGACTTGTGTTTATATCAATCACAGGATGGCACCACCACGCCGTTCTGAGGAAGATATACCACCTGAACTCGGGGCTGCTTTGGCAAGTATTGCAAATGCTTTGGGCACTATGCAGCAGAACCAGCAGCGCTTCGAGGAAAGTGTCAGGAGGAATGAGTTTGCTCCGCTACCTCCACCTCCCAAGCAAGGAGACATCAAGAGTTTTCTCAAGTTCAACCCACGTCAATTCGAAGTGTCTGATCAGCCACTTGATGCGGATGATTGGCTTCGTGAAGTGTCAAGGTTGCTCATGACTGCGGATGTTCCCGAGCAAGAATGGGTCAAGTGTGCTACTCACCTTCTGAAGGGAGATGCAGCTCTCTGGTGGGAAAATTACCTCAAGGCAGATCTTTCTGGTTTTCAGCCTACTTGGGAGCGGTTCACTGCTGCTTTCAAAGAGCAATATCTGTCAGAAATTGTCATGGAAAGGATGAAGGAAGTGTTTCTCAACCTCAAGCAGGGCACTGACAATGTCAACACCTACATTAGAAACTTCATGAAACTGTCTCGTTATGGTGGCGATGAGATCTCTGATGACAAGAAGAAGCAAAAGAGGTTTCGGCAAGGCCTCAATGCTTCCATCAAATATGCAATCACTCATGCAAGGCCAGCATCTTTCCTGGAACTTCAGCACACAGCTCTGCAGGAAGAAGCAAGTAGGCAAGTGTTTGAGGAGTCAAAGAAACACAGCCGTGATACAGCAAGCTCTTCTGCTATGACAGCTCCTTCTAAGCGTCGTGTCTGGGTTCCTAACACCCCACCGTTGCTTCCTGCTCCGCCAAGACCTTCAAGCTATGCACCAAGGCCACCAAACTCCTTCACTGCGGCTCCCAGGGGCTACAACCACAACTACCCTGGAGCGCCTGGCGGAGTCCCTGGCTACGTTGCTCCACGTCCACCTGGTGCTTGCTATACTTGTGGAAACACTGGGCATCAGCACTAGAATTGTCCAATGAACAACAAAGCTCTTCCACCACCACCTCCAAGACCTGCGGCAAGTGCTCCTATGATTCGTGCACCTCCACCTCGGGCTCTCAACATCAACACTAAGCCGGGATCTACGGTTGCTCGTGCCAACTGTGTCAACGTCGCTCAAGCTGAGCATGCACCTGGAGTTGTCATGGGTATGCTTCCTGTTAACTCAGTTCCTGCACGAGTTTTGTTTGATTCTGGTGCTTCGCATTCTTTCGTTTCTCACAAATTTGCAAATGAGCATGAGCTTGTTATCGACCAGCTGGATAAAAAGTTAATGGTTCTTTCTCCCGGGGCAAGATTGTTATCTACTAAGATCAGCCATGGCAATCAAATTGAGATTGGTGGTTCTTCTTTTCCGGCTTCCTTAATTATTCTGGGCAATTCTGATATTGATGTTATCTTGGGCATGGATTGGTTGACAGCAAATGCAGCTGTGATTGATTGTGCTGAACGTTCGGTTTCTCTGAAAATTCCTGAAGGCCATATAGTCTATTCTCCAAGTCTGACTCCTGCAATTCAGCTTTATTCTTTGGCAGCTCTGAATGATGATGCTATGGAAGGTATTCAGAGTCTTCCTGTAGTTTGTGAATTTCCAGATGTCTTTCCTGAAGAGTTGCCAGGTATGCCTCCGGATCGTGAGGTTGAGTTTGTCATTGAACTTTAACCTGGCACCGCTCCTATCTCCAAGCGGCCTTATAAAATGGGTCCTACTGAGTTGGCGGAACTTAAGCGTCCGTTGGATGAACAAGAGAAGTTGGGTTTCATTCAGCACAGTACTTCTTCTTGGGGTAGTCCAACCATCTTTGTGAAGAAGCGAGACAAGACTGATAGACCTTGTGTTGACTATCGGGCACTCAATGCTAAAACAATCAAGAATAAATATCCCCTTCCACGGATTAATGATCTCTTTGATCAGCTAGCTGGAGCCGTGGTATTCTCTAAGCTTGATTTGAGAAGTGGTTACCATCAAATCAAGATTCGCAAGGAAGATGTTCCCAAAACAGCTTTCAGCACCCGCTATGGCCTGTATGAGTACACGGTCATGTCTTTCGGTCTCACCAATGCACCTGCCACCTTCTCGAGGCTTATGAACTCGGTTTTCATGGAGTATCTTGATAAGTTTGTTGTGGTCTATCTGGATGACATTCTAGTCTATTCTAAGTCAAAAGAAGATCATGAAGAACACCTTCGTTGTGTCCTAAACAAGCTTCGTGAGAACCGCCTGTATGCAAAGTTCTCCAAGTGTGAATTCTGGCTGCATCAAGTCACCTACCTTGGTCACGTCATCTCTGCCAAGGGCATTGCCGTCAACCCAGAAACTATTAAGACAATTATGGACTGGCTTCCACCCATAAATGTCAAAGAAGTCCGGAGTTTCCTTGGTTTGGCCAGTTACTGTCGTCGATTCGTTCAAAACTTCTCAAAGATTGCGAAGCCTCTTACCGATCTCCTCAAGAAAGGCAAGAAATATCTTTGGACTCCTGCATGTCAAGCAAGCTTTGAAACACTCAAAGAGAAGCTCACTTCCACACCAGTCTTGGTTCCTCCAGATACATCAAAGCCTTTCCAGATTTTCTGTGATGCTTCATTGCAAGGATTGGGTGCGATCCTTATGCAAGAAAAGCAAGTTGTTGCTTATGCCTCTTGACAGTTGAAGACGCATGAGATCAACTATCCTACACATGACCTCGAACTCGCAGCAGTTGTCTTTGCTTTGAAAGTATGGAGGCATTACTTGCTGGGCAACCGTTGTGAGATCTTTTCTAATCACAAGAGTCTGAAGTATATCTTCACACAGCCTGATCTCAACCTTCGTCAGAGAAGGTGGATTGAAACAATCAATGATTTCGATTTGACCATCAAGTACACCCCGGGCAAAGCCAATGTCATGGCAGATGCTCTCAGCCGAAAATCTTATGTCAACAACCTCATGGTGGAAGAACAACAGCCTCTCTTGTGCGAGGAATTCCGCAAGCTCAACCTTGAAATTGTGGATCAAGGTTATCTTCTGAACCTTCTAGCAACACCTCTCTTGGAAGAAAAGGTCCGTTCCATTCAGCTTGGGGATCCTTACACTAAAACAATCATCTCCAACATTCATCTTCCGAAGTATGAGTCTTTTCACATAGATGACCAAGGCACTCTCTTCTTTCAACACCGGATGTTTGTTCCGAACTACCCGGGTTTAAGAGACCAAGTTCTCAAGGAGGCTCATGATTCTGTTCTTTCTATCCACCCTGGCAGCACTAAGATGTACATGGACTTAAAAACACAATATTGGTGGCCTGGTTTGAAACGATATTGTGCCAAGTATGTCTCGGAGTGTGATGTTTGTCGCAGAGTTAAAGCTGTTTATCAGAAACCTTCCGGTCTTCTACAGCCATTGAAGCCTCCGGAGTGGAAATGGGAGAAAGTAGAGATGGACTTCATCACTGGTTTTCCAAGGTCGCAGCAAGGCAACAATGCAATCTTTGTTGTCATTGACAGGCTTTCCAAAGTAGCTCACTTCTTTCCAGTCAAGGAAACAATTTCTGTAGTTCAGTTGGTTGAGCTCTATATCAACAAAATTGTCTCTATGTATGGAGTTCCTCTTGAGATCAGTTCATACCGTGGAAGCATCTTCACTTCCAAGTTCTGGGGAAGTTTCCAAAATGCTTTGGGAACAAAACTAAACTTCAGCACAGCTTACCACCCTCAGTCGCAAGGACAAGTTGAAAGGATCAATCAGATTCTAGAAGATATGCTTCGTGCTTGCGTTATCTCTTTCGGCATGAAGTGGGAAGAATGTCTTCCTTATGCTGAATTCTCTTACAACAACAGTTTCCAGAAAAGTCTAAAGATGGCACCATTTGAGGCTCTCTATGGTCGCAAATGCAGAACTCCGATTGGTTGGTCGGGCGCAGGTGAAAGAATATTGTTTGGTCCCGACATTGTAACTCAAGCGGAGGAGAAAGTTCATATCATTCTTGAAAATCTGAAGATTGCTCAAAGTCGCCAGAAGAGCAATTATGACAGAAAGCACACAGACATGGAGTCTGTCCCTGGTGATCTCGTTTACCTTCGTGTCACTCCTATGAGAGGTACGCACCGCTTTGGTATCAAAGGAAAGCTGGCTCCTAGGTACATCGGTCCTTTCAAAATTCGTGGAAGAAGAGGAGAAGTTGCTTATGCTCTTGAGCTTCCTGAACAACTCAAAGTCCACGATGTTTTTCACATCTCTCAACTCAAGAAGTGCTTCAAGGATCCCGGCAGGACCGTGGACCATGAACTCATCAATCTCCAAGAAGACCTTTCTTATCAAGAACACCCCACAAAAATTCTTGAAGTCGCAGAAAGAAGGACTCGCAACAAGTCCATCAAGTTCTGCAAGGTGCAGTGGTCGCACCATTCCGTTGATGAAGCCACCTGGGAACGTGAAGATGAGCTCCGTGCCAAGTATCCTACCCTCTTCGAGTCTTCTTCTTCCTAGAATCTCGGGGCGAGATTCCTGTTTAGTGGGGGAGAGTTGTAGCATCCCAATTGTCTAATAATTGTAATGCTACTTGTCCTAGTAAGATATTGGCTACTTTATATATATTATTGTTGCATCATAATGATATCATGCTCATGTCATCAGGCCACCTTGCATTTGAGCATCATATAAAACTCCTTTTCTTTTGGTTCTTCTATCACATGCATTATTAATTGTATTTGCCTCTTGATATTGTAATTGGTTATTGATATATTGTTAAATGCCCAAGTTGAGTTGGGGGCATATCTTTTATTTCCATTCCACCACCTTTCTTTCTATCACTTTATAATTCCACCATCCTACTAGATCATGAGCTTGTTTGTTTTTATTTGGGATTTTATTTAGCTCATGGGCAATAGGGTGGATCTAGTCCCTTAATTATTTTGCATGGTTTTATTCCACTTCTTGGAAATGCAAAAGATTAATGCCATCCTATTAATATTGTCTTCACAAAATAAATAATGGCATTATTATTTTGCATGGGCCATGCACCATTCTTCACCACCTTTTTGATCCTTTGGTTTTCCTTTATTTTAAGTGGATCTTTACTTCATGGGTCATCTTTTTCCTTCCTCCATTCCAAATCCTCATCTATATCTATATCTATTTCCTTTATTTTATTTTTCTCTCATGCATGAACCACATGAGGCTTATTCCACAATTATTTTCTTTTTCTTTTCTTGGAATTCTTTTACCCTCCACCTCATGTCAATTCTAGCACTCACCATGTTCCACTTGGGATGATCTTACCACATTCTTCTCTTTTATTTTCTATTTATATACATGCATGAGCCTTTTTCCACCTAATTCTTTTCTTCTTCTTTCTTTCTAGTTTCTTCTCTACATTAGCTCATGCAAGATCAAGCCCATGTGTCTTCTTGTTTTGGCCTCATAATCAAAAATTAAAATCTAAATATCTAATTAAAACCTAACCTAGCTAAGTCTATCTCCCTCTCTAAATCTACTAAACCCTAACTCCTTCTCTCTCTACACCCTTCCTCTCTAACATGGGTACCACCTGGCCACCCTCTCTCTACCTAACCACCACCCCAGCCTCTCCTCTCTCTAACCTAGCTAAGCCTAACCCTAACCATAGCCATGCCCTAGCTAAACCGAGCTCACCCGAGCCCCTTCTCTCCTTCTCTCTCTACCGTGCGGGCCTAGCCGCACCACCATTGCCTACCCCACCTGCAGCCTCCCTGCCGCGCCTTCCAGCTCCAGGACAAGCCCCAGCCTGGCCGAGCACGTGCTCAAGGGAGAAAGGGCAAAGCCCTAGCCCCTTATCCCTGCCGTGCCCCGCCCTCTTTTCCTCCCTCTCTCTCCCACTTTTTCTTCCTCTCCACGCCTCTCTGGCCTCCCTGGATCTGGCCGAGGCGCCCTCCTCCTTCGCCTTCTTCCTCCCCAACGTCCACCACCTGCCGCCGTTCGCCGCAAGGTACCACCCCGCCCCGACGAACCAGCCGTGCAGCGCGACCGTGAAGTGGCTGAGGAGATCCAGGACAACCCCCTACACCGCCCCGTACACGCCAACGTGGACGAGAAGCTCCCCCCGCGTCGCCAGTACCTCGCCGTCTCTGAAACCCTAGTCCGTCGGAGCGCCAGCGACCTCGCCGTTCCGCCGCTCCTCGCGCCGATCCAAGCCCACCAGCGAGCCCGCGGTGAGCATCTCCCCCTCCCTGACAACCTCTGCCTAACCGTACCGCTATAGCCTCGCCGTGTGTTTCGTCGAGCAGCCTCCACGCGCTAGAGCTCGCCGGCGTCTGCAGCTTCCCCGCGCCGCGCCAGCCCTATCTAGCCCGCGCCCTCCTCCCAGTCAGCTCCCCTAGCACTACCGCACCGACTCGCACCCCCAACGCGCACGCTCACGTCCCCGGATCGAATCCGCGCCCCGCGCCGCGCGCCAGTTTTGTGTCAGACGCGAGGAGAAGAGAAACAGTAGCCGCCCGTGTCGATTTGCAAAAAGCCCCTCCCCTTTTTATTTTCCTCAACCCGCGCTCCAAACAGCCCCACCTGTCCATCGCCTGGCCATCTTGCAGAGACCCCCTCCTGTTTTCTCGGCCGCAACCCACGGTCCAGCTGGTGCCCCACCAGTCAGCCGCTGGGGCCTTTCCCACTGGCGTGTGGCCCCTTCCGCCGCTGGCCCGCCTGTCAGCCGCTGTGGGCTAGCCTAGCCCCGCATCACAAAAGTGTTTTGCGCGCGCGTGGACCCAGTCAGCGCCGGCCCCACTTGTCTGTGACTGTGGGTAGTTTGCCTGCGGTGTAAAAAGTAATTCCCTGAGTCTGTTTTTATTCAAATCTTCTTTCAAATTAATTTAAATTCAAATTCTTTTCAGATTCAAATAATTTTTAAAATACAAATCCAAATAATACAAATAATATATGTTTTGGAATCAGAAAAATGTGAGGAATTCAAATATGCCCTTCAAAATATATTTTGAATACTTTAAATTTCGAGGTGATTAAAATTACAAGAAAATGCCCTTTACTTAATAAATTAATAACTTTTGTTTTATAATTCCAAATTTAACAAATAATATGTTTAAATCGATCAGCGCGACGAGCCCATTCTATTTATGCAATCCTTGTTCTGAATTGAAGCATGCATCATGTTGTCATTAAAATCTGAACTGTTTATGGCAATAAAACTTGGTCAAATAAATAATAAAATGCTTTATTCCTTGTATCCACACCTCACCTTTGCCATGCTACTCTAAAGCCATATAATTGTGCATCATGCATCATGGCATGCTTGATTTCTTGTCGCATTTTAATTCATATGCTTGTGCACTTTATTTATGTTGGCCCTTGTTTGATTGGTTCTTCTTCGAATAGACGCCCAGCAGGAGAATTACCAGGATTCACAGGAGTATTACCCAGATCCATCTCTCGCTTCAACTGAGCTGCCAGGCAAGCACTACCACATGCTTGCATACATACAGTACCTATTGCCTCTATCTTATTCTTGCATCATTGAGTCGCGATTGCATTAAATTGAATCCCAAGTACTGCATAACCTTTACTTTTAAACCACGCTAAGCTTGTTCCGGTCCCATGAGCCATTACTACAGGAGTTGTTTGAGCCATGCGAGTCGTAGAAAAGCATGAGTAGGGTATGTGAGTGTCTGATGGATAATGAGGTACCTAAACAACATAACCTGAGTAGTAATGGGATAACTAATGAAAGAGGCACCGGTGAGCAATATCTGCTATTTGGTTTTTCATGCTCACTTGTGTCCTGTAGGACCCCGAGTACTTGATTCATGTTCCTTGACTATTCGCACTATCCACATCCGAGAGGCCTTATGGACCCCCCTGAGTCAGAGCTTGATTCATTCTTATTTCTTGGGGCCACAATTAGTTCGTGGACTTTATTACTATCCTGTACTTATGCCATGTTACTACGTTATTTAAGCCCAGTCACATTTTCGGGTTCCCAGTCGTTTACAGCCATTGACACAAACCTTGGGTCCGTCTCAGAGCCGGCCAACTTCGTTGCGGGTAGCTTAATGGGGTGGCCCCCTGAAATAATTCTGAATCCTGTGATTGCTTTGTCGTGAATGCCTCATTGGGTTTTGATTTGGTTTTTCTGAGGTTGATCGAGTGTGTGTTGCTATTCGTGCACCCCTGCACGGTAAATCTTTCTGAAAGCCGTGTCCGCGGTTATGGACGACTTGGAGCACAGTTTCTCGATCATAGACAAGTATAACTAAAGTACCACTTTTAAATTGACTAAGTACTTGACTAGTAAATAGTGCAATACTCATGGAATGGTTAATAAAACTGCCAACGGATGATGGGGGTTGTTCGTCCGCTTCCTCGTTGGTAAGCGAGGACGAGGATGGATCTGTTAATTATACTGTTATAACTGTTGTTCTTAATTCACGGACTTCCGTCTATCATTGGTTAGGCGGAAGGTTAGCAAGTCTCTATAGAATTGTTAGGTATTATCTTTTGCTGCAATTGCGTCACCCCAGGTTGTGTCCCCTTTAGTGGCATTAAGACTTGCTGAGTACCCGTAGGGTCTCACACGATAAATTGTTTGATTCAGATGAACAGGTGTACCCGCAAGAAGGATACTGGGTGGAAGAGACAGATGATGTTGGCAACGATCATTCGGTGTAGAGATTCCGGGAACGGGGATCTGTGTGATCTATGGGCGGGATGTGTTTATTTATGGGGCATCTTATGCCAATTTTCTTCTTATCCGTACTCGGATCTTGTTTTCCGCTTCCGCCTGATACTCTGATGTGTGATGTATGAGGAGCTATCCTAAATTATTATATCTATCTAGGATGTTTGGATCTTGCCGTATGGCGTTGCACTATTTCTATTTCTTTTAGATGGAATGGCTCTGATGTACTGTTGTATGTAGCTTGCATACATACTCACTTGTGTATGTAGTTGATCCCTTCGCCTGCCGATTACGCCGCTCGTTCTTGTCCCATTGTCTAAAAGTGGTTAGGACGGCCGAAAGGTCTACCGTGAGTGGCCCTGGGCCCCATCGTACTATTTTAACCACTTTCGTTCATCCAGGCATTAACTAAGAGCGTAATTCACCGGGGTAGTTACAGTGAAGCAGTGTGACAAAAGCTGTTGCATCACGACACCCAACTGGAGTGTGTGTGTGGTCATGTGGATCATAAATAAGGTGTGGTTTTGAGAATATATAACACATGCATTGATCTCTAGTTCCCCATTTGTGTCAAACCATGGTGGTTAGAAAGCCCAAAGAGCCCCTGGAATATGCAACTGCCACATGGGGATGGTGAACTATTGTGACAGAAGCAGTTGCATCACCACACCCAACTGGAGTGTGTGTTTGGTCATGTGGATCATAAAGAAGGTGTGGTTTTGAGAATATATAACAAATGCATTTATCTCTAGAGACTCCATTTGTTTCAAACCATGGTGGTCAGAAATACCAATCAACCCCTGGAATATGCAACTGCCACATGGGGATGGTGAACCAGTGTGACAGAAGTAGTTGCATCACCATTCCCAACTGGAGTGTGTGTGTGGTCATGTTGATCATAAATAAGGTGTGGTTTTGAGAATATATAACACATGAATTGATCTCTAGTTACCCCATTTGTGTCAAACCATGGTGGTTAGACCTCCCAAAGAGCCCCTGGAATATGCAACTGCCACATGGGGATTGTGAACTAGTGTGATAGAAGCAGTTGCATCACCACACCCAACTGGAGTGTGTGTGTGGTCATGTGGATCATAAAGAAGGTGTGGTTTTGACAATATATAATACATGCATTTATCTCTAGAGACTCCATTTGTGTCAAACCATAGTGGTCAGAAATCCCAAAGAGCCCCTAGAATATGCAACTGCCACATGGGGATAGTGAACCAGTGTGATAGAAGCAGTTGCATCACCACAACCAACTGGAGTGTGTGTGCGGTAATGTGGATCATAAAGAAGGTGTGGTTTTGAGAATATATAACACATGCATTTATATCTAGAGACTCCATTTGTGTAAAACCATCGTGGTTAGAAAGCCAAAGAGCCCCTACAATATGGAACTGCCACATGACGATTGTGAAGCAGTGTGACAGAAGTTATTGCATCACCACACCCAACTGTAGTGTGTGTGTGTGGTCATGTGGATCATAAGAAGGTGTGGTTTCGAGAATATATAACACATGCATTGATCTCTAGAGACTCCATTTGTGTTAAACCATGGTGGTCAGAAAGCCTAGAGAGCCCCTAGAATATGCAACTGCCACATGGGGATGGTGAACTAGTGTAACAGAAGAAGTTGCATCACCACACCCAACTGGAGTGTGTGTGTGTGTGGTCATGTGGATCATAAAGAAGGTGTGGTTTTTAGAATATATAACAGATGCATTGATCTCTAGAAACTCGATTTGTGTCAAACCATGGTGGTTAGAAAATCCCAAAGAGCCCCTAGAATATGCAACTGCCACATAGGTATAGTGAACCAGTGTGACAGAAGCAGTTGCATCACCACACCCAACTGGTGTGTGTGTGGTCAAGTGGATCATAAAGAAGGTGATGTTTTGAGAATGTATAACACATGCATTGATCCCTAGAGACTCCATTGTGTCAAACCATGGTGGTTAGAAAGCCCAAAGAGATCCTGGAATATGCAACTGCCACATGGGGATAGTGAACCAGTGTGATAGAAGAAGTTGCATTAGCACACCCAACTGGTGTGTGTGTGTGGTCATGTGGATCATAAATAAGGTGTGATTTTTAGAATATATAACACATACATTGATCTCTAGATACTCCATTTGTGTCAAACCATGGTGGTTAGAGAGCCCAAAGATTCCCTGGAATATGCAACTATCTCATGGGGATAGTGAACCAGTGTGACAGAAGCAGTTGCATCACCACACCCAACTAGAGTGTGTGTGTGGTCATGTGGTACATAAAGAAGGTGTGGTTTTCAGAATATATAACACATGCACTGATATCTAGAGACTCCGTTTGTGTAAAACCATCGTGGTAAGAATGGCCAAAGAGGCCCTAGAATATGCAACTGCCACATGGGGATTGTCAACTTGTGTGACAGAAGCAGTTGCATCACCACACCTAGCTAGAGTGTGTGTGTGGTTATGTGTATCATAAAGAAGGTGTGGTTTTGACAATATATAATACATGCATTTATCTCTAGAGACTCCATTTGTGTCAAACCATGGTGGTCAGAAATCCCACAGAGCCCCTAGAATATGCAACTGACACATGGGGATAGTGAACCACTGTGACAGAAGCAGTTGCATCACCACATCCAACTGGAGTGTGTGTGTGGTCATGTGGATCATAAGAAGGTGTGGTTTTGAGAATATATAACACATGCATTGATCTCTACGGACTCCATTTGTGTCAAACCATGGTGGTTAGAAAACGTAGAGAGCCCCTGGAATATGCAACTACCACATGGGGATGGTGAACTAGTGTGACAGAAGCAGTTGCATCACCACACCCAACTAGAGTGTGTGTGTGGTCATGTGGATCATAAAGAAGGTGTGGTTTTGAGAATATATAACACATGCATTGATCTCTAGAGACTCTATTTGTGTCAAACCATGGTGGTTAGAAAATCCCAAAGAGCCCCTAGAATATGCAACTGCCACATGGGGATAGTGAAGCAGTGTGACAAAAGCAGTTGCATCACCACACCCAACTGGTGTGTGTGTGGTCAATGGGATCATAAAGAAGGTGTGGTTTTGAGAATATATATAACACATGCATTGATATCTAGAGACTCCATTGTGTCAAACCATGGTGGTTAGAAAGCCGAAAGAGCTCCTGGAATATAAAACTGCCACATGGGGATAGTGAACCAGTGTGATAGAAGAAGTTGCATCACCACACCCAACTGGTGTGTGTGTGTGTGGTCATGTGGATCATAAAGAAGGTGTGATTTTGAGAATATATAATACATACATTGATCTCTAGATACTCCATTTTTGTCAAACCATGGTGGTCAGAAAGCCCCAAGATTCCCTGGAATATGCAACTGTCACATGGGGATAGTGAACCAGTGTGACAGAAGCAGTTGCATCAGCACACCCAACTGGAGTGTGTGTGTGGTCATGTGGATCATAAAGAAGGTGTAGCTTTGAGAATATATAACACATGCATTGATCTCTAGAGACTCCATTTGTGTCAAACCATGGTGGTTAGAAAATCGCAAAGAGACCCTAGAATATGCAACTGCCACATGGGGATAGTGAACCAGTGTGACAGAAGCAGTTGCATCACCACACCCAACTGGAGTGTGTGTATGGTTAAGTGGATCATGAAGAAGGTGTGGTTTTGAGAATGTATAACACATGCATTGATCTCTAGAGACTCCATTGTGTCAAACCATGGTGGTTATAAATCCCAAAGAGCTCCTGGAATATGCAACTACCACATGGGGATAGTAAACCATTGTGATAGAAGCAGTTGCATCACCACACCCAACTGGTGTGTGTGTGTGTGGTCATGTGCATCATAAAGAAGGTGTGATTTTCAGAATATATAACACATACATTGATCTCTAGATACTCCATTTGTGTCAAACCATGGTGGTCAGAAAGCGTAGAGAGCCCCTGGAATATGCAACTACCACATGGGGATGGTGAACTAGTGTGACAGAAGCAGTGGCATCACCACACCCAACTGGTGTGTGTGTGTGTGGTCATGTGGATCATAAAGAAGGTGTGGTTTTGACAATATATAATACATGCATTTATCTCTAGAGACTCCATTTGTGTCAAACCATGGTGGTCAGAAATCCCACAGAGCCCCTAGAATATGCAACTGACACATGGGGATAGTGAACCAGTGTGACAGAAGCAGTTGCATCACCACACCCAACTGGAGTGTGTGTGTGGTCATGTGGATCATAAGAAGGTGTGGTTTTGAGAATATATAACACATGCATTGATCTCTAGGGACTCCATTTGTGTCAAACCATGGTGGTTAGAAAGCGTAGAGAGCCCCTGGAATATGCAACTACCACATGGGGATGGTGAACTAGTGTGACAGAAGCAGTTGCATCAACACACCCAACTGGAGTGTGTGTGTGGTCATGTGGATCATAAAGAAGGTGTGGTTTTGAGAATATGTAACACATGCATTGATCTCTAGAGACTATTTGTGTCAAACCATGGTGGTTAGAAAATCCCAAAGAGCCCCTAGAACATGCAACTGCCACATGGGGATAGTGAACCAGTGTGACAAAAGCAGTTGCATCACCACACCCAACTGGTGTGTGTGTGTGTGGTCAATGGGATCATAAAGAAGGTGTGGTTTTGAGAATATATATAACACATGCATTGATATCTAGAGACTCCATTGTGTCAAACCATGGTGGTTAGAAAGCCCAAAGAGCTCCTGGAATATAAAACTGCCACATGGGGATAGTGAACCAGTGTGATAGAAGCAGTTGCATCACCACACCCAACATGTGTGTGTGTGTGGTCATGTGGATCATATAGAAGGTGTGATTTTGAGAATATATAACACATACATTGATCTCTAGATACTCCATTTGTGTCAAACCATGGTGGTTAGAAAGCCCAAAGTTTCCCTGGAATATGCAACTGTCACATGGGGATAGTGAACCAGTGTGACAGAAGCAGTTGCATCACCACACCCAACTGGAGTGTGTGTGTGGTCATGTGGATCATAAGAAGGTGTGGTTTTGAGAATATATAACACATGCATTGATCTCTAGGGACTCCATTTGTGTCAAACCATGGTGGTCAAAAAGCGTAGAGAGGCCCTGGAATATGCAACTACCACATGGGGATGGTGAACCAGTGTGACAGAAGCAGTTGCATCACCACACCCAACTGGAGTGTGTGTGTGGTCATGTGGATCATAAAGAAGGTGTGGTTTTGAGAATATGTAACACATGCATTGATCTCTAGAGACTCTATTTGTGTCAAACCATGGTGGTTAGAAAGTCCCAAAGAGCCCCTAGAATATGCAACTGCCACATGGGGATAGTGAAGCAGTGTGACAAAAGCAGTTGCATCACCACACCCAACTGGTGTGTGTGTGGTCAATGGGATCATAAAGAAGGTGTGGTTTTGAGAATATATATAACACATGCATTGATATCTAGAGACTCCATTGTGTCAAACCATGGTGGTTAGAAAGCCCAAAGAGCTCCTGGAATATGCAACTGCCACATTGGGATAGTGATCCAGTGTGATAGAAGCAGTTGCATCACGACACCCAACTGGCGTGTGTGTGGTCATGTGGATCATAAAGAAGGTGTGATTTTGAGAATATATAATACATACATTGATCTCTAGATACTCCATTTGTGTCAAACCATGGTGGTTAGAAAGCCCAAAGATTCCCTGGAATATGCAACTGTCACATGGGGATAGTGAACTAGTGTGACAGAAGCCGTTGCATCACCACACCCAACTGGAGTGTGTGTGTGGTCATGTGGATCATAAAGAAGGTGTAGCTTTGAGAATATATAATACATTCATTGATCTCTATTGACTCCATTTGTGTCAAACCATGGTGGTTAGAAAATCGCAAAGAGACCCTAGAATATGCAACTCCCACATGGGGATAGTGAACCAGTGTGACAGAAGCAGTTGCATCACCACACCCAACTAGAGTGTGTGTGTGGTCAAGTGGATCATAAAGAAGGTGATGTTTTGAGAATGTATAACACATGCATTGATCCCTAGAGACTCCATTGTGTCAAACCATGGTGGTTAGAAAGCCCAAAGAGATCCTGGAATATGCAACTGCCACATGGGGATAGTGAACCAGTGTGATAGAAGAAGTTGCATTAGCACACCCAACTGGTGTGTGTGTGTGGTCATGTGGATCATAAATAAGGTGTGATTTTTAGAATATATAACACATACATTGATCTCTAGATACTCCATTTGTGTCAAACCATGGTGGTTAGAGAGCCCAAAGATTCCCTGGAATATGCAACTATCTCATGGGGATAGTGAACCAGTGTGACAGAAGCAGTTGCATCACCACACCCAACTAGAGTGTGTGTGTGGTCATGTGGTACATAAAGAAGGTGTGGTTTTCAGAATATATAACACATGCACTGATATCTAGAGACTCCGTTTGTGTAAAACCATCGTGGTAAGAATGGCCAAAGAGGCCCTAGAATATGCAACTGCCACATGGGGATTGTCAACTTGTGTGACAGAAGCAGTTGCATCACCACACCTAGCTAGAGTGTGTGTGTGGTTATGTGTATCATAAAGAAGGTGTGGTTTTGACAATATATAATACATGCATTTATCTCTAGAGACTCCATTTGTGTCAAACCATGGTGGTCAGAAATCCCACAGAGCCCCTAGAATATGCAACTGACACATGGGGATAGTGAACCACTGTGACAGAAGCAGTTGCATCACCACATCCAACTGGAGTGTGTGTGTGGTCATGTGGATCATAAGAAGGTGTGGTTTTGAGAATATATAACACATGCATTGATCTCTACGGACTCCATTTGTGTCAAACCATGGTGGTTAGAAAACGTAGAGAGCCCCTGGAATATGCAACTACCACATGGGGATGGTGAACTAGTGTGACAGAAGCAGTTGCATCACCACACCCAACTAGAGTGTGTGTGTGGTCATGTGGATCATAAAGAAGGTGTGGTTTTGAGAATATATAACACATGCATTGATCTCTAGAGACTCTATTTGTGTCAAACCATGGTGGTTAGAAAATCCCAAAGAGCCCCTAGAATATGCAACTGCCACATGGGGATAGTGAAGCAGTGTGACAAAAGCAGTTGCATCACCACACCCAACTGGTGTGTGTGTGGTCAATGGGATCATAAAGAAGGTGTGGTTTTGAGAATATATATAACACATGCATTGATATCTAGAGACTCCATTGTGTCAAACCATGGTGGTTAGAAAGCCGAAAGAGCTCCTGGAATATAAAACTGCCACATGGGGATAGTGAACCAGTGTGATAGAAGAAGTTGCATCACCACACCCAACTGGTGTGTGTGTGTGTGTGGTCATGTGGATCATAAAGAAGGTGTGATTTTGAGAATATATAATACATACATTGATCTCTAGATACTCCATTTTTGTCAAACCATGGTGGTCAGAAAGCCCCAAGATTCCCTGGAATATGCAACTGTCACATGGGGATAGTGAACCAGTGTGACAGAAGCAGTTGCATCAGCACACCCAACTGGAGTGTGTGTGTGGTCATGTGGATCATAAAGAAGGTGTAGCTTTGAGAATATATAACACATGCATTGATCTCTAGAGACTCCATTTGTGTCAAACCATGGTGGTTAGAAAATCGCAAAGAGACCCTAGAATATGCAACTGCCACATGGGGATAGTGAACCAGTGTGACAGAAGCAGTTGCATCACCACACCCAACTGGAGTGTGTGTATGGTTAAGTGGATCATGAAGAAGGTGTGGTTTTGAGAATGTATAACACATGCATTGATCTCTAGAGACTCCATTGTGTCAAACCATGGTGGTTATAAATCCCAAAGAGCTCCTGGAATATGCAACTACCACATGGGGATAGTAAACCATTGTGATAGAAGCAGTTGCATCACCACACCCAACTGGTGTGTGTGTGTGTGGTCATGTGCATCATAAAGAAGGTGTGATTTTCAGAATATATAACACATACATTGATCTCTAGATACTCCATTTGTGTCAAACCATGGTGGTCAGAAAGCGTAGAGAGCCCCTGGAATATGCAACTACCACATGGGGATGGTGAACTAGTGTGACAGAAGCAGTGGCATCACCACACCCAACTGGTGTGTGTGTGTGTGGTCATGTGGATCATAAAGAAGGTGTGGTTTTGACAATATATAATACATGCATTTATCTCTAGAGACTCCATTTGTGTCAAACCATGGTGGTCAGAAATCCCACAGAGCCCCTAGAATATGCAACTGACACATGGGGATAGTGAACCAGTGTGACAGAAGCAGTTGCATCACCACACCCAACTGGAGTGTGTGTGTGGTCATGTGGATCATAAGAAGGTGTGGTTTTGAGAATATATAACACATGCATTGATCTCTAGGGACTCCATTTGTGTCAAACCATGGTGGTTAGAAAGCGTAGAGAGCCCCTGGAATATGCAACTACCACATGGGGATGGTGAACTAGTGTGACAGAAGCAGTTGCATCACCACACCCAACTGGAGTGTGTGTGTGGTCATGTGGATCATAAAGAAGGTGTGGTTTTGAGAATATGTAACACATGCATTGATCTCTAGAGACTATTTGTGTCAAACCATGGTGGTTAGAAAATCCCAAAGAGCCCCTAGAACATGCAACTGCCACATGGGGATAGTGAACCAGTGTGACAAAAGCAGTTGCATCACCACACCCAACTGGTGTGTGTGTGTGTGGTCAATGGGATCATAAAGAAGGTGTGGTTTTGAGAATATATATAACACATGCATTGATATCTAGAGACTCCATTGTGTCAAACCATGGTGGTTAGAAAGCCCAAAGAGCTCCTGGAATATAAAACTGCCACATGGGGATAGTGAACCAGTGTGATAGAAGCAGTTGCATCACCACACCCAACATGTGTGTGTGTGTGGTCATGTGGATCATATAGAAGGTGTGATTTTGAGAATATATAACACATACATTGATCTCTAGATACTCCATTTGTGTCAAACCATGGTGGTTAGAAAGCCCAAAGTTTCCCTGGAATATGCAACTGTCACATGGGGATAGTGAACCAGTGTGACAGAAGCAGTTGCATCACCACACCCAACTGGAGTGTGTGTGTGGTCATGTGGATCATAAGAAGGTGTGGTTTTGAGAATATATAACACATGCATTGATCTCTAGGGACTCCATTTGTGTCAAACCATGGTGGTCAAAAAGCGTAGAGAGGCCCTGGAATATGCAACTACCACATGGGGATGGTGAACCAGTGTGACAGAAGCAGTTGCATCACCACACCCAACTGGAGTGTGTGTGTGGTCATGTGGATCATAAAGAAGGTGTGGTTTTGAGAATATGTAACACATGCATTGATCTCTAGAGACTCTATTTGTGTCAAACCATGGTGGTTAGAAAGTCCCAAAGAGCCCCTAGAATATGCAACTGCCACATGGGGATAGTGAAGCAGTGTGACAAAAGCAGTTGCATCACCACACCCAACTGGTGTGTGTGTGTGGTCAATGGGATCATAAAGAAGGTGTGGTTTTGAGAATATATATAACACATGCATTGATATCTAGAGACTCCATTGTGTCAAACCATGGTGGTTAGAAAGCCCAAAGAGCTCCTGGAATATGCAACTGCCACATTGGGATAGTGATCCAGTGTGATAGAAGCAGTTGCATCACCACACCCAACTGGCGTGTGTGTGGTCATGTGGATCATAAAGAAGGTGTGATTTTGAGAATATATAATACATACATTGATCTCTAGATACTCCATTTGTGTCAAACCATGGTGGTTAGAAAGCCCAAAGATTCCCTGGAATATGCAACTGTCACATGGGGATAGTGAACTAGTGTGACAGAAGCCGTTGCATCACCACACCCAACTGGAGTGTGTGTGTGGTCATGTGGATCATAAAGAAGGTGTAGCTTTGAGAATATATAATACATTCATTGATCTCTATTGACTCCATTTGTGTCAAACCATGGTGGTTAGAAAATCGCAAAGAGACCCTAGAATATGCAACTCCCACATGGGGATAGTGAACCAGTGTGACAGAAGCAGTTGCATCACCACACCCAACTAGAGTGTGTGTGTGGTCAAGTGGATCATAAAGAAGGTGTGGTTTTGAGAATGTATAACACATGCATTGATCTCTAGATACTCCATTGTGTCAAACCATGGAGGTTAGAAAGCCCAAAGAGCTCCTGGAATATGCAACTACCACATGGGGATAGTAAACCAGTGTGATAGAAGCAGTTGCATCACCACACCCAACTGGTGTGTGTATGTGGTCATGTGCATCATAAAGAAGGTGTGATTTTGAGAATATATAACACATACATTGATCTCTAGATACTCCATTTGTGTCAAACCATGGTGGTTAGGAAGCCCAAAGATTCCATGGAATATGCAACTGTCACATGGGGATAGTGAACCAGTGTGATAGAAGCAGTTGCATCACCACACCCAACTGGAGTGTGTGTGTGGTCATGTGGTTCATAAATAAGGTGTGATTTTGAGAATATATAATACATACATTGATCTCTAGATACTCCATTTTTGTCAAACCATGGTGGTCAGAAAGCCCCAAGATTCCCTGGAATATGCAACTGTCACATGGGGATAGTGAACCAGTGTGACAGAAGCAGTTGCATCAGCACACCCAACTGGAGTGTGTGTGTGGTCATGTGGATCATAAAGAAGGTGTAGCTTTGAGAATATATAACACATGCATTGATCTCTAGAGACTCCATTTGTGTCAAACCATGGTGGTTAGAAAATCGCAAAGAGACCCTAGAATATGCAACTGCCACATGGGGATAGTGAACCAGTGTGACAGAAGCAGTTGCATCACCACACCCAACTGGAGTGTGTGTGTGGTTAAGTGGATCATGAAGAAGGTGTGGTTTTGAGAATGTATAACACATGCATTGATCTCTAGAGACTCCATTGTGTCAAACCATGGTGGTTATAAATCCCAAAGAGCTCCTGGAATATGCAACTACCACATGGGGATAGTAAACCATTGTGATAGAAGCAGTTTCATCACCACACCCAACTGGTGTGTGTGTGTGGTCATGTGCATCATAAAGAAGGTGTGATTTTCAGAATATATAACACATACATTGATCTCTAGATACTCCATTTGTGTCAAACCATGGTGGTTAGAAAGCGTAGAGAGCCCCTGGAATATGCAACTACCACATGGGGATGGTGAACTAGTGTGACAGAAGCAGTTGCATCACCACACCCAACTGGTGTGTGTGTGTGTGGTCACGTGGATCATAAAGAAGGTGTGGTTTTGACAATATATAATACATGCATTTATCTCTAGAGACTCCATTTGTGTCAAACCATGGTGGTCAGAAATCCCACAGAGCCCCTAGAATATGCAACTGACACATGGGGATAGTGAACTAGTGTGACAGAAGCAGTTGCATCACCACACCCAACTGGAGTGTGTGTGTGGTCATGTGGATCATAAGAAGGTGTGGTTTTGAGAATATATAACACATGCATTGATCTCTAGGGACTCCATTTGTGTCAAACCATGGTGGTTAGAAAGCGTAGAGAGCCCCTGGAATATGCAACTACCACATGGGGATGGTGAACTAGTGTGACAGAAGCAGTTGCATCACCACACCCAACTGGAGTGTGTGTGTGGTCATGTGGATCATAAAGAAGGTGTGGTTTTGAGAATATGTAACACATGCATTGATCTCTAGAGACTCTATTTGTGTCAAACCATGGTGGTTAGAAAATCCCAAAGAGCCCCTAGAACATGCAACTGCCACATGGGGATAGTGAACCAGTGTGACAAAAGCAGTTGCATCACCACACCCAACTGGTGTGTGTGTGTGTGGTCAATGGGATCATAAAGAAGGTGTGGTTTTGAGAATATATATAACACATGCATTGATATCTAGAGAATCCATTGTGTCAAACCATGGTGGTTAGAAAGCCCAAAGAGCTCCTGGAATATAAAACTGCCACATGGGGATAGTGAACCAGTGTGATAGAAGCAGTTGCATCACCACACCCAACATGTGTGTGTGTGTGGTCATGTGGATCATATAGAAGGTGTGATTTTGAGAATATATAATACATACATTGATCTCTAGATACTCCATTTGTGTCAAACCATGGTGGTTAGAAAGCCCAAAGTTTCCCTGGAATATGCAACTGTCACATGGGGATAGTGAACCAGTGTGACAGAAGCAGTTGCATCACCACACCCAACTGGAGTGTGTGTGTGGTCATGTGTATCATAAGAAGGTGTGGTTTTGAGAATATATAACACATGCATTGATCTCTATGGACTCCATTTGTGTCAAACCATGGTGGTCAAAAAGCGTAGAGAGGCCCTAGAATATGCAACTACCACATGGGGATGGTGAACCAGTGTGACAGAAGCAGTTGCATCACCGCACCCAACTGGAGTGTGTGTGTGGTCATGTGGATCATAAAGAAGGTGTGGTTTTGAGAATATGTAACACATGCATTGATCTCTAGAGACTCTATTTGTGTCAAACCATGGTGGTTAGAAAATCCCAAAGAGCCCCTAGAATATGCAACTGCCACATGGGGATAGTGAAGCAGTGTGACAAAAGCAGTTGCATCACCACACCCAACTGGTGTGTGTGTGTGGTCAATGGGATCATAAAGAAGGTGTGGTTTTGAGAATATATATAACACATGCATTGATATCTAGAGACTCCATTGTGTCAAACCATGGTGGTTAGAAAGCCCAAAGAGCTCCTGGAATATGCAACTGCCACATTGGGATAGTGATCCAGTGTGATAGAAGCAGTTGCATCACCACACCCAACTGGCGTGTGTGTGGTCATGTGGATCATAAAGAAGGTGTGATTTTGAGAATATATAATACATACATTGCTCTCTAGATACTCCATTTGTGTCAAACCATGGTGGTTAGAAAGCCCAAAGATTCCCTGGAATATGCAACTGTCACATGGGGATAGTGAACTAGTGTGACAGAAGCCGTTGCATCACCACACCCAACTGGAGTGTGTGTGTGGTCATGTGGATCATAAAGAAGGTGTAGCTTTGAGAATATATAATACATTCATTGATCTCTATTGACTCCATTTGTGTCAAACCATGGTGGTTAGAAAATCGCAAAGAGACCCTAGAATATGCAACTGCCACATGGGGATAGTGAACCAGTGTGACAGAAGCAGTTGCATCACCACACCCAACTAGAGTGTGTGTGTGGTCAAGTGGATCATAAAGAAGGTGTGGTTTTGAGAATGTATAACACATGCATTGATCTCTAGATACTCCATTGTGTCAAACCATGGAGGTTAGAAAGCCCAAAGAGCTCCTGGAATATGCAACTACCACATGGGGATAGTAAACCAGTGTGATAGAAGCAGTTGCATCACCACACCCAACTGGTGTGTGTATGTGGTCATGTGCATCATAAAGAAGGTGTGATTTTGAGAATATATAACACATACATTGATCTCTAGATACTCCATTTGTGTCAAACCATGGTGGTTAGGAAGCCCAAATATTCCATGGAATATGCAACTGTCACATGGGGATAGTGAACCAGTGTGATAGAAGCAGTTGCATCACCACACCCAACTGGAGTGTGTGTGTGGTCATGTGGTTCATAAAGAAGGTGTGGTTTTGAGAATATATAACACATGCATTGATCTCTAGGGACTCCATTTGTGTCAAACCATGGTGGTCAAAAAGCGTAGAGAGGCCCTGGAATATGCAACTACCACATGGGGATGGTGAACCAGTGTGACAGAAGCAGTTGCATCACCGCACCCAACTGGAGTGTGTGTGTGGTCATGTGGATCATAAAGAAGGTGTGGTTTTGAGAATATGTAACACATGCATTGATCTCTAGAGACTCTATTTGTGTCAAACCATGGTGGTTAGAAAATCCCAAAGAGCCCCTAGAATATGCAACTGCCACATGGGGATAGTGAAGCAGTGTGACAAAAGCAGTTGCATCACCACACCCAACTGGTGTGTGTGTGTGGTCAATGGGATCATAAAGAAGGTGTGGTTTTGAGAATATATATAACACATGCATTGATATCTAGAGACTCCATTGTGTCAAACCATGGTGGTTAGAAAGCCCAAAGAGCTCCTGGAATATGCAACTGCCACATTGGGATAGTGATCCAGTGTGATAGAAGCAGTTGCATCACCACACCCAACTGGCGTGTGTGTGGTCATGTGGATCATAAAGAAGGTGTGATTTTGAGAATATATAATACATACATTGATCTCTAGATACTCCATTTGTGTCAAACCATGGTGGTTAGAAAGCCCAAAGATTCCCTGGAATATGCAACTGTCACATGGGGATAGTGAACTAGTGTGACAGAAGCCGTTGCATCACCACACCCAACTGGAGTGTGTGTGTGGTCATGTGGATCATAAAGAAGGTGTAGCTTTGAGAATATATAATACATTCATTGATCTCTATTGACTCCATTTGTGTCAAACCATGGTGGTTAGAAAATCGCAAAGAGACCCTAGAATATGCAACTGCCACATGGGGATAGTGAACCAGTGTGACAGAAGCAGTTGCATCACCACACCCAACTAGAGTGTGTGTGTGGTCAAGTGGATCATAAAGAAGGTGTGGTTTTGAGAATGTATAACACATGCATTGATCTCTAGATACTCCATTGTGTCAAACCATGGAGGTTAGAAAGCCCAAAGAGCTCCTGGAATATGCAACTACCACATGGGGATAGTAAACCAGTGTGATAGAAGCAGTTGCATCACCACACCCAACTGGTGTGTGTATGTGGTCATGTGCATCATAAAGAAGGTGTGATTTTGAGAATATATAACACATACATTGATCTCTAGATACTCCATTTGTGTCAAACCATGGTGGTTAGGAAGCCCAAAGATTCCATGGAATATGCAACTGTCACATGGGGATAGTGAACCAGTGTGATAGAAGCAGTTGCATCACCACACCCAACTGGAGTGTGTGTGTGGTCATGTGGTTCATAAATAAGGTGTGATTTTGAGAATATATAATACATACATTGATCTCTAGATACTCCATTTTTGTCAAACCATGGTGGTCAGAAAGCCCCAAGATTCCCTGGAATATGCAACTGTCACATGGGGATAGTGAACCAGTGTGACAGAAGCAGTTGCATCAGCACACCCAACTGGAGTGTGTGTGTGGTCATGTGGATCATAAAGAAGGTGTAGCTTTGAGAATATATAACACATGCATTGATCTCTAGAGACTCCATTTGTGTCAAACCATGGTGGTTAGAAAATCGCAAAGAGACCCTAGAATATGCAACTGCCACATGGGGATAGTGAACCAGTGTGACAGAAGCAGTTGCATCACCACACCCAACTGGAGTGTGTGTGTGGTTAAGTGGATCATGAAGAAGGTGTGGTTTTGAGAATGTATAACACATGCATTGATCTCTAGAGACTCCATTGTGTCAAACCATGGTGGTTATAAATCCCAAAGAGCTCCTGGAATATGCAACTACCACATGGGGATAGTAAACCATTGTGATAGAAGCAGTTTCATCACCACACCCAACTGGTGTGTGTGTGTGGTCATGTGCATCATAAAGAAGGTGTGGATTTTCGAGAATATATAACACATGCATTGATCTCTAGAGACTCCATTTGTGTCAAACCATGGTGGTTAGAAAGCCAAAGAGCCCCTGGAATATGCAACTGCCACATGGGGATGGTGAAGCTAGTGTGACAGAAGCAGTTGCATCACCACACCCAACTGGTGTGTGTGTGTGTGGTCACTGTGGATCATAAAGAAGGTGTGGTTTTGAGCAATATATATAACACATGCATTGATCTCTAGAGACTCCATTTGTGTCAAACCATGGTGGTCAGAAATCCCACAGAGCCCCTAGAATATGCAACTGACACATGGGGATAGTGAACTAGTGTGACAGAAGCAGTTGCATCACCACACCCAACTGGAGTGTGTGTGGTCATGTGGATCATAAGAAGGTGTGGTTTTGAGAATATATAACACATACATTGATCTCTAGGATACTCCATTTGTGTCAAACCATGGTGGTTAGAAAGCCTAAGAGATCCCCTGGAATATGCAACTGCCACATGGGGATAGTGAACTAGTGTGACAGAAGCCGTTGCATCACCACACCCAACTGGAGTGTGTGTGTGGTCATGTGGATCATAAAGAAGGTGTAGCTTTGAGAATATATAATACATTCATTGATCTCTATAGACTCCATTTGTGTCAAACCATGGTGGTTAGAAAATCGCCAAAGAGACCCTAGAATATGCAACTGCCACATGGGGATAGTGAACCAGTGTGACAGAAGCAGTTGCATCACCACACCCAACTAGAGTGTGTGTGTGGTCAAGTGGATCATAAAGAAGGTGTGGTTTTGAGAATAGTATAACACATGCATTGATCTCTAGATACTCCATTGTGTCAAACCATGGAGGTTAGAAAGCCCAAAGAGCTCCTGGAATATGCAACTACCACATGGGGATAGTAAACCAGTGTGATAGAAGCAGTTGCATCACCACACCCAACTGGTGTGTGTATGTGGTCATGTGGATCATAAGAAGGTGTGATTTTGAGAATATATAACACATACATTGATCTCTAGATACTCCATTTGTGTCAAACCATGGTGGTTAGGAAAGCCCAAATATTCCCTGGAATATGCAACTGTCACATGGGGATAGTGAACCAGTGTGACTAGAAGCAGTTGCATCACCACACCCAACTGGAGTGTGTGTGTGGTCATGTGGTTCATAAAGAAGGTGTGGTTTTGAGAATATATAACACATGCATTGATCTCTAGGGACTCCATTTGTGTCAAACCATGGTGGTCAAAAAGCGTAGAGAGGCCCTGGAATATGCAACTACCACATGGGGATGGTGAACCAGTGTGACAGAAGCAGTTGCATCACCGCACCCAACTGGAGTGTGTGTGTGGTCATGTGGATCATAAAGAAGGTGTGGTTTTGAGAATATGTAACACATGCATTGATCTCTAGAGACTCTATTTGTGTCAAACCATGGTGGTTAGAAAATCCCAAAGAGCCCCTAGAATATGCAACTGCCACATGGGGATAGTGAAGCAGTGTGACAAAAGCAGTTGCATCACCACACCCAACTGGTGTGTGTGTGTGGTCAATGGGATCATAAAGAAGGTGTGGTTTTGAGAATATATATAACACATGCATTGATATCTAGAGACTCCATTGTGTCAAACCATGGTGGTTAGAAAGCCCAAAGAGCTCCTGGAATATGCAACTGCCACATTGGGATAGTGATCCAGTGTGATAGAAGCAGTTGCATCACCACACCCAACTGGCGTGTGTGTGGTCATGTGGATCATAAAGAAGGTGTGATTTTGAGAATATATAATACATACATTGATCTCTAGATACTCCATTTGTGTCAAACCATGGTGGTTAGAAAGCCCAAAGATTCCCTGGAATATGCAACTGTCACATGGGGATAGTGAACTAGTGTGACAGAAGCCGTTGCATCACCACACCCAACTGGAGTGTGTGTGTGGTCATGTGGATCATAAAGAAGGTGTAGCTTTGAGAATATATAATACATTCATTGATCTCTATTGACTCCATTTGTGTCAAACCATGGTGGTTAGAAAATCGCAAAGAGACCCTAGAATATGCAACTGCCACATGGGGATAGTGAACCAGTGTGACAGAAGCAGTTGCATCACCACACCCAACTAGAGTGTGTGTGTGGTCAAGTGGATCATAAAGAAGGTGTGGTTTTGAGAATGTATAACACATGCATTGATCTCTAGATACTCCATTGTGTCAAACCATGGAGGTTAGAAAGCCCAAAGAGCTCCTGGAATATGCAACTACCACATGGGGATAGTAAACCAGTGTGATAGAAGCAGTTGCATCACCACACCCAACTGGTGTGTGTATGTGGTCATGTGCATCATAAAGAAGGTGTGATTTTTGAATATATAACACATACATTGATCTCTAGATACTCCATTTGTGTCAAACCATGGTGGTTAGGAAGCCCAAATATTCCATGGAATATGCAACTGTCACATGGGGATAGTGAACCAGTGTGATAGAAGCAGTTGCATCACCACACCCAACTGGAGTGTGTGTGTGGTCATGTGGTTCATAAAGAAGGTGTGGTTTTGAGAATATATAACACATGCATTGATCTCTAGGGACTCCATTTGTGTCAAACCATGGTGGTCAAAAAGCGTAGAGAGGCCCTGGAATATGCAACTACCACATGGGGATGGTGAACCAGTGTGACAGAAGCAGTTGCATCACCGCACCCAACTGGAGTGTGTGTGTGGTCATGTGGATCATAAAGAAGGTGTGGTTTTGAGAATATGTAACACATGCATTGATCTCTAGAGACTCTATTTGTGTCAAACCATGGTGGTTAGAAAATCCCAAAGAGCCCCTAGAATATGCAACTGCCACATGGGGATAGTGAAGCAGTGTGACAAAAGCAGTTGCATCACCACACCCAACTGGTGTGTGTGTGTGGTCAATGGGATCATAAAGAAGGTGTGGTTTTGAGAATATATATAACACATGCATTGATATCTAGAGACTCCATTGTGTCAAACCATGGTGGTTAGAAAGCCCAAAGAGCTCCTGGAATATGCAACTGCCACATTGGGATAGTGATCCAGTGTGATAGAAGCAGTTGCATCACCACACCCAACTGGCGTGTGTGTGGTCATGTGGATCATAAAGAAGGTGTGATTTTGAGAATATATAATACATACATTGATCTCTAGATACTCCATTTGTGTCAAACCATGGTGGTTAGAAAGCCCAAAGATTCCCTGGAATATGCAACTGTCACATGGGGATAGTGAACTAGTGTGACAGAAGCCGTTGCATCACCACACCCAACTGGAGTGTGTGTGTGGTCATGTGGATCATAAAGAAGGTGTAGCTTTGAGAATATATAATACATTCATTGATCTCTATTGACTCCATTTGTGTCAAACCATGGTGGTTAGAAAATCGCAAAGAGACCCTAGAATATGCAACTGCCACATGGGGATAGTGAACCAGTGTGACAGAAGCAGTTGCATCACCACACCCAACTAGAGTGTGTGTGTGGTCAAGTGGATCATAAAGAAGGTGTGGTTTTGAGAATGTATAACACATGCATTGATCTCTAGATACTCCATTGTGTCAAACCATGGAGGTTAGAAAGCCCAAAGAGCTCCTGGAATATGCTACTACCACATGGGGATAGTAAACCAGTGTGATAGAAGCAGTTGCATCACCACACCCAACTGGTGTGTGTATGTGGTCATGTGCATCATAAAGAAGGTGTGATTTTGAGAATATATAACACATACATTGATCTCTAGATACTCCATTTGTGTCAAACCATGGTGGTTAGGAAGCCCAAAGATTCCATGGAATATGCAACTGTCACATGGGGATAGTGAACCAGTGTGATAGAAGCAGTTGCATCACCACACCCAACTGGAGTGTGTGTGTGGTCATTTGGTTCATAAATAAGGTGTGATTTTGAGAATATATAATACATACATTGATCTCTAGATACTCCATTTTTGTCAAACCATGGTGGTCAGAAAGCCCCAAGATTCCCTGGAATATGCAACTGTCACATGGGGATAGTGAACCAGTGTGACAGAAGCAGTTGCATCAGCACACCCAACTGGAGTGTGTGTGTGGTCATGTGGATCATAAAGAAGGTGTAGCTTTGAGAATATATAACACATGCATTGATCTCTAGAGACTCCATTTGTGTCAAACCATGGTGGTTAGAAAATCGCAAAGAGACCCTAGAATATGCAACTGCCACATGGGGATAGTGAACCAGTGTGACAGAAGCAGTTGCATCACCACACCCAACTGGAGTGTGTGTGTGGTTAAGTGGATCATGAAGAAGGTGTGGTTTTGAGAATGTATAACACATGCATTGATCTCTAGAGACTCCATTGTGTCAAACCATGGTGGTTATAAATCCCAAAGAGCTCCTGGAATATGCAACTACCACATGGGGATAGTAAACCATTGTGATAGAAGCAGTTTCATCACCACACCCAACTGGTGTGTGTGTGTGGTCATGTGCATCATAAAGAAGGTGTGATTTTCAGAATATATAACACATACATTGATCTCTAGATACTCCATTTGTGTCAAACCATGGTGGTTAGAAAGCGTAGAGAGCCCCTGGAATATGCAACTACCACATGGGGATGGTGAACTAGTGTGACAGAAGCAGTTGCATCACCACACCCAACTGGTGTGTGTGTGTGTGGTCACGTGGATCATAAAGAAGGTGTGGTTTTGACAATATATAATACATGCATTTATCTCTAGAGACTCCATTTGTGTCAAACCATGGTGGTCAGAAATCCCACAGAGCCCCTAGAATATGCAACTGACACATGGGGATAGTGAACTAGTGTGACAGAAGCAGTTGCATCACCACACCCAACTGGAGTGTGTGTGTGGTCATGTGGATCATAAGAAGGTGTGGTTTTGAGAATATATAACACATGCATTGATCTCTAGGGACTCCATTTGTGTCAAACCATGGTGGTTAGAAAGCGTAGAGAGCCCCTGGAATATGCAACTACCACATGGGGATGGTGAACTAGTGTGACAGAAGCAGTTGCATCACCACACCCAACTGGAGTGTGTGTGTGGTCATGTGGATCATAAAGAAGGTGTGGTTTTGAGAATATGTAACACATGCATTGATCTCTAGAGACTCTATTTGTGTCAAACCATGGTGGTTAGAAAATCCCAAAGAGCCCCTAGAACATGCAACTGCCACATGGGGATAGTGAACCAGTGTGACAAAAGCAGTTGCATCACCACACCCAACTGGTGTGTGTGTGTGTGGTCAATGGGATCATAAAGAAGGTGTGGTTTTGAGAATATATATAACACATGCATTGATATCTAGAGAATCCATTGTGTCAAACCATGGTGGTTAGAAAGCCCAAAGAGCTCCTGGAATATAAAACTGCCACATGGGGATAGTGAACCAGTGTGATAGAAGCAGTTGCATCACCACACCCAACATGTGTGTGTGTGTGGTCATGTGGATCATATAGAAGGTGTGATTTTGAGAATATATAACACATACATTGATCTCTAGATACTCCATTTGTGTCAAACCATGGTGGTTAGGAAGCCCAAATATTCCATGGAATATGCAGCTGTCACATGGGGATAGTGAACCAGTGTGATAGAAGCAGTTGCATCACCACACCCAACTGGAGTGTGTGTGTGGTCATGTGGTTCATAAAGAAGGTGTGGTTTTGAGAATATATAACACATGCATTGATCTCTAGGGACTCCATTTGTGTCAAACCATGGTGGTCAAAAAGCGTAGAGAGGCCCTGGAATATGCAACTACCACATGGGGATGGTGAACCAGTGTGACAGAAGCAGTTGCATCACCGCACCCAACTGGAGTGTGTGTGTGGTCATGTGGATCATAAAGAAGGTGTGGTTTTGAGAATATGTAACACATGCATTGATCTCTAGAGACTCTATTTGTGTCAAACCATGGTGGTTAGAAAATCCCAAAGAGCCCCTAGAATATGCAACTGCCACATGGGGATAGTGAAGCAGTGTGACAAAAGCAGTTGCATCACCACACCCAACTGGTGTGTGTGTGTGGTCAATGGGATCATAAAGAAGGTGTGGTTTTGAGAATATATATAACACATGCATTGATATCTAGAGACTCCATTGTGTCAAACCATGGTGGTTAGAAAGCCCAAAGAGCTCCTGGAATATGCAACTGCCACATTGGGATAGTGATCCAGTGTGATAGAAGCAGTTGCATCACCACACCCAACTGGCGTGTGTGTGGTCATGTGGATCATAAAGAAGGTGTGATTTTGAGAATATATAATACATACATTGATCTCTAGATACTCCATTTGTGTCAAACCATGGTGGTTAGAAAGCCCAAAGATTCCCTGGAATATGCAACTGTCACATGGGGATAGTGAACTAGTGTGACAGAAGCCGTTGCATCACCACACCCAACTGGAGTGTGTGTGTGGTCATGTGGATCATAAAGAAGGTGTAGCTTTGAGAATATATAATACATTCATTGATCTCTATTGACTCCATTTGTGTCAAACCATGGTGGTTAGAAAATCGCAAAGAGACCCTAGAATATGCAACTGCCACATGGGGATAGTGAACCAGTGTGACAGAAGCAGTTGCATCACCACACCCAACTAGAGTGTGTGTGTGGTCAAGTGGATCATAAAGAAGGTGTGGTTTTGAGAATGTATAACACATGCATTGATCTCTAGATACTCCATTGTGTCAAACCATGGAGGTTAGAAAGCCCAAAGAGCTCCTGGAATATGCAACTACCACATGGGGATAGTAAACCAGTGTGATAGAAGCAGTTGCATCACCACACCCAACTGGTGTGTGTATGTGGTCATGTGGTTCATAAAGAAGGTGTGATTTTGAGAATATATAACACATGCATTGATATCTAGAGACTCCATTTGTGTCAAACCATTGTGGTCAGAAAGCCCAAAGAGCCCTTAGAATATACAACTGCCACATGGGGATTGTGAAGCAGTGTGACAGAACTTGTTGCATCACCACACCCAACTAGAGTTTGTGTGTGGTCATGTGGATCATAAAGAAGGTGTCGATTTGAGAATATATAACACATGCATTGATCTCTAGATACTCCATTTGTGTCAAACCATGGTGGTCAGAAAGCCCAAAGAGCCCCTGGAATATGCAACTGCCACATGGGGATGGTGAACCAGTGTGAAAGAAGCAGTTGCATCACCACACCCAACTGGTGTGTGTGTGTCGTCATGTGGATGATAAAGAAGGTGTGGTTTTGAGAATATATAACACATGCATTGATATCTAGAGACTCTATTTGTGTCAAACCATTGTGGTCTGAAATCCCAAAGAGCCCCTAGAATTTGAAACTGCCACATGGGGATTGTGAAGCAGTGTGACAGAAGCAGTTGCATCAATACACCCAACTGGAGTGTGTGTGTGGTCATTTGGATCATAAAGAAGGTGTGGTTTTGAGAATATATAACACATACATTGTTCTCTAGATATTCCATTTGTGTCACATGGGGATAGTGAACCAGTGTAACAAAGCTGTTGCATCACCACACCCAACTGGAGTGCTTGTGTGGTCATGTGGATCATAAGAAGGTGTTCTTTTGAGAATATATAACACATGCATTGATATCTAGAGACTCCATTTGTGTTAATCCATGGTGGTCAGAAAGCCCAGAGAGCCCCTACAATATGCAACTGCCATGTGGGGGTTGTGAACTTGTGTGACAGAAGCAGTTGCATCACCACACCCAATTGAAGTGTGTGTGTGGTCATGTGGATTCTAAAAAGGTGTGGTTTTGAGAATATATAACACATGCATTTATCTCTACAGACTCCATTTGTGTCAAACCATGGTGGTCAAAAATCCCAAGAGCCCCTAGAATATGCAACTACCACATGGGGATAGTGAACCAGTGTGATAGAAGCAGTTGCATCACCACACCAAACTGGAGTGTGTGTGTGTGGTCATGTGGATCATAAAGAAGGTGTGGTTTTCAGAATATATATAACACATGCATTGATATCTAGAGACTCCATTTGTGTGAAACCATGGTGGTCAGAAAGCCCAAAGAGCCCGTAGAATATGCAACTACCACATGGGGATTGTGAAGCAGTGTGACAGAAGTTGTTGCATCACCACACCCAACTGGAGTGTGTGTGTTGTCATGTGGATCATAAAGAAGGTGTGGTTTCGAGAATATATAACACATGCATTGATATCTAGAGACTCCATTTGTGTCAAACCATGGTGGTTATAGACCCCAAAGAGCCCTTGGAATATGCAACGGCCATATGGGGATAGTGAATAGTGTGAAAAAAGTAGTTGCATCACCACACCCAACTGGAGTGTGTGTGTGGTCATGTGGATCATAAAGAAGGTTTGGTTTTGAGAATATATAACACATGCATTAATCTCTATAGACTCCCTTTGTGTCAATCCATGCAGGTCCGAAAGCCCAAAGAGCCCCTGGAATATGAAATTGCCACATAGGGATAGTGAACCAGTGTGAGAGAAGCAGTTGCATCACCACACCCAACTGGAGTGTGTGTGTGGTCATTTGGATCATAAGGAAGGTGTGGTTTTGAGAATATATAACACATGCATTGATCTCTAGAGACTCCATTTGTGTCAAACCAAGGTGGTCAAAAAGCCCCTGGAATATGCAACTGCCATATGGGGATAGTGAACTAGTGTGATAGAAGTAGTTGCATCACCACACCCAATTTGTTTGTGTGTGTGGTCATGTGGATCATAAAGAAGATGTGGTTTTGAGAATATATAACACATGCATTCATATCTAGAGACTCCATTTCTGTCAAACCATGGTGGTTATAAGGCCCAAAGAGCCCTTGGAATATACAACTGCCACATGGGGATAGTGAACTTGTGTGACAAAAAGCAGTTGCATCACCACACCCAACTGGAGTGTGTGTGTGGTCATGTGGATCATAAAGAAGGTTTGGTTTTGAGAATATATAACACATGCATTGATATCTCGATACTCCATTTGTGTCAAACCATGGTGGTCACAAAGCCCAAAGAGCCCCTAGAATATGCAACTACCCCATGGGGATTATGAAGCTGTGTGACAGAAGCATTTGCATCACCACATCCAACTAGAGTGTGTGTGTGGGGTCATGTGGATCCTAAAGAAGGTGTGCTTTTGAGAATATATAACTCATGCATTGATCTCTAGAGACTCCATGGTGGTTAGAAATCCAAAAGAGCCCCTAGAATATGCAACTGCCACATGGGGATAGTGAACCAGTGTGACAGAAGCACTTGCATCACCACACCCAACTGGAGTGTGTGTATGGTCAAGTGGATCATAAAGAAGGTGTGGTTTTGAGAATGTATAACACATGCATTTATCTCTAGAGACTCCATTGTGTCAAACCATGGTGGTTATAAAGCCCAAAGAGCCCCTGGAATATCCAACTGCCACATGGGGATAGTGAACCAGTGTGCCAAAAGTAGTTGCATCACCACACCCAACTAGAGTGTGTCTGTGGTCATGTGGATCATAAAGAAGGTTTGGTACTTAAAATATATAACACATACATTGATATCTAGATACTCCATTTGTGTCATACCATGGTGGTTAGAGAGCCCAAAGAGCCCCTAGAGTATGCAACTGCCACATCGGGATTGTGAAGCGGTGTGACAGAAGTTGTTGCATCACCACACCCAACTGGAGTGTGTGTGTGGTCATGTGGATCATCAAGAAGCTGTGGTTTTGAGAATATATAACACATGCATTGATATCAATAGAATCCATTTGTGTCAAACCATGGTGGTTATAAAGCCCAAAGAGCCCCTAGAATATGCAACTGCCACTTGGGGATAGTGAACTAGTGTGACAAAAGTAGTTGCATCACCACACCCAATTAGAGTGTGTGTGTGTGGTAATGTGGATCATAAAGAAGATGTGGTTTCGAGAATATATAACACATGCATTGATATCTAGAGACTCCATTTGTGTCAAACCATGGTGGTTATAAAGCCCAAAGAGCCCTTGGAATATGCAACTGCCACATGGGGATAGTGAACCAGTGTGACAAAAGCAGTTGCATCACCACACCCAACTGGAGTGTGTGTGTGGTCATGTGGATCATAAAGAAGGATTGGTTTTGAGAATATAAAACACATGCATTGATATCTACATACTCCATTTGTGTCAAACCATGGTGGTTATAAACCCCAAAGAGCCCCTAGAATATGCAACTACCACATGGGGATTGTGAAGCAGTGTGACAGAAGCTGTTGCATCACCACACCCAACTGGAGTGTGTGTGTGGTCATGTGGATCATAAAGAAGCTGTGGTTTTGATAATATATAACACATGCATTGATCTCTGGAGACTCCATTTGTGTCAAACCATGGTGGTCAGAAATCCCAAAGAGCTCCTGGAATATGCAACTGCCACATGGGGATAGTGAACCAGTGTGACAGAAGCAGTTGCATCACCACACCCAACTGGTGTGTGTGTGGTCATGTGGATCATAAAGGTGTGGTTTTGAGAATATATAACACATGCATTGATATCTAGAGACTCCATTTGTGTCAAACCATGGTGGTTATAAATGCCAAAGAACCCCTAGAATATGCAACTGCCACATGGGGATAGTGAACCAGTGTGACAGAAGCAGTTGCATCACCACACCCAACTGGAGTGTGTGTATGGTCAAGTGGATCATAAAGAAGGTGTGGTTTTGAGAATGTATAACACATGCATTTATCTCTAGAGACTCCATTGTGTCAAACCATGGTGGTTAGAAAGCCTAATGAGCTCCTGGAATATGCAACTGCCACATGGGGATAGTGAACCAGTGTGATAGAAGTAGTTGCATCACCACACCCAACTGGTGTGTGTGTGGTCATGTGGATCATAAAGAAAATGTGGTTTTGAGAATATATAACACATGCATTGATATCTAGAGACTCCATTTGTGTCAAACCATGGTGGTTATAAAGCCCAAAGAGCCCTTGGAATATGCAACTGCCACATGGGGATAGTGAACTAGTGTGACAAAAGCAGTGGCATCACCACACCCAACTGTAGTGTGTGTGTGGTCATGTGGATCATAAAGAAGGTTTGGTTTCGAGAATATATAACACATGCATTTATATCTACATACTCCATTTGTGTCAAACCATGGTGGTCAGAAAGCCCAAAGAGCCCTTGGAATATTGAACTGCCACATGGGGATAGTGAACCAGTGTGACAGAAGTAGTTGCATCACCATACCCAACTGGAGTGTGTGTGTGGTCATGTGGATCATAAAGAAGGTTTGGTTTTGAGAATATATCACACATGCATTTATCTCTAGAGACTCCATTGTGTCAAACCATGGTGGTTAGAAAGCCCAAAGAGCTCCTAGAATATGCAACTGCCACATGGGGATAGTGAACTAGTGTGATAGAAGTAGTTGCATCACCACACCCAATTGGTTTGTGTGTGTCGTCATGTGGATCATAAAGAAGATGTGGTTTTGAGAATATATAACACATGCATTGATCTCTAGATTCCCCATTTCTGTCAAACCATGGTGGTTATAAGGCCCAAAGAGCCCTTGGAATATGCAACTGCCACATGGGGATGGTGAACTAGTGTGACAGAAGCAGTTGCATCACCACACCCAACTGGAGTCTGTGTGTGGTCATGTGGATCATAAAGAAGGTTTGGTTTTTAGAATATATAACACATGCATTGATATCTAGATACTCAATTTGTGTCAAACCATGGTGGTCACAAAGCCCAAAGAGCCCCTAGAATATGCAACTACCCCATGGGGATTGTGAAGCTGTGTGACAGAAGCATTTGCATCACCACATCCAACTAGAGTGTGTGTGTGTGGTCATGTGGATCCTAAAGAAGGTGTGCTTTTGAGAATATATAACTCATGCATTTATCTCTAGAGACTCCATTTCTGTGAAACCATGGTGGTTAGAAATCCGAAAGAGCCCCTAGAATATGCAACTGCCACATGGGTATAGTGAACCAGTGTGACAGAAGCAGTTGCATCACCACACCCAACTGGAGTGTGTGTAAGGTCAAGGGGATCATAAAGAAGGTGTGGTTTTGAGAATGTATAACACATGCATTTATCTCTAGAGACACCATTGTGTCAAACCATGGTGGTTAGACAGCCCAAAGAGCTCCTGGAATATGCAACTGCCACATGGGGATAGTGAACCAGTGTGATAGAAGTAGTTGCATCACCACACCCAACTGGTGTGTGTGTGTGGTAATGTGTATCATAAAGAAGATGTGGTTGCGAGAATATAGAACACATGCATTGATATCTAGAGACTCCCTTTGTGTCAAACCATGGTGGTTATAAAGCCCAAAGAGCCGTTGGAATATGCAACTGCCACATGGGGATAGTGAACCAGTGTGACAAAAGCAGTTGCATCACCACACCCAACTGGAGTGTGTGTGAGTGTGGTCATGTGGATCATAAAGAAGGTTTGGTTTTGAGAATATATAACACATGCATTGATATCTACATACTCCATCTGTGTCAAACCATGGTGGTCAGAAAGCCCAAAGAGCCCCTGGAATATGCAACTGCCACATGGGGATGGTGAACTAGTGTGACAGAAGCTGTTGCATCACCACACCCAACTGGAGTGTGTGTGTGGTCATGTGGATCATAAAGAAGCTGTCGTTTTGATAATATATAAAACATGCATTGATCTCTGGAGACTCCATTTGTGTCAAACCATGGTGGCCACAAAGCCCAAAGAGCCCCTGGAAGATGCAACTGCCACATGGGGATTGTGAACCAGTGTGACAGAAGAAGTTGCATCACCACACCCAACTGGTGTGTGTGTGGTCATGTGGATCATAAAGAAGGTGTGGTTTTGAGAATATATAACACATGCATTGATATCTAGAGACTCCATTTGTGTCAAACCATGGTGGTTATAAATCCCAAAGAGCCCCTAGAATATGCAACTGCCACATGGGGATAGTGAACTAGTGTGACAGAAGCAGTTGCATCACCACACCCAACTGGAGTTTTTGTATGGTCAAGTGGATCATAAAGAAGGTGTGGTTTTGAGAATGTATAACACATGTATTTATCTCTAGAGACTCCATTGTGTCAAACCATGGTGGTTAGAAACCCTAAAGAGCTCCTGGAATATGCAACTGCCACATGGGGATAGTGAACCAGTGTGATAGAAGTAGTTGCATCACCACACCCAACTGGTGTGTGTGTGTGGTAATGTGGATCATAAAGAAGATGTGGTTTCAAGAATATATAACACATGCATTGATATCTAGAGACTCCATTTGTGTCAAACCATGGTGGTTATAATGCCCAAAGAGCCCTTGGAATATTGAACTACCACATGGGGATAGTGAACTAGTGTGACAGAAGTAGTTGCATCACCACACCCAACTGGAGTGTGTGTGTGGTCATGTGGATCATAAAGAAGGTTTGGTTTTGAGAATATATAACACATGCATTTATCTCTAGAGACTCCATTGTGTCAAACCATGGTGGTTAGAAAGCCCAAAGAGCTCCTAGAATATGCAACTGCCACATGGGGATAGTGAACTAGTGTGATAGACGTAGTTGCATCACCACACCCAACTGGAGTGTGTGTGTGGTCATGTGGATCATAAAGAAGCTGTGGTTTTGAGAATATATAACACATGCATTGATCTCTGGAGACTCCATTAATGTCAAACCATGGTGGTCAGAAAGCCCAAAGAGCCCCTAGAATATGCAACTGCCACATGGGGATAGTGAACCAGTGTGACAAAAGTAGTTGCATCACCACACCCAACTGGAGTGTGTGTGTGGTCATGTGGATCATAAAGAATGTGTGGTTTTGAGAATATATATAACACATGCATTGATATCTAGAGACTCCATTTGTGTGAAACCATGGTGGTCAGAAAGCCCAAAGAGCCCCTAGAATATGCAACTACCACTTGAATATTGTGAAGCGGTGTGACAGAAGCTGTTGCATCACCACACCTAACACGAGTGTGTGTGTGGTCATGTGGATCATAAAGAAGGTGTGGTTTCGATAATATATAACACATGCATTGATATCTAGAGACTACATTTGTGTCAAACCATGGTGGTTATAAATCCCAAAGAGCCCTTGGAATATGCAACTGCCACATGGGGATAGTGAATAGTGTGACAAAAGTAGTTGCATCACCACACCCAATTGGAGTGTGTGTGCGGTCATGTGGATCATAAAGAAGGTTTGGTTTTTAAAATATATAACACATGCATTGATATCTAGAGACTCCATTTGTGTCAAACCATGGTGGTCAGAAAGCCCAAAGAGCCCCTAGAATATGCAACTGCCACATGGGGATTGTGAAGCTGTGTGCAGAATCTGTTGCATCACCACACCCAACTAGAGTGTGTGTGTGGTCATGTGGATCATAAAGAAGGTTTGGTTTCGAGAATATATAACACATGCATTAATCTCTAGAGACTCCATTTGTGTCAAACCATGGTGGTTAGAAAGACCAAAGAGCCCCTGGAATATGCAACTACCACATGGGGGTGGTCAACTAGTGTGACAGAAGCAGTTGCATCACCACACCCAACTGGTGTGTGTGTGTGGTCATGTGGATCATAAAGAAGGTGTGCTTTTGAGAATATATAACACATTCATTGGTCTCTAGAGACTCCATTTGTGTGAAACCATGGTAGTCAGAAATTCCAAAGACCCCTAGAATATGCAACTACCACATGGGATAGTGAACCAGTGTGACAGAAGCAGTTGCATCACCACACCCAACTGGTCTGTGTGTGTGGTCAAGTGGATCATGAAGAAGGTGTGGTTTTGAGAATGTATGAATTTATCTCTAGAGACTCCATTGTGTGAAACCATGGTGGTTAGAAAGCCCAAAGAGCCCTTGGAATATGCAACTGCCACATGGGGATAGTGAACCAGTGTGACAAAAGCAGTTGCATCACCACACCCAACTTGTGTGTGTGTGTGGTCATGTGGATCATAAATAAGATGTGGTTTTGAGAATATATAACACATGCGTTGATATCTACATACTCCATTTGTGTCAAACCATGGTGGTCAGAAATCCCAAAGAGCCCCTAGAATATGCAACTGCCACATGGAGATTGTGAAGCAGTGTGACAGAAGCTGTTGCATCACCACACCCAACTCGAGTGTGTGTGTGGTCATGTGGATCATAAAGAAGCTGTGGTTTTGATAATATATAACACATGCATTGATCTCTAGAGACTCCATTTGTGTTAAACCATGGTGGTCAGAAAGCCCAAAGAGCTCCTCGAATATGCAACTGCCACATGGGGATAGTGAACCAGTGTGACAGAAGCAGTTGCATCACCACACCCAACTGGTGTGTGTGTGTGGTCATGTGGATCATAAAGAAGATGTGGTTTTGAGAATATATAACACATGCATTGATATCTAGAGACTCCATTTGTGTCAAACCATGGTGTTTATAAAACCCAAAGTGCCCTTGGAATATGCAACTGCCACATGGGGATAGTGAACCAGTGTGATAGAAGTAGTTGCATCACCACACCCAACTGTAGTGTGTGTGTGGTCATTTGGATCATAAAGAAGATGTGCTTTTGAGAATATATAACACATGCATTGATATCTAGAGACTCCATTTCTGTCAAACCATGGTGGTTATAAATCCCAAAGAGCCCTTGGAATATGCAACTACCACATGGGGATAGTGAACCAGTGTGACAGAAGCAGTTGCATCACCACACCCAACTTGAGTGTGTGTATGGTCAAGTGGATCATAAAGAAGGTGTGGTTTTGAGAATGTATAACACATGACTTTATCTCTAGAGAATCCATTGTGTCAAACCATGGTGGTTAGAAAGCCCAAAGAGCTCCTGGAATATGCAACTGCCACATGGGGATAGTGAACTAGTGTGATAGAAGTAGTTGCATCACCACACCCAACTGGTTTGTGTGTGTGGTCATGTCGATCATAAAGAAGATGTGGTTTTGAGAATATATAACACATGCATTGATATCTAGAGACTCCATTTCTATCAAACCATGGTGGTTATAAGGCCCAAAGAGCCCTTGGAATATGCAACTGCCACATGGGGATAGTGAACCAGTGTGACAAAAGCAGTTGCATCACCACACCCAACTGGAGAGTGTGTGTGGTCATGTGGATCATAAAGAAGGTTTGGTTTTGAGAATATATAACACATGCATTGATATCTAGATACTCCATTTGTTTCAAACAATGGTGGTTAGACAGCCCAAAGAGCCCCTAGAATATGCAACTGCCACATGGGGATTGCGAAGCAGTGTGACAGAAGTTGTTGCATCACCACACCCAACTGGAGTGTGTGTGTGGTCATGTGGATCATAAAGAAGCTGTGGTTTTGAGAATATATAACACATGCATTGATCTCTGGAGACTCCATTAATGTCAAACCATGGTGGTCAGAAATCCCAAAGAGCTCCTGGAATATGCAACTGCCACATGGGCATAGTGAACCAGTGTGATAGAAGCAGTTGCATGACCACACCCAACTGGTGTGTCTGTGGTCATGTGGATCATAAAGAAGGTGTGGTTTTGAGAATATATAACACATGCATTTATATCTAGAGACTCCATTTGTGTCAAACCATGGTGGTTATAAAGCCCAAAGAGCCCCTGGAATATGCAACTGCCACATGGGGATAGTGAACCAGTGTGACAAAAGTAGTTGCATCACCACACCCCACTGGAGTGTGTGTGTGGTCATGTGGATCATAAAGAAGGTGTGATATTGAGAATATATATAACACATTCATTGATATCTAGAGACTCCATTTGTGTGAAACCATGGTGGTCAGAAAGCGCTAAGAGTCCCTAGAATATGCAACTACCACATGAAGATTGTGAAGCGGTGTGACAGAAGCTGTTGCATCACCACACCTAACTCGAGTGTGTGTTTGGTCATGTGGATCATAAAGAAGGTTTGGTTTTTAGAATATATAACACATGCATTGATATCTAGATACTCCCTTTGTTTCAAACCGTGGTGGTCAGAAAGCCCAAAGAGCCCCTAGAATATGCAACTACCACATGGAGATTGTGAAGCAGTGTGACAGAAGTTGTTGTATCACCACACCCAATTGGAGTGTGTGTGTGTGGTCATGTAAATCATAAATAAGGTGTGGTTTTGCGAATATATAACACATACATTGATCTCTGGATAATCCATTTGTGTCAAACCATGGTGGTTAGAAATCCCAAAGAGCCCCTGGAATATGCAACTGCCACACGAGGATAGTGAACCAGTGCGACAGAAGCAGTTGCATCACCACACCCAACTTGAGTGTGTGTGTGGTCATATGGATCATAGGGAAGGTGTGGTTTCGAGAATATATAACAGATGCATTGATCTCTAGAGACTCCATTTGTGTCAAACCATGGTGGTCAGAAAGACCAAAGAGCCCGTGGAATATGCAACTACCACATGGGGCTGGTGAAGTAGTGTGACAGAAGCAGTTGCATCACCACACCCAACTAGAGTGTGTGTGTGGTCATGTGGATCATAAAGAAGGTGTGATTTTGCGAATATATAACACATGCATTGATCTCTAGATACTCCATTTGTGTGAAACCATGGTGGTCATCAATCCCAAAGAGCCCCTAGAATATGCAACTGCCACATGGGGATAGTGAACCAGTGTGCCAGAAGCAGTTGCATAACCACACCCAACTTGTGTGGGTGTGGTCAAGTGGATCATAAAGAAGGTGTGGTTTTGAGAATGTATAACACATGCATTTATCTCTAGATACTCCATTTGTGTGAAACCATGGTGGTCATCAATCCCAAAGAGCCCCTGGAATATGCAACTGCCACATGGGAGTGGTGAACCAGTGTGACATAAGCAGTTGCATCACCACACCCAACTGGGTGTGTGTGTGGTCATGTGGATCATAAAGAAGGTGTTTTTTGATAATATATAACACATGCATTGATCTCTAGAGACTCCATTTGTGTCAAACCATGGTGGTCAGAAATCCCAAAGATCCCCTAGAATAAGCAACTGCCACATGGGGATAGTAAACCAGTGTGATAGAAGCAGTTACATCACCACACCCAACTGGTGTGTGTGTGTGCTCATGTGGATCATAAAGAAGGTGTGGTTTTGTGAATGTATAACACATGCATTTATCTCTAGAGATTCCACTATGTCAAACCATGGTGGTTAGAAAGCCCAAAGAGCTCCTAGCATATGCAACTGCCACATGGGGATAGTGAACCAGTGTGACAGAAGCAGTTGCATCATCACACCCAACTGGTGAGTGTGTGGTCACGTGGATCACAAAGAAGATGTGGTTATGAGAATATATAACACATGCATTTATATCTAGATACTCCATTTGTGTTAAACCATGGTGGTTATAAAGCCCAAAGAGCCCTTGGAATATGCAACTGCCACATGGGGATAGTGAACTAGTGTGACAAAAGCAGTTGCATCACCACACCGTATTGGAGTGTGTGTGTGGTCATTTGGATCATAAAGAAAGTTTGGTTTTTGAGAATATATAACACATGAATTGATATCTAGATACTCCATTTGTGTCAAACCATGGTGGTCAGAAAGCCCAAAGAGCCCCTAGAATATGCAACTGCCACATGGGGATTGTGAAGAAGTGTGACAGAAGCTGTTGCATCACCACACCCAACTAGAGTGTGTGTGTGTGGTCATGTGGATCATAAAGAAGTTGTGGTTTTTAGAATATATAACACATACATTGATCTCTAGATTCTCCATTTGTGTCAAACCATGTTGGTTATAAAGACCAAAGATCCCCTGGAATATGCAACTGCCAAATGGGGATAGTGAACCAGTGTGACAGAAGTAGTTGCATCACCACACCCAACTGGAGTGTGTGTGTGGTCATGTGGATCATAAAGAAGGTTTGTTTTTTAGAATATATCACACATGCATTGATATCTAGATACTCCAATTGTGTCAAACCATGGTGGTCAGAAAGCCCAAAGAGCCCCTAGAAAATGCAACTACCTAATGGGGATTGTGAAGCTGTGTGACGAAAGCTATTGCATCACCACACCCAACTTGAGTGTGTGTGTGGTCATGTGGATCATAAAGAAGGTGTGCTTCTGAGAATATATAACACATGCATTGATCTCTAGAGACTCCATTTGTGTGAAAAAATGGTGGTTAGAAATCCCAAAGAGCCTCTAGAATATGCAACTGCCACATGGGGATATTAAACCAGTGTGACAGAAGTAGTTGCATCAACACACCCAACTGGAGTGTGTGTATGGTCAAGTGGATCATAAAGATGGTGTTGTTTTGATAATGTATAGCACATGCATTTATCTCTAGAGACCCCATTGTGTAAAACCATTGTGGTTAGAAAGCCCAAAGAGCTCCTGGAATATGCAACTGCCACATGGGGATAGTGAACCAGTGTGATAGAAGTAGTTGCTTCACCACACCCAACTGGTGTGTGTGTGGTCATGTGGATCATAAAGAAGGTGTGGTTTTGAGAATATATAATACATGCATTTATATCTAGAGACTCCATTTGTGTCAAACCATGCTGGTTATAAAGCCTAAAAAGCCCTTGGAAAATGCAACTTCCACATGGTTATAGTAAACCAGTGTGACAAAAGAAGTTGCGTCACCACACCCAACTGGAGTGTGTGTGTGGTCATGTGGATCATAAAGAAGGTTTGGTTTTGAGAATATATAACACATGCATTGATATCTAGATACTCCATTTGTGTCAAACCATGGTGGTCAGAAAGCCCAAAGAGCCCCTTGAATATGCAATTGCCACATGGGATTGTGAAGTAGTGTGATAGAAGTTGTTGCATCACCAAACCCAACTAGAGTGTGTGTGTGTGGTCATGTGGATTATAAACAAGGTGTGGTTTTGAGAATATATAACACATGCATTGATATCTAGAGACTCCATTTGTGTCAAACTAGGGTGGTCAGAAAGCCCAAAGAGCTCCCGGAATAGGAAACTGCCACTTGGGTATAGTGAACCAGTGTGATAGAAGCAGTTGCATCACCACACCCAACTGGTGTGTGTGTGTGGTCATGTGGATCATAAAGAAGGTGTGGTTTTGAGAATATATAACACATGCATTGATATCTAGAGACTCCATTTGTGTGAAATCATGGTGGTTATAAAGCCCAAAGATCCCCTGGAATATGCAACTGCCAAATCGGGATAGTGAACCAGTGTGACAAAAGTAGTTGGATCACCACACCCAACATGAGTGTGTGTGTGGTCATGTGGATCATAAAGAAGGTTTGTTTTTTAGAATATATAACACATGCATTGATATCTAGATACTCCAATTGTGTCAAACCATGGTGGTCAGAAAGCCCAAAGAGACCCTAGAATATGCAACTACCAAATGGGGACTGTGAAGCTGTGTGACAGAAGCTGTTGCATGACCACACCCAACTGGAGTGTGTGTGTGGCCATGTGGATCATAAAGAAGGTGTGGTTTCGAGAATATATAACACATGCATTGATCTCTAGAGACTACATTTGTGTCAAACCATGGTGGTCAGAAAGACCAAAGAGCCCCTGGAATATGCAACTGCCACATTGGGATGGTGAACTAGTGTGACAAAAGCAGTTGCATCACCACACCCAACTGGAGTGTGTGTGTGGTCATGTGGATCATAAAGAAGGTGTGCTTTTGAGAATATATAACACATGCATTGATCTCTAGAGACTCCATTTGTGTGAAACAATGGTGGTTAGAAATCCCAAAGAGCCTCTAGAATATGCAACTGCCACATGGGGATATTAAACCAGTGTGACAGAAGCAGTTGCATCAACACACCCAACTAGAGTGTGTGTATGGTCAAGTGGATCATAAAGATGGTGTTGTTTTGATAATGTATAACACATGCATTTATCTCTAGAGACTCCATTGTGTAAAACCATGGTGGTTAGAAAGCCCAAAGAGCTCCTGGAATATGCAACTGCCACATGGGGATAGTGAACCAGTGTGATAGAAGTAGTTGCTTCACCACACCCAACAGGTGTGTGTGTGTGGTCATGTGGATCATAAAGAAGATGTGGTTTTGAGAATATATAATACATGCATTTATATCTAGAGACTCCATTTGTGTCAAACCATGCTGGTTATAAAGCCTAAAAAGCCCTTGGAAAATGCAACTTCCACATGGTTATAGTAAACCAGTGTGACAAAAGCAGTTGCGTCACCACACCCAACTGGAGTGTGTGTGTGGTCATGTGGATCATAAAGAAGGTTTGGTTTTGAGAATATATAACACATGCATTGATATCTAGATACTCCATTTGTGTCAAACCATGGTGGTCAGAAAGCCCAAAGAGCCCCTAGAATATGCAACTGCCACATAGGATTGTGAAGTAGTGTGATAGAAGTTGTTGCATCACCAAACCCAACTGGAGTGTGTGTGTGTGGTCATGTGGATTATAAACAAGGTGTGGTTTTGAGAATATATAACACATGCATTGATATCTAGAGACTCCATTTGTGTCAAACTAGGGTGGTCAGAAAGCCCAAAGAGCTCCCGGAATATGCAACTGCCACTTGGGGATAGTGAACCAGTGTGATAGAAGCAGTTGCATCACCACACCCAACTGGTGTGTGTGTGTGGTCATGTGGATCATAAAGAAGGTGTGGTTTTGAGAATATATAACACATGCATTGATATCTAGAGACTCCATTTGTGTCAAATCATGGTGGTTATAAAGCCCAAAGATCCCCTGGAATATGCAACTGCCAAATCGGGATAGTGAACCAGTGTGACAAAAGTAGTTGGATCACCACACCCAACATGAGTGTGTGTGTGGTCATGTGGATCAGAAAGAAGGTTTGTTGTTTAGAATATATAACACATGCATTGATATCTAGATACTCCAATTGTGTCAAACCATGGTGGTCAGAAAGCCCAAAGAGCCCCTAGAATATGCAACTACCAAATGGGGACTGTGAAGCTGTGTGACAGAAGCTGTTGCATGACCACACCCAACTGGAGTGTGTGTGTGGCCATGTGGATCATAAAGAAGGTGTGGTTTCGAGAATATGTAACACATGCATTGATCTCTAGAGACTACATTTGTGTCAAACCATGGTGGTCAGAAAGACCAAAGAGCCCCTGGAATATGCAACTGCCACATTGGGATGGTGAACTAGTGTGACAAAAGCAGTTGCATCACCACACCCAACTGGAGTGTGTGTGTGGTCATGTGGATCATAAAGAAGGTGTGATTTTGAGAATATATGGCACATGCATTGATCTCTAGAGACTCCATTTGTGTGAAACAATGGTGGTTAGAAATCCCAAAGAGCCTCTGGAATATGCAACTGCCACATGGGGATAGTGAACCAGTGTGACAGAAGCAGTTGCATAAACACACCCAACAGGAGTGTGTGTATGATCAAGTGGATCATAAAGATGGTGTTGTTTTGAGAATGTATAACACATGCATTTATCTCTAGAGACTCCATTGTGAAAGCCCAAAGAGCTCCTGGAATATGCAATTGCCACATGGGGATAGTGAACCATTGTGATAGAAGTAGTTGCATCACCACACCCAACTGGTGTGTGTGTGTGGTCATTTGGATCATAAAGAAGATGTGGTTTTGAGAATATATAACACATGCATTGATATCTCGAGACTTCATTTGTGTGAAAGCATGGTGGTTATAAATCCCAAAGAGCCCTTGGAATATGCAACGACCACATGGGGATAGTGAACCAGTGTGATAGAAGTAGTTACATCATCACACCCAACCAGTGTGTGTGGTCATGTGGATCATAAAGAAGATGTGGTTTTGAGAATATATAACACATGCATTGATATCTAGAGACTCCATTTGTGTCTAACCATGGTGGTTATAGATCGCAAAGAGCCTAGGAATATGCAACTGCCACATGGGAATGGTGAACCAGTGTGACATAAGCAGTTGCATCACCACACCCAACTGGGGTGTGTGTGTGGTCATGTGGATCATAAAGAAGGTGTGTTTTTGAGAATATATAACACATGAATTGATCTCTAGAGACTCCATTTGTGTCAAACCATGGTGGTCAGAAATCCCAAAGATCCCCTAGAATAAGCAACTGCCACATGGGGATAGTAAACCAGTGTGACAGAAGCAGTTACATCACCACACCCAACTGGTGTGTGTGTGTGCTCATGTGGATCATAAAGAAGGTGTGGTTTTATGAATGTATAACACATGCATTTATCTCTAGAGATTCCACTATGTCAAACCATGGTGGTTAGAAAGCCCAAAGAGCACCTAGCATATGCAACTGCCACATGGGGATAGTGAACCAGTGTGACAGAAGCAGTTGCATCATCACACCCAACTGGTGACTGTGTGGTCACGTGGATCATAAAGAAGATGTGGTTATGAGAATATATAACACATGCATTTATATCTAGAGACTCCATTTGTGTTAAACCATGGTGGTTATAAAGCCCAAAAAGCCCTTGGAATATGCAACTGCCACATGGGGATAGTAAACCAGTGTGACAAAAGTAGTTGCATCACCACACCGTACTGGAGTGTGTGTGGTCATGTGGATCATAAAGAAGGTTTGGTTTTGAGAATATATAACACATGCATTGATATCTAGATACTCCATTTGTGTCAAACCATGGTGGTCAGAAAGCCCAAAGAGCCCCTAGAATATGCAACTGCCACATGGGGATTGTGAAAAAGTGTGACAGAAGCTGTTGCATCACCACACCCAACTGGAGTATGTGTGTGTGGTCATGTGGATCATAAAGAAGGTGCGGTTTTGAGAATATATAACACATGCGTTGATATTTGGAAGTTCCATTTGTGTTAAACCATGGTGGTCAGAAAAACCAAAGAGCCCCTGGAATATGCAACTGCCACATCGGAATGGTGAACCAGTGTAACATAAGCAGTTGCATCACCACACCAAACTGGAGTGTGTGTGTGGTCATGTGGATCATAAAGAAGTTGTGGTTTTGAGAATATATAACACATGCATTGATCTCTAGAGACTCCATTTGTATCAAACCATGGTGGTCAGAAATCCCAAAGAGCCCCTAGAATATGCAACTGCCACATGGGGATAGTGAACCAGTGTGATATTAGCAGTTGCATCACCACACCCAACTGGTGTGTGTGTGTGTGTGGTCATGTGGATCATAAAGAAGGTGTGGTTTTGAGAATATATAACACATACATTGATGTCTAGATACTCCATTTGTGTCAAACCACGGTGGTTAGAAAGCCCAAAGAGCCCCTAGAATATGCAACTGCCACATGGGGATAGTGAACCAGTGTGACAGAAGTAGTTGCATCACCACACCCAACTGGAGTGTGTGTGTGGTCATGTGGATCATAAAGAAGGTTTGGTTTTTAGAATATATAACACATGCATTGATATCTAGATACTCCATTTGTGTCAAACCATGGTGGTCAGAAATCGCAAAGAGCCCCTAGAATATGGAACTGCCACATGGGGATGGTGAACCAATGTGACAGAAGCAGTTGCATCACCACACCCAACTAGAGAGTGTGTGTGGTCATGTGGATAATAAAGAAGTTGTGGTTTTGAGAATATATAACACATGCATTGATCTCTAGAGACTTCATTTGTGTCAAACCATGTTGGTCAGAAATCCCAAAGAGCCCCTAGAATAAGCAACTGCCACATGGGGATAGTGAACCAGTGTGACAGAAGCAGTTGCATCACCACACCCAACTGGTGTGTGTGTGTGGTCATGTGGATCATAAAGAAGGTGTGGTTTTGAGAATATATAACACATACATTGATCTCTAGATACTCCATTTGTGTCAAACCATGGTGGTTAGAAAGCCCAAAGAGCCCCTGGAATACGCAACTGCCACATGGGGATAGTGAACCAGTGTGACAGAAATAGTTGCATCACCACACCCAACTGGAGTGTGTGTGTGGTCATGTGGATCATAAAGAAGGTTTGGTTTTTAGAATATATAACACATGCATTGATATCTAGATACTCCATTTGTGTCAAACCATGGTGGTCAGAAATCGCAAAGAGCCCCTAGAGTATGCAACTGCCACATGGGGATGGTGAACCAATGTGACAGAAGCAGTTGCATCACCACACCCAACTAGAGTGTGTGTGTGGTCATGTGGATCATAAAGAAGTTGTGGTTTTGAGAATATATAACACATGCATTGATCTCTAGAGACTCCATTTGTGTCAAACCCTGTTGGTCAGAAATCCCAAAGAGCCCCTAGAATAAGCAACTACCACATGGGGATAGTGAACCAGTGTGACAGAAGCAGTTGCATCACCACACCCAACTGGTGTGTGTGTGTGTGGTCATGTGGATCATAAACAAGGTGTGGTTTTGAGAATATATAACACATACATTGATCTCTAGATACTCCATTTGTGTCAAACCACGGTGGTTAGAAAGCCCAAAGAGCCCCTGGAATATGCAACTGCCACATGGGGATAGTGAACCAGTGTGACAGAAGTAGTTGCATCACCACACCCAGCTGGAGTGTGTGTGTGGTCATGTGGATCATAAAGAAGGTTTGGTTTTTAGAATATATAACACATGCATTGATATCTAGATACTCCATTTGTTTCAAACCATGGTGGTCAGAAAGCGCAAAGAGCCCCTAGAATATGCAACTGCCACATGGGGATGGTGAACCAATGTGACAGAAGCAGTTGCATCACCACACCCAACTGGAGTGTGTGTGTGGTCATGTGGATCATAAAGAAGGTGTGGTTTTGAGAATATATAACACATGCATTGATCTCTAGAGACTCCATTTGTGTCAAACCATGGTGGTCAGAAATCCCAAAGAGCCCCTAGAATATGCAACTACCACATGGGGATAGTGAACCAGTGGGACAGAATCAGATTCATCACCACACCCAACACGTGTGTGTGTGGTCATGTGGATCATAAAGAAGGTGTGGTTTTCAGAATATATAACATATACATTGATCTCTAGATACTCCATTTTTGTCAAACCATGGTGGTTAGAAAGCCCAAAGAGCCCCTGGAATATGCAACTGTGACACAAGCAGTTGCATCACCACACCCAACTGGAGTATGTGTGTGTGGTCATGTGGATCATAAAGAAGGTGTGGTTTTGAGAATATATAACCCAAGCATTGATATCCAGAGACTCCATTTGTGTCAAACCATGGTGGTCAGAAAGCCCAAAGATCCCCTAGAATATGCAACTGCCACATGGGAATGGTGAACTAGTGTCACAGAAGCAGTTGCATGTCCACACCCAACTGGAGTGTGTGTGTGGTCATGTGGATCATAAATAAGGTGTGGTTATGAGAATATATAACACATGCATTGATCTAGATACTCCATTTGTGTCAAACCATGGTGGTCAGAAATCCCAAAGAGCCCCTAGAATATGCAACTGCCACATGGGGATGGTGAACCAGTGTGATAGAAGTAGTTGCATCACCACACCCAACTGTAGTGTGTGTGTGGTCATGTGGATCATAAAGAAGGTGTGGTTTTGAGAATATATAACACATGCATTGATCTCTAGATACTCCATTTGTGTCAAACCATGGTGGTCTGAAATCCTAAAGAGCCCCTAGAATATGCAACTACCACATGGGGATAGTGAACTAGTGGGACAGAAGCAGTTGCATCACCACACCCAATGTAAGATCTCACCATGATAAGGTAAGATCCCTGTGATTGCAGTGCTAGTCCCTGGATCGAAATACTAGCACCCACAGTTTAAGATGAAGTACACAGAAACAAGGTCATTATTACATCGCACATCCAGGAGTATAATAGTTCTTACAACTCACTTAGCCCAAGGCTAAGACTCAAGTTCACATAACATATAATGATAATAGAGTCCTTAGTGTTCATGTGCCACAGGCAAGCAAGTGATACCAAAGATACTTAGTATAATCCAACAACTACATGAATATATGGCTAAGTGGGGTTATGGCTGGCTTTGCTAAAATAGTTTAACTTATAGTTTTTTTTTAAGAAGTTTTTCATTCAAGCTATAAGGTACCAATGATAGACATCACTGAACCTTTATCCCTGTTCACCCACAAGTTTTAACTTAGAGAAATTTGGATGAGGAGATTATTGAACTACTTCATTGTCTTGAGGCTCAGAAGTTGTCCATATCGGGGGACACGGCTAAGCACTTAGTTTTACCCTCGCGAGAGGTGGTGCACTTTCCCCACAAGACTCGACATGCATCGAGACAAGACCTTTCAGAAGCAATCCCTCAGACCACCACGGACGTGTTCCATCCTATCATCACTACCACCCTCTGTCCGCCTGGCTGAGTTCTTGCAACTTAGTTGGTCAAGGCAGAGCCCATATGCCATGTGGCTGCACTGGACGCTTCATGACAAGAATGTCTCCAATCTCTTTATTCCTGGGTGGCCATCCACAAGTGTGATACACCAGCTGACCATAGACATGGCCCCTGAGTAACCACTCAACATAATCCAAGCAAGTCCCAATCCACCCAGGTGTTTCGTTAATAATAGTTGTTTTCTTAGTCAATAAAAAATAATACCTTTTCCTACTATCTTGATATGTATTTTCCACCCACAAATTCTACTATCATAGCTAAGCATTCTAACATAAAAAGTCCTTTAACTAGGGGATACTACCAAGATATAAGCTATATAGCATAGCACAGTATAGCAATATAGGAATAATTCTATCATGTCAAGATCGACCAAAATATCACTAGTGCAATAGTGAAAATAATAGGACATGGGATGAAATATCACTTGCCTTGGTAGCTAGGGGAATAGGTAAAATCCTCACAGCAACAAACTTCACAATCCACACAATCTACACAAAAACAATACAACCACAATAATTTAATCAATAAAACATTACAAAAAACATGAATGCATGCAAAATGCAATGATATGATCACAAATCTATAATTTACAGAGTCTACAGTACTGAGGATACAATACCTCAACTAAATGCATAAGAAATACTCAAAAATAATCTGTAGAACAATTTTTGTGAATAAAATACTCCTAAAAAGGTTCTGCCTATAATTCCATTTTTCTAGAGGCAAAAGTGTGAAACAATGCCTCCATAATAAAGGTCTCATTTTTCTGAATCCATAGACACCAAATTTGTATTTTTCTGATTTGTGGATCAAAAGTTATTGAATTTCTAAGTTAAATACTAAATCAGTCTATTTTTCTATTTAAACGAAATAGTCTGGCGACGTCGCGCTTTCCTATTGGCTGGTACCGGTTCGGCCGGATCGGTCGCTGTGGGCCATCAGATTTTAAGTTACTACAGACGGATCTGATTAACCCGTACTGCTTCGCCTGCGTTCTAATCCTAGCCGCAGACGCGAGATCTAACGGTCCCTTGGACCTGGCCGGGAACGGGCGGCGCTGACCAGCGGCGCTCGGCGGCGAAGTGTCGGCTGACGGCAGTCCGGTTATTCTACAGGGGCAAGGAGTCCGTGGACACATACCAGAGGTCAGGGAGGTCGCGGCGGTCTCGATGGAGGTTACGGTGGCGCGGGGGGTGCTCTGGCTTAGCTCTGATTCCTCGCCGGAGTTGCGTTGCCGGCAGAACTCACGGCTCAGCGATGGAGATGACGACCTGGGGCTCAAACCAGCCAGCAAGGAGGTCAGTGTGATGAACAAGGATCAGCACAACCTAGTAGAGACCAAAAAGGGGCGGCGGAAACCCTACCTTCACCGGAACGAGCGAGGGACGGCGGCGGCAGAGGAGTTCGCCGGACTGGGTCCGTGCCGTTGATCTGGGGAAAAAGAAAACGCGTGGCTCGGTCAGTAGGTGCGCCAGGATATGGGGAAACAGATGGGACTGAGGTGAGTGCCGCCAGTGAACGGCGGTTCGAGCTCGGAACTAGGGGAGCCTGGGGGCTCTCTGGGGGTGGCGACTAGGGGAAAATGATGAGGATGGGGTGAGGATTAAGTAGGAGCATTCATCGGGGAGAATTACTACGAGAAACGGCTGGAAATCAATCGACTTGAAAATGGCAGAGAAGGGGGGGTTTGCTCGACGGCGCGGTTGAAGACGACGGGGTGGTGGGGTGACGTGGCATGGGGCCGGCTTGTCAGCGAGAGGGGGTAGCCAGGGGTGCGGTAGAAAAACGGGGGAGAGGGGAAAATGCCGGGTGGGCTTAATGGGCCAGATGCTACTGTTTGAAATTTTTTCCCTCCTTTTCTTTTTCTAATTCAGTTTTCTCCAAAACTTTTGATTTAATGATTCAAATTGATTCTAACCAATTTGTGAAAATTTGAAAAAAAACACAAACTAGGTTTTTAGGGTATTATAAAACATATTTACCTACTATTTTAATCCAAGTACTTACTTGGACTTAATAGGTAATATAGCATTTTCTTTGGTTCCATTTTCAAAACAATTCATAACTTTCTATCCATGGCACGAATTGCACAAAAATTTTGTAGGACAATCTAAATGCAATGCAAAAACATGCCATGATGATATGAGTGCAATAATGATGTTTTCAGATGAAATTTTGGGATGTTACAAATCTAACCCCCTTAAGATGAATCTCGCCCTCAAGATTCGGGTTGGCTAGCAAATAGGTGAGGGTGATCTCTCTAAAGTTCATCCTCTCGCTCCCAGGTTGCTTCTGATTCAGTGTGATGGTTCCACTGCACTTTGCAGAATTTGGTGGTCTTGGTACAGGTAATTCTTTCTGCAGTCTCCAGAATCTTAATAGGTTCCTCTTCATAAGTGAGATCATTATCTAGCTGAACTTCCTCCAATGGTATAGTGTCTTTCAACGAAGTTTGTTCCATCTCTGGGTGACACTTTTTCAGCTGACTAACATGGAATACATTGTGAACTGCTGACAAAGATTCTGGTAATTCTATCTCATATGCTACTTCTCCTTTGCGACTCGAAATCTTGAAAGGCCCTACATAGCGTGGTGCTAGTTTCCCTTTGATTCCAAACCTCTTCACACCACGAAGTGGTGATACCCTGAGATAAACTCTATCACCAACCTCGTAGGTAACCTCTCTACGTTTTGGATCAGCATAGCTCTTTTGCCAAGATTGAGCTACCTTTAGCCTATCTCTTACCATCTTGACTTTCTCCTCGGCCTCTTTGATTAGGTCTGGCCCGAACAAGTTTCTTTCTCCTACTCCATTCCATAGCAATGGTGTAGTACACCTCCTTCCATAAAGGAATTCAAATGGAGCCATTTCTATGCTCGACTGATAACTGTTATTGTAAGAAAACTCGGTGTACGGTAGACTTTCATCCCAACTGGATCCATAATCTAACGCACATGCTCTCAGCATATCCTCTAATATTTGATTGGTCCTTTCTGTCTGCCCATCTGTTTGCAGATGAAATGCAGTGCTGAATTCTAACCGAGTTCCCAGTGACTCGTGAAGTTGTCGCCAAAAGTGTGAAGTGAATTGAGTCCCTCTGTCAGATACGGTACTCTTAGGTACTCCATGCAAACATACAATTCTGTTCATGTAAATCTTGGCTAACTTTGCGCTTGTATAAGTGGTCTTTACTGGTATGAAATGGGCCACTTTTGTCAAGCGATCAACGATAACCCATATGGAATCGTATCCAGATCTAGTCCTTGGCAGTCCAGTGATGAAATCCATACCGATTTTATCCCATTTCCAATCAGGTATTGGTAGCGGTTGCAATAGTCCTGCCCGTTTTTGATGTTCTGCCTTTACACGACTACACACGTCACATAGAGCAATATGTTCCGCTATATCTTTCTTTAGATTATTCAACCAAAATCTTCCCTTAACATCCATATACATCTTGGTGTTGCCAAGGTGAATTGAATATGGTGAATTGTGAGCTTCTCGTAAGATCAACTTCTTAAGTTCCGGATCCTGTGGAACACAGATACGTTTTTCGTACCATAAGATTCCTTGTTCATCTACATGGAATCCTTTTGCCTTCCCTTCACTAACTTTACTTTTGATTTCATCTATTTCTTTGTCCAACTTTTGGGCTTCTTGATTTCTATCCATTAGTGTGGGCTGAACCTCCAAGGATGCAAGGTACCCTTCAGGCACAATTTCGAGCCTCAACTCTCTAAATTGGGCACACAACTCCTCCGGCAACTCTCCTTTGTTGAGGCCATTCACATAAACCTTGCGGCTTAATGCATCGGCTACAACATTTGCCTTTCCAGGATGGTATTGTAAACTTAAGTCATAGTCCTTGATGAGTTTTAGCCATCTTCTTTGCCTCATGTTGAGCTCTTTCTGTGTAAAAATATATTTCAAACTCTTGTGATCGGTGAACATTTCACAACGCTTTCCCATAAGATAATGCCTCCATGTTTTTAGTGCATGCACAACTGATGCCAACTCTAGATCATGAGTAGGATAATTTACTTCATGATTTTTGAGTTGCCTTGATGCATAGGCTACAACGTTTCCTTGTTGCATTAGTACACCCCCCAGTCCTTGGTGAGATGCATCACAATAGACTTGAAAATCTTTCTCAAGATCTGGCAAACATAACACTGGTGCTGCATAAGTCTCTTTTTTAATTCCTGAAAGCTGGTTTCATAAGCTTCTGTCCAATTAAACTTCCTCTCCTTCTTTAGCAGATCAGTCATGGGCTTTGCTTTCTTAGAGAAGTTTTCAATGAACCTCCGATAGTACCCCGCCAGACCAAGGAAACTACGGACTTCTTTAACTGATTTAGGAGGTTCCCATTGTTTCACAGCTGCCACTTTTGCTGGATCAACAGCTATACCATTTCTAGATACTATGTGCCCAAGAAAACCCACTTCGTTCAGCCAGAATTCACATTTACTGAACTTAGCATAAAGTTTATGTTCCCTGAGTTTCTCTAGAATCAGGCGTAGATGTTCCTCATGTTCTTTATTGCTTTTGGAGTATACCAATATATCATCGATGAACACCACTACGAACTTGTCAAGGAATTCCATGAATACTTTATTCATCATGTTCATGAAATAGGCTGGTGCGTTAGTCAATCCAAACGGCATCACTGTATATTCATACAACCCGTATCTAGTGGTGAATGCAGTCTTGGGTATGTCATGTTCTCTAATCTTGAGTTGAAAGTATCCTGATCGGAGATCAATTTTTGAGAACACACATGCACCCTCTAGTTGATCGAAGAGATCATTTATTCTAGGCAGGGGGTATTTATTTTTTATGGTCACTTCATTAAGTGAACGATAATCTATGCATAGTCTCTGGCTTCGGTCCTTCTTTTCAACAAACAAGACCGGTGCTCCCCAAGATCATGAACTTGGTTGGATAAATCCCTTTTCCAGTTGTTCTCCTAATTGCTTCTTGAGTTCTTTTAACTCGTCAACGGACATCTTATAAGGTCTCTTTGCTATAGGCCCTGTTCCTGGCAGTAGGTCTATTAGAAACTCCACATCCCTATCTGGTGGCATGCCAGGCAATTCTTCGAGAAAGACATCTGGGTATTCCTTCACTATTGGCACACTGTCTAGGCTAACTCCCTTCAGAGAATTAACCTTGCTCCCCTTGGGTTCAAAGTTAGGCTTGAACCTGATCCTTTTCTTTTCTGGGGTGGTAAGCATAACAGTCCGCTTGGCACAATTAATCACCCCTTCATAACGGGTCAACCAGTCCATTCCTAATATGACATCTAATCCTTGGGACTCTAGGATTATTAAACTAATCAGGAACTTGTGTTTTCCAATTTCTAGGATGATCTGTCGGCACCCAGAATTTACTATCATTTCTCCTCCCGGAGAACTTACCTTAATAGGACATCCAATAGTTTCAGTGGTGAGTCCATTTTTGATTACAAATGCTCTTTAAATGAATGAATGCGATGCGCCAGTATCGAAAAGGATAAGTGCAGGAAAGGAATTAATCTTGAACTTACCGATCACTGCATCAGCTCCTTCTTGGATTTCCTCCACATTAATGTGGTTCACATGCCCCTTTTGGAATGGGTTTGGCTTGGCCCCATCAGTCTTCTTCTCTGGGCATTCATTGGCATAGTGCCCAGTTTTCTTGCATTTGAAACATTCCACCTGACTTATGTCTTTCTTTACTGGCTGATTGTGACGATTATGTCCAGTTTGGTTTCCATGGCCATGACCATTGTGGTTGTTCCTGAATCCACCTTTGTTGTGTCCACCATGATTGTTTCCATCATGGTTGTGGTTGTTACGATGGTTATTATGATTCCCATTTTTGTGAAATCCTAAACTCCCACTTCCTTCACCATGAGAGCGCTTGTGAGGAGATCCTGATCCATACTTATCAAAATGGTGCTTCCTCTTTCTACCCTCCACTTGTTTCATTTTGTTTTCTAGGATGGTAGCTTTATCACACAAGGACTGATAAGTTGGAACATATGCAACAAATAGTTGCATAGCAATCTCATCATTCAGCCCATCCAGGAACTTCTCGTTTCTCTTTGCATCAGTGTCAACATCATCGGGTGCATAACGTGACAAATTATTGAACTCTTCGATGTATACAGAGATACTACGGTGGCGTTGCTTGAGGTTATGAAACTCCTTTTTCTTCAACCCCATTATTCCAGCAGAGATGTGAGTGGTGCGAAACCCATCCTCAAACATTGCCCAAGTCACTTCCTCAATGGGGTGGGTAATTTGGAAATTATCCCACCAAGCAGCTGCATGACCTTCCAACAAGTGTGCTGCAAATCTGACTTTTTCAGCATCTGTGCACCCAACCGTGACTAGGTCCTTCTTCACAGAACGTAGCCAGTCATTTGCTACCATGGGGTCAGTGGTACCCGAAAACTTAGCAGGTCTCAGCCTTAGAAATCTGGTCAGCATATCTAGGGGCGGTGGATTATTCTGGTTGTTGTTATTGTTATTATTGTTGTTGTTCTGATTCTGGGTTGCCATGAATTGAGTCATCATTTGCATCAACTGGGTTTGCGCGGCCATCATCTGTTGCATCCCATTGCCATTGTCATCCTCGTTGTTGCGTCAGGGAGGCATCTATGGGTTTAATAAGGGTAAGTAATGATAGATAACCCCAAATAAAACAACAATCAATCAAACAAGCACATGCGAGTTCAACATCACAGTAATGATAGAGTTGCAAAATAACATACTAGCATAGTCACCCACAAGTCGGTATGACTTATGCAACTCAATAATAATAAACGAAAGGTAGATGGAAGAGCATCACTACTCCTCCATGTCGACTTCCTCCTCCACTAGTGCAAGCCCTGCTGCCGTGAACCCTGCCTTGTATTCCTCCAAGCTTGTGGTCAAGGCGTCAATCTTTGTCTATAGCTCTCTCTTCTGAGTGCGTAGCATCTCTATCACCTCGTGATCCGCTTCCAGCTCAATGTCCTCAAGCTCTAACTCAGTCTCCAAGTCTCTAATCTTCTTGTTCTTCTCCTGAACTCTCTTCTCTTGGCTCTTGAATTTCTTCTCTTGGTCTTCAAACTTCTTCTCCATTTCCTTGATTCGGTTTTCTTGCTCCAGGAAGGCCTTGTCCTTCTCCTTAAGTTGGACTCATAGTTCATCGTTGCTAAGCATCACATTAGTCCTATCAGTATCAAGGTGTCTAATGAGGCTCTCTAAGTCCTGGAGGTAGTGTCGCACGGGCTTGATAGACTCCTTAGTGGCCTCGTCCAACACAATAGGCTCTCCTTCCTCGTCGCGCCTCCCAAAGAAATGGAAGTAGTGTCTCTTGATCTCAAAAGAGTGACGTCCACATAGGCGTCCCAACAGCTCCTGCATAGCGACATCAAGGCCCCTCTCCATGTCATCATGGAGTATCTTGAAGGTAATCTCCCCAGTTTGGGGGTCCGTCTCACGTCCTGGCTGAGTAACTTTGAATCCCCATAAGTCCTTCCTCTGAAACTTCCGCAGCTGAAGTCCCCGAATGGTAGGGATGGGAAGAGCGAGCACTTGGACTAGCTCCAATAGGCGAGTCCCAAAGCGAGTCCCCTTGAAATCCTTGGTCGTGTTGTAGACAAAATTCGGCATCTTTTGCATAGTAGGGAGAAAATTAGTAACACACAATAGAGGAAGTAAACACAAGTCACAATTTAAGAAAATCAACCAACAGAACATTCCAAGTGGCAATACATTATTCAACTCAAGCACTCAAGGTTCTAGACATAACTTATTTTTGCCATACCACCTAAGTTGGTATGATCAAAATACTAACGTCATAAAACGCCAAGGGTGGTCCAACTAATATCTCACTCCTTAACCAAGGTGGCAATCTGGGCATCCTTGGCTGCAGTCCGCTTGTCTTGGTCACATAACTCCAATGCTAGGCCTATGATATCCTTACTTAGGCGTTTCACTGTGGCCTTTGAGTCTTGGACAAGACGCTTCTCCTCCTTGAGATCCTCCTGGGTATTGAGCATTCTATACTTGAGTCTCTCCCCAAGTTCCTCAATAGCTCTCCATGCAGCATTCCTTGCAGAGTCAAAGAACGACGGGTGCATTTCAGAATTGGTGAACATACAAAATCCCGTACTCTTGGAATCGTCCTCCTTGTCTTTGTACAAATGGAGTTTCACCCACCAATACTCTTGTCCTTCGTTCATCACAGGAAATCCCTTGTACACAACTTCACCATTCATTCCCAAGCCAAGCATGCGTCTCTTGAGTATATTGGGAAATTCTGTCTCACACTCTAGGGTCATAGTCATCAGTGGTCCCTTCTTGACAGATTCATTGATGGTGGACATCTACAAAAATAGATGAGAAGGATGATTAGGAAAAGTTTTACGAGATGAAAAGACAAGTGTAAAGTTGGAATATAGAGTTTTCCTAAGAGTTTTCCTTTGTCTAATCCATTCTAGGGTCACGATCCTACAGGCAACACAGTGCTCTGATACCATCTGTAAGATCTCACCATGATAAGGTAACATCCCTGTGATTGCAGTGCTAATCCCTGGATCGAAATGCTAGCACCCACAGTTTAAGATGAAGTACACAGAAACAAGGTCATTATTACATCGCACATCCAGGAGTATAATAGTTCTTACAACTCACTTAGCCCAAGGCTAAGACACAAGTTCACATAACATATAATGATAATAGAGTACTTAGTCTTCATGTGCCACAGGCAAGCATGTCGATTGTAGACTCGCAACCCTACTCACCATCAGAGTAACCTGCAACATAATAAGTTACAGCCACAAGAGTCAATACATTTGGAATTGTATTGGCAAGTGATACCAAAGATACTTAGTATAATCGAACAACTACATGAATATATGGCTAAGTGGGGTTATGGCTGGCTTTGCTAAAATAGTTTAACTTATAGTTTTTTTTGAAGAAGTTTTTCATTCAAGCTATAAGGTACCAATGATAGACATCACTGAACCTTTATCCCTGTTCACCCACAAGTTTTAACTTAGAGAAATTTGTATGAGGAGATTATTGAACTACTTCACTGTCTTGAAGCTCAGAAGTTGTCCATATCCGGGGACACGGCTAAGCACTTAGTTTTACCCTCTCGAGAGGTGGTGCACTTTCCCCACAAGACTCGACATGCATCGAGACAACACCTTTCAGAAGAAATCCCTCAGACCACCACGGACGTGTTCCATCCTATCATCACTACCACCCTCTGTCCGCCTGGCTGAGTTCTTGCAACTTAGTTGGTCAAGGCAGAGCCCATATGCCATGTGGCTACACTGGAAGCTTCATGACAAGAATGTCTCCAATCTATTTATTCCTGGGTGGCCATCCACAAGTGTGATACACCAGCTGACCATAGACATGGGCCCTGAGTAACCACTCAACATAATCTAAGCAAGTCCCAATCCACCCAGGTGTTTCGTTAATAATAGTTGTTTTCTTAGTCAATAAAAAATAATACCTTTTTGTACTATCTTGATATGTATTTTCCACCCACAAATTCTACTATCATAGCTAAGCATTCTAACATACAAAGTCCTTTAACTAGGGGATACTACCAAGATATAAGCTATATAGCATAGCACAGTATAGCAATATAGGAATAATTCTATCATGTCAAGATCTACCAAAATATCACTAGTGCAATAGTGAAAATAATAGGACATGGGATGAAATATCACTTGCCTTGGTAGCTAGGGGAATAGGTACAATCCTCACAGCAACAAACTTCACAATCCACACAATCTACACAAAAACAATACAACCACAATAATTTAATCAATAAAACATTAAAAAAACATGAATGTATGCAAAATGCAATGATATGATCACAACTCTATAATTTACAGAGTCTACAGTACTGAGGATACAATACCTCAACTAAATGCATAAGAAATACTCAAAATTAATCTATAGAACAATTTTTGTGAATAAAATACTCCTAAAAAGGTTCTGCCTATAATTCCATTTTTTCAGAGGCAAAAGTGTGAAACAAGGCCTCCATAATAAAGGTCTCATTTTTCTGAATCCATAGACACCAAATTTGTATTTTTCTGATTTGTGGATCAAAAGTTATTGAATTTCTAAGTTAAATACTAAATCAGTTTATTTTTCTATTTAAACGAAATAGTCTGGTGACGTGGCGCTTTCCTATTGGCTGGTACCGGTTCGGCCGGATCGATCGCTGTGGGCCGTCAGATTTTAAGTTACTACAGACGGATCTGATTAACCCGTACCGCTTCGCCTGCGTTCTAATCCTAGCCGTAGACGCGAGATCTAACGGTCCCTGGGAGCTGGCCGGGAACGGGCGGCGCTGACCAGCGGCGCGCGGCGGCGAAGCGTCAGCTGACGGTGGTCCGGTGGTTCTACAGGGGCAAGGAGTCCGTGAACACATACCAGAGGTCAGGGAGGTCGCGGCGGTCTCGATGGAGTTTACGGTGGCGCGGGGGGTGCTCTGGCTTAGCTCTGATTCCTCGCCGGAGTTGCGTTGCCGGCGGAATTCATGGCTCAGCGACGGAGATGACGACCTGGGGCTCAAACCAGCCAGCAAGGAGGTTAGTGTGATGCACAAGGATCAGCACAACCTAGCAGAGACCAAAAAGGGGCGGCGGAAACCCTACCTTCACCGGAACGAGCGAGGGACGGCGGCGGCAGAGGAGTTCGCCGGACTTGGTCCGTGCCATTGATCTGGGGAAAAAGAAAACGTGTGGCTCGGTCAGTAGGTGCGCCAGGATATGGGGAAACAGATGGGACTGAGGTGAGGGCGCCGGGCGGCCTGGACCCACCGGAATCATCGCCGGAGTGCCGCCAGTGAACGGCGGTTCGAGCTCGGAATTAGGGGAGCCCGGGGGCTCTCTAGGGGTGGCGACTAGGGGAAAATGACGAGGAGGGGGTGAGGATTAAGTAGGAGCATTCATCGGGGAGAATTACTGTGAGAAACGGCCGGAAATCAATCGACTTGAAAACGGCAGAGAAGGGGGGTTTGCTCGACGGCGCGGTTGAAGACGACGGGGTGGTGGGGTGACGTGGCGTGGGGCCGGCTTGTCAGCGAGAGGGGGTAGCCAGGGGTGCGGTAGAAAAACGGGGGAGAGGGGAAAACACCGGGTGGGCTTAATGGGCTAGATTGGGCCAGATGCTGCTGCTGCTGTTTGAAATTTTCCCTCCTTTTCTTTTTCTAATTCAGTTTTCTCCAATTGATTTAATGATTCAAATTGATTCAAACCAATTCGTGAAAATTTGAAAAAAAACACAAACTAGGTTTTTAGGGTATTATAAAACATATTTACCTACTATTTTAATCCAAGTACTTACTTGGACTTAATAGGTAATATAGCAATTTCTTTGGTTCCATTTTAAAAACAATTCATCACTTTCTATCAATGGCACAAATTGCACCAAATTTTTGGAGGACATTCCAAATGCAATGCAAAAACATGCTATGATGATATGAGTGCAATAATGATGTTTTCAGATGAAATTTTGGGATGTTACACCCAACAGGTGTGTGTGTGGTCATGTGGATCATAAAGAAGGTGTGGTTTTGCGAATTTATAACACATACATTGATCTCTAGATAATCCATTTGTGTCAACCATGGTGGTTAGAAAGGCCAAAGAGCCCCTAGAATATGCAACTGCCACACGGAGATAGTGAACTAGTGCGACAGAAGCACTTGGATCACCACACCCAACTGGAGTGTGTGTCTGGTCATGTGGATCATAAAGTAGGTGTGCTTTTGAGAATATATAACACATGCATTGATATCTAGAGACTCCATTTGTGTTAAACCATGGTGGTCAGAAAGCCCAAAGAGCCCCTAGAATATGCAACTGCCACATGGGGATTGTGAACTTGTGTGACAGACGCAGTTGCATCACCACACCCAACTGGAGTGTGTGTGTGGTCATGTGGATCATAAAGAAGGTGTGGTTTTGAGAATATATAACACATCCATTGATCTCTAGATACTCCATTTGTGTGAAACCATGCTGGTCAGAAATCCCAAAGAGCCCCTAGAATCTGCAACTACCACATGGGGATAGTGAACCAGTGCGACAGAAGCAGTTGCATCACCACACCCAACTGGTCTGTGTGTGTGGTCATGTGGATCATAAAGAATGTGTGGTTTTGAGAATATATACATCACATACATTGATCTCTAGATATTCCATTTGTGTCAAACCATGGTGGTTAGAAAGCCCAAAGAGCCCCTAGAATATGCAACTGCCACATGGGGATTGTGTAGTGTGACAGAAGTTGTTGCATCACCACACCCAACAGGAGTGTGTGTGTGTGGTCATGTGGATCATAAAGAAGCTGTGGTTTTGAGAATATATAACACATGAATTGATCTCTAGAGACTCCATTTGTGTCAAACCATGGTGGTCAGAAATCCCAAAGAGCTCCTAGAATATGCAACTGCCACATGGGGATAGTGAACCAGTGTGATAGAAGCAGTTGCATCACGACACCCAACTAGTGTGTGCGTGTGGTCATGTGGATCATAAAGAAGGTGTGGTTTTGAGAATGTATAACACATGCATTGATATCTAGAGACTCCATTTGTGTCAAACCATGGTGGTCAGAAAGCCCAAAGAGCCCCTAGAATATGCAGCTGCCACATGGGGATTGTGAAGCAGTGTGACAGAAGTTGTTGCATCACCACACCAAAGTGGAGTGTGTGTGTGTGCTCATGTGGATCATAAAGAAGGTGTGGTTTTGAGAATATATACCACATGCATTGATATCTAGAGACTCCATTTGTTTCAAACCATGGTGGTCAGAAATACCGAAGAGCCCCTGGAATATGCAACTGCCACATGGGAATGGTGAACCAGTGTGACATAAGCAGTTGCATCACCACACCCAACTAGAGTGTGTGTGTGTGGTCATGTGGATCATAAAGAAGGTGTGGTTTTCAAAATATATAACAGATCCATTGATCTCTAGAGACTCCATTTGTGTCAAACCATGGTGGTCAGAAATCCCAAAGAGCCCCTAGAATAAGCAACTGCCACATGGGGATAGTGAACCAGTGTGACAGAAGCTGTTGCATCACCACACCCAACTGGTGTGTGTGTGTAGTCATGTGGATCATAAAGAAGGTGTGGTTTTGAGAATGTATAACACATGCATTTATATCTAGAGACTCCATTGTGTCAAACCATGGTGGTTAGAAAGCCCAAAGAGCCCCTAGAATATGCAACTGCCACATGGGGATAGTGAACCAGTGTGACAAAAGCAGTTGCATCACCACACCCAACTTCAGCGTGTGTGTGTGGTCATGTGGATCATAAATAAGGTGTGGTTTTGAGAATATGTAACACATGCATTTATCTCTATATACTCCATTTGTGTCAAAGCATGGTGGTCAGAAATCCCAAAGAGCCCCTAGAATATGCAACTACCACATGGGGATAGTGAACCAGGGTGACAGAAGCTGTTGCATCACCACACCAAACTAGAGTGTGTGTGTGGTCATGTGTATTATAAAGAATGTGTGGTTTTGAGAATATATAACACATGCATTGATATCTAGAGACTCCATTTGTGTCAAACCATGGTGGTCAGAAAGCCCAATCCGCCCCTAGAATATGCAACTGCCACATGGGGATTCTGAAGCAGTGTGACAGAAGTTCTTGCATCACCACACCCAACTAGAGTGTGTGTGTGGTCATCTGGATCATAAAGAAGGTGTGGTTTTGAGAATATATAACACATGCATTGATCTCTAGAGACTCTATTGGTGTGAAACCATGGTGGTCAGAAATCCCAAAGATCCCCTAGAATATGCAACTACCACATGGGGATAGTTAACCAGTGTGACAAAAGCAGTTGCATCACCACACCCAACTTGAGTGTGTATGTGGTCATGTGGATCGTAAAGAAGGTTTAGTTTTGAGAATATATAACACATGCATTGATATCTAGATACTCCATTTGTGTCAAACCATGGTGGTCAGAAAGCCCAAAGAGCCCCTAGAATATGCAACTGCCACATGGGGATTGTGAAGCAGTGTGACAGAAGTTGTTGCATCACCACACCCAAGTGGAGTGTGTGTGTGTGGTCATGTGGATCATAAAGAAGGTGTGGTTTTGAGAATATATACCACATGCATTGATATCTGGAGACTCCATTTGTGTCAAACCATGGAGGTCAGAAAGACCGAAGAGCCCCTGGAATATGCAACTGCCACATGGGAATGGTGAACCAGTGTGACATAAGCAGTTGCATCACCACACCCAACTGGAGTGTGTGTGTGGTCATGTGGATCATAAAGAAGGTGTGGTTTTGAGAATATATAACACATGCATTGATCTCTAGAGACTCCATTTGTGTCAAACCATGGTGGTCAGAAATCTCAAAGAGCCCCTAGAATAAGCAACTGCCGCATGGGGATAGTGAACCAGTGTGACAGAAGCAGGTTCATCACCACACCCAAATTGTGTGTGTGTGTGTGGTCATGTGGATCATAAAGAAGATGTGGTTTTGAGAATATATATCACATGCACTGATATCTACAGACTCTATTTGTGTCAAACCATGGTTGTTATAAATCCCAAAGAGCCCTTGGAATATGCAACTGCCACATGGGGATAGTGAACCAGTGTGATAGAAGCACTTGCATCACCACACGCAACTAGAGTGTGTGTCTGGTCATGTGGATCATAAAGAAGGTGTGCTTTTGAGAAAATATAACACATGCATTGATATCTAGAGACTCCATTTGTGTTAAACCATGGTGGTCAGAAACCCCAAAGAGCCCCTAGAATATGCAACTTCCACATGGGGATTGTTAACTTGTGTGACAGAAGCAGTTGCATCACCACACCCAACTAGAGAGTGTGTCTGGTCATGTGGATCATAAAGAAGGTGTGGTTTTGAGAATATATAACACATCCATTGATCTCTAGATACTCCATTTGTGTCAAACCATGCTGGTCAGAAATCCCAAAGATCCCTTAGAATATGCAACTACCACATGGAGATAGTGAACCAGTGCGACAGAAGCAGTTGCATCACCACACCCAACTGGTGTGTGTGTGGTCATGTGGATCATAAAGAATGTGTGGTTTTGAGAATATATATATATATCACATACATTGATATCTATATATTCCATTTGTGTCAAACCATGGTGGTTACAAAGCCCAAAGAGCCCCTAGAATATGCAACTGCCACATGGGTATAGTGAACCAGTGTGACAGAAGCAGTTGCATCACCACACCCAACTTCAGTGTGTGTGTGTGGTCATGTGGATCATAAAGAAGGTGTGGTTTTGAGAATATATAACACATGCATTTATCTCTAGAGACTCCATTTGTGTCAAACCATGGTGGTCAGAAATCCCAAAGATCCCCTAGAATATGCAACTACCACATGGGGATAGTGAACCACTGTGACAGAAGCAGTTGCATCACCACAACAAACTTGAGTGTGTGTGTGGTCATGTGGATTATAAAGAAGGTGTGGTTTTGAGAATATATAACACATGCATTGATATGTATAGACTCCGTTTGTGTCAAACCATGGTGGTCAGAAAGCAGAAACCGCCCCTAGAATATGCAATTGCCACATCGGGATTGTGAAGCAGTGTGACAGAAGCTGTTGCATCACCACACCCAACTGGAGTGTGTGTGTGGTCAAGTGGATCATAAAGAAGGTGTGGTTTTGAGAATATATAACACATGCATTGATCTCTAGAGACTCCATTTGTGTCAAACCATGGTGGTCAGAAATCCCAAAGAGCCCCTAGAATAAGCAACTACCACATGGGGATAGTGAACCAGTGTGACAGAAGCAGTTGCATCACCACACCCAACTGGTGTGTGTGTGTAGTCATGTGGATCATAAAGAAGGTGTGGTTTTGTGAATGTATAACACATGCATTTATATCTAGAGACTCCGATGTGTCAAACCATGGTGGTTAGAAATCCCAAAGAGCTCCTGGAATATGGAACTGCCACATGGGTATAATGAACCAGTGTGACAGAAGCAGGTTCATCACCACACCCAAATTGTGTGTATGTGTGTGGTCATGTGGATCATAAAGAAGATGTGGTTTTGAGAATATATAACACATGCATTGATATCTAGAGACTCCATTTGTGTCAAACCATGGTGGTTATAAATGCCAAAGAACCCCTAGAATCTACAACTACCACATGGGGATAGTGAACCAGTGTGATAGAAGCACTTGCATCACCACACGCAACTAGAGTGTGTGTCTGGTCATGTGTATCATAAAGAAGGTGTGCTTTTGAGAAAATATAACACATGCATTGATATCTAGAGACTCCATTTGTGTTAAACCATGGTGGTCAGAAACCCCAAAGAGCCCCTAGAATATGCAACTTCCACATGGGGATTGTGAACTTGTGTGACAGAAGCAGTTGCATCACCACACCCAACTGGAGAGTGTGTGTGGTCATGTGGATCATAAAGAAGGTGTGTTTTTGAGAATATATAACACATGCATTGATCTCTAGAGACTCCATTTGTGTCAAACCATGGTGGTCAGAAAGGACAAACCGCCCCTAGAATATGCAACTGCCACATCGGGATTGTGAAGCAGTGTGACAGAAGCTGTTGCATCACCACTCCCAACTAGAGTGTGTGTGTGGTCATGTGGATCATAAAGAAGGTGTGGTTTTGAGAATATATATCAGATGCACTGATATCTACAGACTCCATTTGTGTCAAACCATGGTGGTTATAAATCCCAAAGAGCCCTTGGAATATGCAACTGCCACATGGGGATAGTGAACCAGTGTGACAGAAGCACTTGCATCACCACAACCAACTAGAGTGTGTGTCTAGTCATGTGTATCATAAAGAAGGTGTGCTTTTGAGAATATATAACACACGAATTGATATCTAGAGACTCCATTTGTGTTAAACCATGGTGGTCAGAAACCCCAAAGAGCCCCTAGAATATTTAACTTCCACATGGGGATTGTGAACTTGTGTGACAGAAGCAGTTGCATCAGCACACCCAACTGGAGAGTGTGTGTGGTCATATGGATCATAAAGAAGGTGTGGTTTTGAGAATATATAACACATCCATTGATCTCTAGATACTCCATTTGTGTCAAACCATGCTGGGCAAAAATCCGAAAGATCCCCTAGAATATGCAACTACCACATGGAGATAGTGAACCACTGCGACAGAAGCAGTTGCATCACCACACCCAACTGGTGTGTGTGTGGTCATGTGCATCATAAAGAATGTGTGGTTTTGAGAATATATATATATCACATACATTGATCTCTATATATTACATATGTGTCAAACCATGGTGGTTAGAAAGCCCAAAGAGCCCCTAGAATATGCAACTGCCACATGGGTATAGTGAACCAGTGTGACAGAAGCAGTTGCATCACCACACCCAACTTCAGTGTGTGTGTGTGGTCATGTGGATCATAAAGAAGGTGTGGTTTTGAGAATATATAACACATGCACTGATCTCTAGAGACTCCATTTGTGTCAAACCATGGTGGTCAGAAATCCCAAAGAGCCCCTAGAATAAGCAACTACCACATGGGGATAGTGAACCAGTGTGATAGAAGCAGTTGCATCACCACACCCAACTGGTGTGTGTGTGTAGTCATGTGGATCATAAAGAAGGTGTGGTTTTGTGAATGTATAACACATGCATTTATATCTAGAGACTCCGATGTGTCAAACCATGGTGTTTAGAAAGCCCAAAGAGCTCCTGGAATATGGAACTGCCACATGGGGATAATGAACCAGTGTGACAGAAGCAGGTTCATCACCACACCCGAATTGTGTGTGTGTGTGTGGTCATGTGGATCATAAAGAAGGTGTGGTTTTGAGAATATATATCAGATGCACTGATATCTACAGACTCCGTTTGTGTCAAACCATGGTGGTTATAAATCCCAAAGAGCCCTTGGAATATGCAACTGCCACATGGGGATAGTGAACCAGTGTGACAGAAGCACTTGCATCACCACAACCAACTAGAGTGTGTGTCTAGTCATGTGTATCATAAAGAAGGTGTGCTTTTGAGAATATATAACACACGAATTGATATCTAGAGACTCCATTTGTGTTAAACCATGGTGGTCAGAAATCCCAAGGAGCCCCTAGAATATGCAACTTCCACATGGGGATTGTGAACTTGTGTGACAGAAGCAGTTGCATCAGCACACCCAACTAGAGAGTGTGTGTGGTCATGTGGATCATAAAGAAGGTGTGGTTTTGAGAATATATAACACATCCATTGATCTCTAGATACTCCATTTGTGTCAAACCATGCTGGGCAAAAATCCGAAAGATCCCCTAGAATATGCAACTACCACATGGAGATAGTGAACCACTGCGACAGAAGCAGTTGCATCACCACACCCAACTGGTGTGTGTGTGGTCATGTGGATCATAAAGAATGTGTGGTTTTGAGAATATATATATATCACATACATTGATCTCTATATATTACATATGTGTCAAACCATGGTGGTTAGAAAGCCCAAAGAGCCCCTAGAATATGCAACTTCCACATGGGTATAGTGAACCAGTGTGACAGAAGCAGTTGCATCACCACACCCAACTTCAGTGTGTGTGTGTGGTCATGTGGATCATAAAGAAGGTGTGGTTTTGAGAACATATAACACATGCACTGATCTCTAGAGACTCCATTTGTGTCAAACCATGGTGGTCAGAAATCCCAAAGAGCCCCTAGAATAAGCAACTACCACATGGGGATAGTGAACCAGTGTGACAGAAGCAGTTGCATCACCACACCCAACTGGTGTGTGTGTGTAGTCATGTGGATCATAAAGAAGGTGTGGTTTTGTGAATGTATAACACATGCATTTATATCTAGAGACTCCGATGTGTCAAACCATGGTGTTTAGAAAGCCCAAAGAGCCCCTAGAATAAGCAACTGCCGCATGGGGATAGTGAACCAGTGTGACAGAAGCAGGTTCATCACCACACCCGAATTGTGTGTGTGTGTGTGGTCATGTGGATCATAAAGAAGGTGTGGTTTTGAGAATATATATCAGATGCACTGATATCTACAGACTCCATTTGTGTCAAACCATGGTGGTTATAAATCCCAAAGAGCCCTTGGAATATGCAACTGCCACATGGGGATAGTGAACCAGTGTGACAGAAGCACTTGCATCACCACAACCAACTAGAGTGTGTGTCTAGTCATGTGTATCATAAAGAAGGTGTGCTTTTGAGAATATATAACACACGAATTGATATCTAGAGACTCCATTTGTGTTAAACCATGGTGGTCAGAAACCCCAAAGAGCCCCTAGAATATGCAACTTCCACATGGGGATTGTGAACTTGTGTGACAGAAGCAGTTGCATCAGCACACCCAACTGGAGAGTGTGTGTGGTCATGTGGATCATAAAGAAGGTGTGGTTTTGAGAATATATAACACATCCATTGATCTCTAGATACTCCATTTGTGTCAAACCATGCTGGGCAAAAATCCGAAAGATCCCCTAGAATATGCAACTACCACATGGAGATAGTGAACCACTGCGACAAAAGCAGTTGCATCACCACACCCAACTGGTGTGTGTGTGGTCATGTGGATCATAAAGAATGTGTGGTTTTGAGAATATATATATATCACATACATTGATCTCTATATATTACATATGTGTCAAACCATGGTGGTTAGAAAGCCCAAAGAGCCCCTAGAATATGCAACTGCCACATGGGTATAGTGAACCAGTGTGACAGAAGCAGTTGCATCACCACACCCAACTTCAGTGTGTGTGTGTGGTCATGTGGATCATAAAGAAGGTGTGGTTTTGAGAATATATAACACATGCACTGATCTCTAGAGACTCCATTTGTGTCAAACCATGGTGGTCAGAAATCCCAAAGAGCCCCTAGAATAAGCAACTACCACATGGGGATAGTGAACCAGTGTGACAGAAGCAGTTGCATCACCACACCCAACTGGTGTGTGTGTGTAGTCATGTGGATCATAAAGAAGGTGTGGTTTTGTGAATGTATAACACATGCATTTATATCTAGAGACTCCGATGTGTCAAACCATGGTGTTTAGAAAGCCCAAAGAGCTCCTGGAATATGGAACTGCCACATGGGGATAATGAACCAGTGTGACAGAAGCAGGTTCATCACCACACCCGAATTGTGTGTGTGTGTGTGGTCATGTGGATCATAAAGAAGGTGTGGTTTTGAGAATATATATCAGATGCACTGATATCTACAGACTCCATTTGTGTCAAACCATGGTGGTTATAAATCCCAAAGAGCCCTTGGAATATGCAACTGCCACATGGGGATAGTGAACCAGTGGGACAGAAGCACTTGCATCACCACAACCAACTAGAGTGTGTGTCTAGTCATGTGTATCATAAAGAAGGTGTGCTTTTGAGAATATATAACACACAAATTGATATCTAGAGACTCCATTTGTGTTAAACCATGGTGGTCAGAAACCCCAAAGAGCCCCTAGAATATGCAACTTCCACATGGGGATTGTGAACTTGTGTGACAGAAGCAGTTGCATCAGCACACCCAACTGGAGAGTGTGTGTGGTCATGTGGATCATAAAGAAGGTGTGGTTTTGAGAATATATAACACATCCATTGATCTCTAGATACTCCATTTGTGTCAAACCATGCTGGGCAAAAATCCGAAAGATCCCCTAGAATATGCAACTACCACATGGAGATAGTGAACCACTGCGACAGAAGCAGTTGCATCACCACACCCAACTGGTGTGTGTGTGGTCATGTGGATCATAAAGAATGTGTGGTTTTGAGAATATATATATATATCACATACATTGATCTCTATATATTACATATGTGTCAAACCATGGTGGTTAGAAAGCCCAAAGAGCCCCTAGAATATGCAACTGCCACATGGGTATAGTGAACCAGTGTGACAGAAGCAGTTGCATCACCACACCCAACTTCAGTGTGTGTGTGTGGTCATGTGGATCATAAAGAAGGTGTGGTTTTGAGAATATATAACACATGCACTGATCTCTAGAGACTCCATTTGTGTCAAACCATGGTGGTCAGAAATCCCAAAGAGCCCCTAGAATAAGCAACTACCACATGGGGATAGTGAACCAGTGTGACAGAAGCAGTTGCATCACCACACCCAACTGGTGTGTGTGTGTAGTCATGTGGATCATAAAGAAGGTGTGGTTTTGTGAATGTATAACACATGCATTTATATCTAGAGACTCCGATGTGTCAAACCATTGTGTTTAGAAAGCCCAAAGAGCTCCTGGAATATGGAACTGCCACATGGGGATAATGAACCAGTGTGACAGAAGCAGGTTCATCACCACACCCAAATTGTGTGTGTGTGTGTGGTCATGTGGATCATAAAGAAGATGTGGTTTTGAGAATATATATCACATGCACTGATATCTACAGACTCTATTTGTGTCAAACCATGGTGGTTATAAATCCCAAAGAGCCCTTGGAATATGCAACTGCCACATGGGGATAGTGAACCAGTGTGACAGAAGCACTTGCATCACCACAACCAACTAGAGTGTGTGTCTAGTCATGTGTATCATAAAGAAGGTGTGCTTTTGAGAATATATAACACACGAATTGATATCTAGAGACTCCATTTGTGTTAAACCATGGTGGTCAGAAACCCCAAAGAGCCCCTAGAATATGCAACTTCCACATGGGGATTGTGAACTTGTGTGACAGAAGCAGTTGCATCAGCACACCCAACTGGAGAGTGTGTGTGGTCATGTGGATCATAAGAAGGTGTGGTTTTGAGAATATATAACACATCCATTGATCTCTAGATACTCCATTTGTGTCAAACCATGCTGGGCAAAAATCCGAAAGATCCCCTAGAATATGCAACTACCACATGGAGATAGTGAACCACTGCGACAAAAGCAGTTGCATCACCACACCCAACTGGTGTGTGTGTGGTCATGTGGATCATAAAGAATGTGTGGTTTTGAGAATATATATATATCACATACATTGATCTCTATATATTACATATGTGTCAAACCATGGTGGTTAGAAAGCCCAAAGAGCCCCTAGAATATGCAACTGCCACATGGGTATAGTGAACCAGTGTGACAGAAGCAGTTGCATCACCACACCCAACTTCAGTGTGTGTGTGTGGTCATGTGGATCATAAAGAAGGTGTGGTTTTGAGAATATATAACACATGCACTAATCTCTAGAGACTCCATTTGTGTCAAACCATGGTGGTCAGAAATCCCAAAGAGCCCCTAGAATAAGCAACTACCACATGGGGATAGTGAACCAGTGTGACAGAAGCAGTTGCATCACCACACCCAACTGGTGTGTGTGTGTAGTCATGTGGATCATAAAGAAGGTGTGGTTTTGTGAATGTATAACACATGCATTTATATCTAGAGACTCCGATGTGTCAAACCATGGTGTTTAGAAAGCCCAAAGAGCTCCTGGAATATGGAACTGCCACATGGGGATAATGAACCAGTGTGACAGAAGCAGGTTCATCACCACACCCAAATTGTGTGTGTGTGTGTGGTCATGTGGATCATAAAGAAGATGTGGTTTTGAGAATATATATCAGATGCATTGATATCTACAGACTCTATTTGTGTCAAACCATGGTGGTTATAAATCCCAAAGAGCCCTTGGAATAGGCAACTGCCACATGGGGATAGTGAACCAGTGTGACAGAAGCAGTTGCATCACCACACCCAACTGGTGTGTGTGTAGTCATGTGGATCATAAAGAAGGTGTGGTTTTGTGAATGTATAACACATGCATTTATATCTAGAGACTCCGATGTGTCAAACCATGGTGTTTAGAAAGCCCAAAGAGCTCTTGGAATATGGAACTGCCACATGGGGATAATGAACCAGTGTGACAGAAGTAGGTTCATCACCACACCCAAATTGTGTGTGTGTGTGTGGTCATGTGGATCATAAAGAAGATGTGGTTTTGAGAATATATATCACATGCACTGATATCTACAGACTCTATTGTGTCAAACCATGGTGGTTATAAATCCCAAAGAGCCCTTGGAATATGCAACTGCCACATGGGGATAGTGAACCAGTGTGACAGAAGCACTTGCATCACCACAACCAACTAGAGTGTGTGTCTAGTCATGTGTATCATAAAGAAGGTGTGCTTTTGAGAATATATAACACACGAATTGATATCTAGAGACTCCATTTGTGTTAAACCATGGTGGTCAGAAACCCCAAAGAGCCCCTAGAATATGCAACTTCCACATGGGGATTGTGAACTTGTGTGACAGAAGCAGTTGCATCAGCACACCCAACTGGAGAGTGTGTGTGGTCATGTGGATCATAAAGAAGGTGTGGTTTTGAGAATATATAACACATCCATTGATCTCTAGATACTCCATTTGTGTCAAACCATGCTGGGCAAAAATCCGAAAGATCCCCTAGAATATGCAACTACCACATGGAGATAGTGAACCACTGCGACAGAAGCAGTTGCATCACCACACCCAACTGGTGTGTGTGTGGTCATGTGGATCATAAAGAATGTGTGGTTTTGAGAATATATATATATCACATACATTGATCTCTATATATTACATATGTGTCAAACCATGGTGGTTAGAAAGCCCAAAGAGCCCCTAGAATATGCAACTGCCACATGGGTATAGTGAACCAGTGTGACAGAAGCAGTTGCATCACCACACCCAACTTCAGTGTCTGTGTGTGGTCATGTGGATCATAAAGAAGGTGTGGTTTTGAGAATATATAACACATGCACTGATCTCTAGAGACTCCATTTGTGCCAAACCATGGTGGTCAGAAATCCCAAAGAGCCCCTAGAATAAGCAACTACCACATGGGGATAGTGAACCAGTGTGACAGAAGCAGTTGCATCACCACACCCAACTGCTGTGTGTGTGTAGTCATGTGGATCATAAAGAAGGTGTGGTTTTGTGAATGTATAACACATGCATTTATATCTAGAGACTCTGATGTGTCAAACCATGGTGTTTAGAAAGCCCAAAGAGCTCCTGGAATATGGAACTGCCACATGGGGATAATGAACCAGTGTGACAGAAGCAGGTTCATCACCACACCCAAATTGTGTGTGTGTGTGTGGTCATGTGGATCATAAAGAAGATGTGGTTTTGAGAATATATATTTCAGATGCATTGATATCTACAGACTCCATTTGTGTGAAACCATGGTGGTCAGAAATCCCAAAGAGCCCCTAGAATATGCAACTGCCACATGGGGATAGTGAACCAGTGTGACAAAAGTAGTTGCATCACCACACCCAACTGGTGTGTGCGTGTGGTCCTGTGGATCATAAAGAAGGTGTGGTATTGAGAATGTATAACACATGCATTGATATCTAGAGACTCCATTTGTGTCAAACCATGGTGGTTATAGACCCCAAAGAGCCCCTGGAATATGCAACTGCCACATGGGGATAGTGAACCAGTGTGACAAAAGTAGTTGCATCACCACACGCAACTGGAGTGTGTGTGTGGTCATGTGGATCATAAAGAAGGTTTGGTTTTTAGAATATATATATGCATTGATATCTAGATACTCCATTTGTGTCAAACCATGGTGGTCAGAAAGCCCAAAGAGCCCCTAGAATATGCAACTGCCACATGGGGATTGTGAAGCATTGTGACAGAAGTTGTTGCATCACCACACCCAACTGGAGTGTGTGTGTGTGGTCATGTGGATCATAAAGAAGGTGTGGTTTTGAGAATATATACCACATGCATTGATATCTAGAGACTCCATTTATTTCAAACCATGGTGGTCAGAAATACCGAAGAGCCCCTGGAATATGCAACTGCCACATGGGAATGGTGAACCAGTGTGACATAAGCAGTTGCATCACCACACCCAACTGGAGTGTGTGTGTGTGGTCATGTGGATCATAAAGAAGGTGTGGTTTGAGAATATATAACAGATGCATTGATCTCTAGAGACTCCATTTGTGTCAAACCATGGTGGTCAGAAATCCCAAAGAGCCCCTAGAATAAGCAACTGCCACATGGGGATAGTGAACCAGTGTGACAGAAGCTGTTGCATCACCACACCCAACTGGTGTGTGTGTGTAGTCATGTGGATCATAAAGAAGGTGTGGTTTTGTGAATGTATAACACATGCATTTATATCTAGAGACTCCATTGTGTCAACCATGGTGGTTAGAAAGCCCAAAGAGCCCCTAGAATATGCAACTGCCACATGGGGATAGTGAACCAGTGTGACAGAAGCAGTTGCATCACCACACCCAACTTCAGTGTGTGTGTGTGGT